>CM056467.1:2011083-2153583 GCA_029783895.1 Triplophysa bombifrons | reverse complement strand
CATATATGATATTATATGTACAAATGATTAAACCATATTGCCTGTTTGTGACCTTTGAACATTGCTTCTTTCTTTAAAACCGAAAGTAAACGGCTTTTCCTCGCGGAATGTCTTCGTTCGGTAAAAATGAGCTAATAAAATAAGTGTAATAAGCGATAATGTACAAGTAAACAGTTGTTATCGCAGAAATAAACCCCGACAGTGTGATCAGGACCTGACGCGAACAGACATTAGATTATCCCTTATACATTATCATTAGTACATTAACTCTTACTTAACGCACGGGCTGTTCCAGTTGGTTTGTTCATTTTCACCTGTCTGATAAAAAACGACACTGTAAACATCAGTAAAAACTTTAACTTGGCAAATGATCATGGTATAAATGGAATAATCCACAGCTAGCTGCGCATTAATGGATTTTAATCCCTTACTTAAATTGCCGTGGTCGAGATGACTCTCAATACTCTGATGAGCGGTGTGTTATCAGATCTAGCTGTCTGTAGCTGGGAGTAACAGACGTCAGAACGTCAAGACGGACTCATCAGAATCAAGTTTTCCGGAGTGACGTGTATTCGTGTAATAAATGCTAAAAATACAATATATGTTGCCCGTTCTAACCAAAAAAGAGAGCAGCTTTTGTTCTGGCACTTCTGTTTTGTTGATATTTTAGTAATGTGTATGACTGCATTATTCTCATGTCTGTGTGATCAGCTGATTGACAGATAAACCTGCTAATGTTTGAGAAACGCAGTGGTTGTGTTTGAGGCGTTTCATGGAAATGTAATTTAACCGAAGTTCAGGCTTGAGCTCTCGGCAGAGAAGCGCTTCAGAATTTCACGAATGCGTTTGTCCATTGTTGTGTGGTTTCATAAGGTTTTGGCTTTAAATAACAACAGAAGCACACAGATGGAGATGTTGGAGCGCGCTGTGTTGTTTTAGTGTGGATGAGAGCGAGAAGCTCTGATGGACTGTGACATACGCTCACATTCTCTCAAATCAACCGTCAATACACATCACATCTCTGGCTCTTCTCATCTCCCCAGTCTGCGGTAAACACATCAGCGGGGTTTCTGCTGGCTTTGTCTGCTGTGTTTATTTGCTGACATTGCAGCCGAACAACCCGAACTTTATGGTTAATAGTTTTACAATACAAATCCGGTTGATTTCATTTCAATCAAGCAAAATACCACAAAGATTCGGTATGACTTTTAAAGATGTATATTTGGCAGACGCTTCAACTTTTCAAGTCATCAAAACTATGAAGAATAAGAGTTTTTATAGTGTCCAAAACATTTAACAATTCAAAGCTCATGGGCTTTATCCTGCACACTTAATTCTTAAGTTTCGTTTTTTTAGGTCATGCATAAATAAATATGTAGATGTTTTTGTCTATGAAACTGATCTGGTTTTTAGGACCATGAGATGGAAAGTCAGTGAAGTGTGTCTGTGACGTGTCTGTGTGTGTATTTGACTGTAAATTCTGGCATCAGAGAGAGAGGAAAATCTTTTCTCCATCCCCCGTTTCTTCTTGCTGAATGTGGAAAAGCAGTCGTGTCAGTGGACTGGAAGGCAGGCGTGATGTTTTCTCGGTGTAAAAGAGCTGCAGAATAAACAGAGACACATGAAAAGAGTTGAGTGTTCATATCAAACACACTCTTCATGAACTCACATCATCACCCGCCCCTGTTCTCTTCAGTTCTCTCATCATTGGTCTGTGTGTGGAGTCGTGTCACGATGAATCTTCTTTAGTTATAATACTTGCTGCTTTTATTCATTCAGAGACTGTATGGACTCTGTAGGGTATTCCTCCTTTGTAAACACATCTTTCATTTATCATTTATCCATAAGATAAACAAGCATAAAACCCCGGTTGCATGATATTCAGTGTACTTGTTAATATATTTTAAATGTACGTCTCAGAACTGAACTTAAAATGACACGTAACTGTACGTGACTTACACCGACAGATATTTCCTCGATACTTGTACTCAATCTTTTTGGAGATAAACTTTGTAATAGTATCATGAAGTATCTTAAGTGTGCTTGACTTGTGTTTACTAGTTGTGTTTACTCTTTTGATTGGAATCGTCTATTATATACTCACAAAGTTTTGAAACACTGTCTTATAAACATACTTGGACGTCTAACAAATGTTCATGTTTAGTGACGAGTTCAGTTCGGAGTAGTTTAGAGTAAATCCAACATGTTTGAAACTGAAGCTAATCTTCATTATGGACATTTACTTCAAGCACACTTAAAATGTTTATTTCAAGTATAAAAATGAATACTTAGAAGAAGATAGTAGTGTACTTAAGTGCAAAAAAATATAATATATAAACAGTATACCTATAAAACCTACATGTACACTTGGAGTATAAACACTACAAAAGTCTTCAAAGTGTGCTTTTATCAACTAAACAAATATGCTAAAATTTTTGCACGAGTAAACTATACTTATTCCCTTGCGATTCAATTGTAGTAGAGTTATATGCAAAAAAAGTAGTTGCAAACTAGTTGTGTAGTCAAAGTTTACTACAGATAGATTTGTAACATGTACAGCTTGAAAGAACTTTAAATAAACACCAAATGCATACATGTAAAAAAAGTTCATTTGCAAAAAGATAGCTTGAAAAATCACATTCTTATTGTGTTTTCCAACTAATCAAAACAAACCAACTGCAGTTTGATATTAAGTTATAACTAAAAAAACAGCTAACTAGCAATAAAAAATGATTTAAAACATAAAAACATTTTTTGCAAATGAACTCTTCAAATGTAAACATTGGATTAGACAGGTCACATGCTGATTATTGATGAAGTGAATTATTCAGTGTGCTCAGAGAAGGGATGGATGAATATTGTGGTGTGTTATATTTATATGACTGAATTGTGTTCTTCATCCACAGGTCTGTCAATGTACAGTAAACTGTTCCACACTCAGGGCTTTAACAACAGATGAACCAAACCAAAGACCAACCGTCAGGATCAGCTGCTTCACATTACACAACTACTGAAAGCATCAGTTCACCTGTTCTCTCTACTTAAACACATCATGTGAATTCAACACATTCCAGAAATGATGCGTGCGATTGTGTCTGAGGTTTCATCAATGCTTCTCTTCACTTCATTCGGAGGTCAAAAACTAAACAGGAGGAGTGAAGACTGAACGACAGCTGACACACAGTCAGAGCTCATAAACGTGACGTTTACATGAACTCTTATTTTTTAAGTGCCTCTTTCAGAAGTTTACATGCGTTTATGTGAACGATTGTAATGCTAGTTTGGATGTTCAGTTAGCGGTCAGGTAGAGTTTACCTTCATGACAGTTTTCTGTAGCTGTTTTAGGCAGTAATATTTGAGTAACGTTTGGTCCTGGTAACACTTGACACAAAAATCAACATGTATAAAACACATTTGTTGGTGTTTTGGCTCGTTGTGTTTTAATGTAGAATTAAACTTCTTAAAATTCTACCCAAGTTATGGCAAAATGTTAACATTAAGTAAAACACTTGTCAAAATGTGTCTAATCATTGGGGCTTGTTTATGAAATATGAGCAGAACAAGTTTAGAATTCTTTCTCTAAACCAATCATAAGCAAATAATAAAACTTTGGAAAGAAACATTTGTGTACACAGATGTACACTGTTTTGGATAGTTTATCAAATAACTTTGGTTTAGCCGTTGAATTTATTTCCAGTTGCATTCAATTCACACCTGTTAAATCTGCTCATGTGTCATAAATGAAGCTTATGATGGAAAATGAAGTTGTTATTCAGTTTAGTTTGTTCTTGTTTTTTATCCGTCCTGAATTTACTTGAATTTCCAATTTAATCCGTGACCAAAAATGAGAAATGGAACTTGATCTTTAAATAGCATCGTAAGTACCTTGTCATGTTCACTTTTGTGCTACCAGTTATGTTAGTAAAACTGTTAGAAAATATTTCAAGATGTGAATTAGTTACATCTGTGACCTCTGTTTCACCCGAGGAAAATTATTAAAATATATTTTCTTGCATGTTGAGTGTATTGAGTGTTTTTAGCATCTGTTGTTGTTGTATATTTTCGTCACAGCTCAGAAAAGTACAACAAATGTCAAACATCACCCACAGCTCTTTTGTCCAAGACTATGTTTTAATAAAAAAAAGGTGTTCTCAAGAGTAATAGCAGTAATCTAAACCTATCGCCATACATCGTGTTGAACTGAAACGTCGGCTTCATTTGAAGAACTAAAAATTCCTAAAACTTCTGCAGTTTCGCAGAGGTAAACGCAACCGAGTCGAAACACGTCTCTTCAAAATATTTCCAGCATGTTTGTATTAAAATGATCTGTCGTGTTAGACAAACAGTGTCGATTACTGTGATATATACAAATACACACACACACACACACACTGAAGAGTTCAATCCGGGGAATGCCGTGCACAAACATTTTTTTACACAAAAACACGTTGTCTGGCTTATCGTAAGTCAGTAAACCGTGAATCCAGCGGAACGGGCAGCGTCTGTCAATAAGAGTTCACAAATGCCCGCGAGTTTTGCCCAGAGGCAGTTCAAAATACTGCAATAGAAACGTCTGAGGGAAGATGTCACAGTCATCCTATAAGGGCAGGGTGTGGATGTAGGTGAGAATGGAGGTATTTTCTTTTCCAGTCCAGTTTCTGCCCTGCGTAACCCTCAAGCGTCGAACCCATGCGAGGGTCTCCGGACCCCTCAGCTGCACTTGCAGGATTTGACGATCATGTTGGAGAGCTGCTCCACTTTAGGCGTTCGGCCCACGTAGTAGAGGATGGTCAGGGGCTCCAGGTCTTGCGGGACGCAGCAGGGGGATGCTGAGGCGTCGGGGTTCATCGTGTTGTAAAGAGCCAGCAGCTGTGCAGGGAGAGAGAGAGTTAGCAGAGGGCCTCAACAACAGTCATTTCATCATTAGCATGCTACATGACACGTACCGAGCTGTGAGAGGTGTCGGCGCTGCGGAGGTACGGGCACGGCCCGGAGCAAAAGTTGGCATTGTAACCTTTTGGCTCGTGAATCCACTTCCATCCCAGATCCTTCCGGAAGTCGATGTAGAGCGGCCGAACGCAGCAGTTCTCCTCATAGTTTCTGTACAGAAGAAGAAAAGGCCATCAGTTTATCATTTCAACACGTGCATGTTAGATGGCACGGACGTCTCCCGCACTTCCATGTTGGCTCTGTGTGCCCTTATAAACATGTCAGACAGTCTTTTGAGACGCTGAAATTCCACTGTTAGGCGTGTCATTTCTTCCCTCCTGGATCGTGCCCAGGTGTCGAGTGCTAACAGAGAGCCTACAGGGTGAAGGCATCTCACGTCTGAAAACCGGGACAGATCTGAACTTGCACAGAGACGGGGAGCCCTCCCCAACACTTCAACCAGCAGGTGCCAATTAAAGCATTCACGCTTGCCCACAAATGTAGTGTGCTGATCTTTCATGGAATGTGGTTTTATACCAGACCACCAGACCAAGTCAGTTTTCACCTGCTTTCTCATTTTAGTCATATAGAAATATCCATGCATACATGTATAGGCCAACAAAAAGGATAAAATAAATAAACAAAAGTAATTGAGAAAATCAGAGCTGATTGTTTTTTGCAACACAGAGATGATAATATAATGTGTTATGCGCTCACGAGAAGCAGTAGTTGGTGTCCAGAGCGCGTTTGCGTCGTCTAGATGACGGCATCACGTCCAGGCGGTGCGGCGGCAGCATCATCAGGATGAGATGAGGAATCTGCTGGTCCTTCGGTTTCTTCAGCCGATACAAATCCCAGCGGCTCTGCTCATCATAGTCTCCATCCATCCCTGAAAATACAGCAGACAGAAACTTCTAACTAACACACCCACATCACACGGTCTTTCAGAAACGATTGGTTCAACCGATTGAAACGTTCTCTGCGTCTGCCCATTAATATACACAACATTGGTGTTTTGGACGCAATCTTTTGATGCCGTTATTTTCTCTGTTTAGACGATCATGATAACGATGACATCGTCTGTTTTACATGTTCAGTCTATAAGCCTCACGGGACAAACAATCATACTCGACAACTAAAACAGGACTGTGTTTGTGTCGACTTTATAAAAGCAAAATGTGGATTTCCTGTAGAAGAATGTGCATGAGGGCGCAGGCGTGAAGTGTTTCTTTACAAAGTGACATCGCCAACTACTGGCCCCTCATGAATAATACAGCGGTTTGTAACGATCTGGGTGAACAGGCATCATTCCGACAATGTTGTCACCTGTAAACAAAAACTTTTCGCAAAGGAAACCTCTTTGGTATTTACTACAGCGCTGTGGTGTTTTGGTGCTTTGATGCCATAGAAGAGCCTTTTGGTTCCATAAAGAACCTTTAACATCTGAAGAACCTTTCTGTTTCTTTGTGGAACAAAAAATGGTTGTTCTACGGCATCGCTGTGAAGTACCTTTTAAGCACCTTCATTATGAAGAGCGTGAAGCTGTGAGAGTCAGAGATGTGTGAGATTACAGTAGAGTACATCAAGTGCTCTCATACAGCAGATCTCCAGCTCATCTCTCATCACCTCCTCTCATGCATCTGCTTCTTCAATCTGTGTGTGATAGTGAAAGCAGCTCAGCTCTCAGGAGAGACCTTGCCATTAGATACGGACACCCCTCTTTCATTGAGGGCCAAGCGTCTGAGTGCCCGCTGCATTCCAGCCAACATTCCCAAAACCCCAGACACCCCTGAGACCCTCCGAGGTAAAGCGAGATACCATGCTGCACTGCATTCCCACCACACAATCATTATGAGAAGAGTGCTGGATGACGGTTTAGTGAAGACGAGGTTAAGGCCAGATTAAAGCAGTATAATGTAAAGTAACTTAGTGTATTGAATGGCTAGTGCTAACGTGGAACATCTCAACGGTTAGATCACATAAATAAGAGTCAATTTTACTCACCCTTGAATTTGACCTCCAGGACCTCATTGACGTTCTCGATGATGGCACCGTTGGGGTTGAATGTGTGACAAGGGCAGTGAACGCTGATCTCCAGACCGAGGTTTGTCTCTGACCATCACAAAATATACAGTTTAACAGGCAGAATTACAGCTGCGAGATTTCACTTTAAAATATTAAAGGTGGGACAATCTCACTCCATTTTACGAGTTCCGGTCATATAAATTGCACAAAAACGAACCCTTAAAAAGCAATAATAAAGCCTCGCCCCTGAACCTAACTGTCATTGGAGCTAAAAATCACGTGAATGTGTCTAAATTATTCAACTCATAAAATTAGTTGCGTGTACGAAACGGCACTTCAGTGTTAATATTAGCATTAGCATGAACGAATGGATTACAGGAGGTTCTTGTAATGTTGTTGTACATGTTAACATACCTCTGTACATGAGCCACTCGCGTATGGTCTCAGTGACGTCAAAGGAAACCCACTCAGGTGTTCCTTTAGTCAGGACGTTCCTGCCTGCGATGTAGCGCTGCTTAGCAATGTGCTCTTCTTTACGAAGAATCTGACAATCACAGAGCAGAAACACAGCGTTTGAGTGTCAGAATCACAGCACACACAGTCTCACAGTCTTCTGCGTTCTACTGGTGTGGAAAATATGACAAGACTACAGTTTGTGATGTCAAAGCCTGAGAACATCTCACTAACCAATCACATCAAACGCACACATAGGAAACAGAAAACTGCTTTATGTTAAACAATCATGCCAGCAAACAGTAACTTGCACTCCAATGATAAGTCTCATTTCCTAAAGACTAACATTTGCAGATAACTCCAGCATCAGCGTGTGCATGTCCCACAACAGTTTGGCTCATTAAAGTGGTGTGGGATAAGAGCAGCGAGGACCTAATCTAACATCCGGTGAGACTGGGGTGGTCCACCGAGACCACTCGAGCTGCCTAACAGCCCCTGGGCCAACGCTCATTCTACACCCGTCTGATCGCCCTCAGTGACCTCTCTCTCTCCTGTGTGGCGTCAGTGATGAGAGGTGGTCTGCTGGGCCCCGAGACAAATGACTCCTTGACAGGAAATGCTCCCCTTCCCCCAACGCCCTAAAAATACAACAGGCATAGACTCCAGCGCGCTCTCCATATATTATATAACAGGTCCCAACAGTCCGAGTCTGCGGTTAAAATCATCAGCCTGTGAAAGTCAAGCTTTGGGTTTCTCAGAATGCTTCTTTTGTTCACTCCAATCGTGCAAATGTTCTTCTGTATAATCCATCAGCACCTGGAATACAGATCAGACCCGCGGAGACCGAGCGACTGCGTATGAATTCACACGACATCATCATCTCTATGTGTGTGTGCTGTCACCCAACAGTCAGCGTACTTCCTTCCAGAAGCATCTTCACGTATGAGAATCAAACATTCCTCAATGAAACGTTTAAAACCGACTGACATGAATCACCAAACACCACAGCAAAAACACAAAACTGTGATCTCACAGTCACAGCTGGGGATGGGTAGCGTTAAGATTTTATCGATATTGATCCAAATATAAAACTGCTTATCCATAACAGCATCGTTTGTCGTAAAGTTTATCGATACTCTTTTATTGACCCAATTATGTGCCGGTCCAAAAAAGTATCAGTTCTCGGTACCCATCCCTCATCACAGCAGCATATCAATCCACAGCATACGGTTTCATACGGTTTCGTCCAGAAAATACAAAAATTGACTTCCTAAACATTGATGTCAATCTATGACATTTACACAGTCAGTCTTAAAATGTCAAGGTTAAAAAAATGACAAGCTGGGTTTTGACAGGCCAGGTCACAAACAGCTGTGGAAAAATGAAGAGATCATTCCAAATGTTCATTTAATCATCATTTCTTGATGTGATGTGTTGTGTTCATTCCAGTTCAACAAAACCTCAAGAGTGACATTAAGTCATCCAACAGCAATGTGAAAGGTTGACAACATGACAAGTCACATGAAAACTTTGAGAAAACCCAGGTTATCACATGAAAAGGTGTTTGTTTTTACTATTCCTGAATACATGCAGAAATATGACGGTTGTATTTTGAAAGTGAATATGAACTTGTTTTCTTTGCAGTATTTGAGATCTGAAAAATACAGAGCATCTCTCCTGCTGTTACTCCAGTTTTCATTTTCTGAACATAAATGCAAATAGAAACAATATTTTTATTTGAAATTTGGTAGAAATATTGTGAGTAGTTCACAAAATGAAACAAAATCGATAATTTTACCATAACACATACCTATAAATAGTACATTGAGAAAAACTGCACATACATTTTCTAAAGATTTTATCAAAATCATTTATTAGAAGATGAACGGCAGAATCAGTTCACAGATGTGGTGAAGTTTTTGCATTTCATGAATTATGACTCATGTCTCACTAAACATGAAGCTAAAATGTTCCAGCTATTTACATCAACAACAACTAAAGCAAAAATATCCAACACACTGAAGCAGTTGAGCACTATTTACAGACATTTATACTGTAACTGTATGTGTTTGAGTGTTATGTTATAAATGTAGGGAGTTTCTCTTGAGGTATATTGTTTACCATGATGTCACACATCGCCCAACTGTACATTCAGTGCTATGAATAAAACGCCAATGTGTAAAAGTCAGAGCTGACACAAATCTCCAACACTCTTGTACACACCTGATAGAGCTCGATACGCTGCTCGTTCCTCTTGGCGTTGGGGTTGGGCACCCGCAGGGCCCGGAATTCAGCCCGGAACAGGTTGGTAGCATTCTTCTCCATGTTGGAGACATTGAAGAGGAAAACTTTCGACGTTATCCCCTTGGGACAGTAGTGAAGGTCATCTGAAAGTCAAGAGGTCAAGGGTCAATCATTCGATGCTCAATTGTAGTTATCATCTATAACATTAACAACAGTTATAGATTCTAGCAGCACGTGTTAATGTAAAGATAGTTTCTCATTTAGACTGAGGTTGGATAAGAGGAAGTTTGCGATATTCTCAAGAAACCACTGAAACATCATGGCAGTAAGAGTTTGGTTCTAAAACATAATTCGGTTACGCAAAAAAATTATCATAATAAACATAATTCTGTTCTCTACCTTGGACAAAGCCTTATTTTAACATTATTTATTTGTTTAATGGCTTTTTCTGCCGAATTTCTCACTACCGCAACGTGTCCCAAAGTGAATTATATGTCGTCACTTAAACAGAGAAAGATTTACATATTTTGAAAAAAAACAATTGGATGTTCTACTAGATAATCTCAAATGACAAAAGAATATTGACAGAACATTTATGTTTAATACAAATGAAGGAATACTGGAAGAAAGAAGTGTTCATGACTGATAATCTCATCCTGTGTAAGATTGATTGTCTACACACACACACAAATACATTTACATTAAGTATGATTTAATTTTTAGAGACAAATCTGCCAGTACTTTTCAAATGACTAACAGGTTAATGACTTCATATTTTTTGTAGTTAAAATCTTAGTATTCTCTTGTCATGGTGTGTATACAACTGTTATGAATCTCATTACCGATACAGGTCGTTTTCCACATTTAAAAAAAGGTTATATGTATAATTTTCCATTAAATATACTTCTTGTTTGATTAATAAAAAACTTGCTTAGGCATCATGGCTTCTGATTTTTTTACATGATATGGGATTACGGGTTGTGGTAATGAGAATTTTTGAGACCGTGTTTTGTAAAATGTTTACAATTTTGTCAGTTAAAGTGTTGAAATTAATGTCATAAATTGTTTTAATGTGTAAAAGGAAATTTGTTGATATGAGTGTTTTTAAGAAGAAAAAAAAAAGATTTTGTTACAATCATCCAAGTCACAAACTTGAAATAAAGCCAATTGTATTCTCCAGCACAGCAAACTCAAACAAACATACTCATGCCAACTCAACTTCTGATAAATGTACATCACAAATGTCACAGTAAGAGTCATTTATTTAACAAGAAGTTCACAGGTTTGAAATGAAACAACCAAAGACTTGTTTAAAATGAGAAGTATTCAGACACGTCCAACGTTACAGATGAACTGCACCTGACATCCACTAAAACACATTGAGAGCAGCTGCTTGCAGTCAGAGATGTTCTAGCATCATTTGTCTTCATATGACACCGTCTTTATTTTATTTTCTATAACTGATGCAGTGCTACCTTAACGTTACTTAGTTCACCTTTTCTGTTTGAAACGGTCATTTGAAGAAGTTTTGTGTGGATTTGTCCTGTAGAGCATATTGACAACAGACCACAATCCATTAGCCATCCACCACATTCCTGACTGGCTGTTTGGCGAGTCTGATGGGGAATATTTATGTAATACGAACAGATTATGCCAGCTGGGCTGTTGTGGTATAAATCACGCCAGACGCGCGCCGCACATACCTCCTGCAAACCGCATGCTTATGCAACACATGTCTCGGCCTTCTCAAAATCTATTTAACACATCTGCAGCAACTGAAAGGTATTCAAGTATTGGTAATTTAGCATATATTGTAGGTAACAGAATATTTTAGAATATCTTTTCTTGGAAGATAATCAGATAATAATTGGAATTTGTTTCTTAACCCAAGAGGCATAAACGCATTCACCCATTAACCCTTTAAAACCGGCTGCGTCGTCCCCGACACATTTTACCAAACGCTATTCATTTAACACTTACTGTACACAGTGCATGTGTATATCTGAGTGTTTGTGTGTGTGCATGCATGCATATGTTAAAGCATGTGTACTTGCGCGTGTGTTTTCAAGCCTTCATTTGAGTGAATGGAGTGAAAAGTGCAAAAAACGCCTGGAGAACTGGTGTCAAAAGAGGCTCCTGAATGAAAACTATGTACATGAGTGACAATTAAAACACTTTTTTGCATATACTACAGTATATTCTTCATGTGTGAAGAGCTAGATCATTCTGTTCTTTAGTGTTTTGAGAATGTCTGAATAAAAATCAGTAAAAATGTAGGCATTCATTGCAGGCACAAAAATTGTGTGATCCCAACAATATTGTTTTCTCTGTTATTGTTATGATGATGTGGACTCCAGTACTCTCTTAAATATTGAGCGATTTTTTTAACTTTATAGTCTTCATGTGAACAGGCCTTTATTCTGAATTCTCAAATTGACAGACAATCGCACTCCATCATGTAAAACATTTTCAAAATGTTCCTAGATACATTTGACATTGACACGATTCCCTGATTCTGAATTGATACACAAACATTTCTTACACAATATACATGCTGACATTTTAACCCATTATGGTTTCAAGTAGATCACCATATTTCTTTGACTCCAAGGTGACTATTCATGCATTAAACATTGACAGAATTCCAAATGATGTGCGTTGTATTGACAGATAAATAACAAACAAGCTCTCAGTCGAGTGATGGTCCAAAGGCAGCACATGTAATGCTTTCCTCTGAGACAGAAAGATATCATACTGTAGCGTCACTTCACGTGATAAACTCATCCAAGATGACAGTGTAGTATTCCACATCAGTCACTTCTATCAAGTTGGGTTAAGACGCCACTGTAAACAGCGAGGCTAGATTTGTGTGATTTGTAATGTCCACGTGTCTCCTCTGTGAAGGTGGAAAGCCCCACTCAGACAGATTTGAAATTCTAATCAAGCCTCTGCTTTCCTTCTGAATGATGTCATTTTTCCTACCGCCGCATGTTCAGAGGTAGATTTCACATTATGCTCGGACTCTTGTGTGGAGCGCATTTGTTCCATGAATGCAAGTACAAGAGATGTTGGTATAACTCAAAGATTCAGGTGTAGGTCAGATGCTAACAGGGTGACATCACAGTGCCTTAAAACCCTTTAGACAGAACATCTCATCTCATTATCATCAGCACCTTTCTGATGTCTTCCAGCATCTTACAGTCATGTTGTGGTGTGACTCGATCACACTGGTATACTGGTGTCCGCACTCATGTACCGAGTAAAACAACATGTCTCAACTGAAAGTGTATTTTGAGTTGAAACACAAGAGAGAGTGAATCTCTAGGCGTCTCGGTTCAGACACTAACATCCGTGTCCGTAAGTCCTGTGTCTGAGATGTTCTTCCTCACAGAGGTGACACTATCCAGACGTTCCTGAGACAGTCCTCAGAGGGATCTGGAACCATCACTGATGATGTCACAGGAAGAACCTCACATCTCAAAACAGGACTAAGAGTGCAAAACAATGACTTGCACGTGTCTACACCGGACGTGACCGGCACGACGCAACACAAAAAACGTCTTGTTCTAAATGGTTTTGTTGTATCGCATCCAGTGTGGACAAATGTTTTAATTATTATGGGTTCTTGGGGTGTAAGGATACTTCGTAGTACGATATTTCGCGATGCAAAAATGTAACGATGCACATCTAAGAGAGAGGGGGATATTTTACGATATATTGGTTAATTCTATTTGTTGAGCGGTCAAGACGCACTCGCTGGCGCGTCACATGTGCTTATCTCACATATATGATACAGAAAGAATTCTCTGGGAGAAGGGGAAGCAGACACAATCTGTGTCTCCCCGTGGTTTACAAAGCGTCATATTTTCCTTCACAATCGCCAGTAAAACACAGCAATCTTGAATCGTGACTGCTGGCGATTCACCCCGAAACTCATTACAAAGGCAAGCAGAAGCGGTTTTATGTGCCAATGTTAATTTATCCTCTAACTTAGGCTGCTGCATAACGTGAAATGCAATTTAAAGAAAGCCAAAAAAAACTGCGCTCTTCTGATCATAGAAGAGTTGAAGTGAGTCGTTCTGTACATTAAAACATTTAAGGATATGTGAGCCAATGGCGTTTGAGTGTGCGCTCTGTCAGAACGTTTCATTGGTTAAATGTACTGAATGAATACGCCCTTCACTGCACGAACGAATCGATTAAGTCCAAATAAGATTGATTGAATTTTTACATGTCGTATGATACACATCTAATATTCTCGGTGTTGCAACAATGAATGCATATCCAATAGTTACTGAACTTTTCTAAAAAATAAAGGTAGTGACCTGGTTTCATTTAATTAGAAGTTAATTAATAATTTAAGTAAATTCTGTCAAAACAGTTAAATCTTTGTTTGGAACATTGAATTACACCAATTAAATTAGTTAAACCAGCTAGATTATAGTAGACTAAATATAATGTAAATTTTGTCAACTAAAACTAAATGCACTAAATTTGAAAAACTGTGGGGATTACTAAAATATGACTAAAACTAAATTGCATTTTAGTCAAAGACGGACTAAAACTAAAATCAAAATTTGTGTCAAAATTGACACTGATCTTAATTCTAATTTCATGTTTAATTGCACATTTTTCAGTTTAGCCTAGAAAGTTAATTTTTTTATTAATTTGCAAAAAAGTGTTACTGAAATTGTCAATATTTTGAATTTCAGTTTTATTTTTGAACTTCGTCCCAAAAACCGTGATGTTTATCGTATCGTGAACCCAGCATAGAGATATTTTCTGAATCGTTAGTGAAGTGTTTCGTTTCACATACACTTGACGCATCTGGTGTAGAAACAGCGTTAGTGAAACCTTGTTTCATTTTTAACAAACAATTCTTCAATTTTTATTAATACACTCATTAAAATAAAGGTGCTCAACAATGCCTTTGAAGACCCATTATTGGCTGTATGATTGTAATCCACAGAATTTATTTTGAAAAAGTTAATTTGTTGGAAAAACGTAAGAAAGATCTAAAAGGAGAATCAGAAATTGTTTTTGTAATATTAAGAGTATAGTTTATAATCACTGTGAACTTTTTATTATTAACTTTTTTGTCTCTTTCAGTTTCAGAGTTTACATTCCTAGAATTCTTAAAACAAAAAATCCACTTTGTCCTTTTCACAAACCTATGAAATTGTTTTCTATTAACTTTCGACTTGCTATATTTGTGTACAGTTTGTAATACATAATAACAAAGAAGTAGCATCTGTAATACATGCCACACATTATACAGAACAATGTGTTTTAAAATAAAACTTTGTACCATTAGGTCATAATGGAAAGAGGTGACAGAGAGCGGATGTCTGCCTGGACAACAGATCAGAAATGAGAACAATTGTTTTTATTTTGATATATTTAAAGGTTCAATGAATGTGAGCTATTCTGTTCTGCTGTAGTTCTGTTCCACAAAAAAAATCCCCCTCACAGCCAGATGATTACCGTAACATGTCATTACTGTCACTCACTACAAAAATCCACAAGTGAAGGCTGATCAAGGCCATCATCAAATCATTGTTACAAGACATCATAATGAAAAGCCGCCTCTAAAACGCCACTAACTGAAGAATCACCACACACATTACAGGAACTGAATGGTGCAGAATAGAAAAGTCACCCAGAAATATACAAAACATCACAGTAAATAAACACAGATTAAATTTATATCTCAGATTTTAAAAAGCTGAGAAGTCCCAGAGTTCCCGATGCAAATCTCAGATGAAACAAGATGAAATGGAAACCAGCGCTAATGACCCGCCAGCGTCATCTCCCATAAAAACATTTGCATTCGAGATGGAAAAGCTAGACATCAAAGTTAATAGCGCTGTCAATATGGATATTTCTCATAAACAAATGCATGGATTCGTTTCAGAAGACCTTTGTTAAGACCACAGAGCCGTGTCGAGCAGTTCTTTGATCCATGGATGCACTTTTTGGAGCTTCAAAAAGTCAACACCGGTTCACTCCAATTCTACCGTTTGGAAGCTCAATTATACGTGGTATTATAACTCCGACTGGATTATTCTTCAAGAGGAAAACCATATTCAGTTAGGATTCCTTGAGGGTGAGTAAAACATTGGGAAATTTTGATTTGGTAGTAAAGTATCCCTTTTGGTTTCCTCATGACAAAAAACCCTGAGTATCTTAACATCTGTAGACTTTCAGCAATGCCAAAGACTGCAACGATCTGCAATCAAACATCAGGGATTTCACTGTTATGAACTCAAACGTTTCTCAAACTCCCCCGCCCCCCAAAAAAAACATTTATGCATTTGGCAGCTCCAGAGAACTCCAAAGCCATCCTATTCATCTCTGCGTATAGTGTACCGTCCAAATCAAAGGAGATTGTCCTCCAAGTGTTTTCTTCCAGGTCCTGTGCCAAATGGCAAGTAGAATGTGAAATGAGGTCATGTGGTAAATATTTTGGGGGTGGGTCGTGACCCGTGTTAAGTGACTGTTTGACAGAGTGACTACTGTGAGCGCAGCAGAACTCTGGAAGACCTCAACACGGCCAGATGAGATAATGCAGATCTCCGCGCCTCACGTGACCACGAAACCAGAGACCAAAAGAGAGGAAAAAGCCTGTGGTTGTGTGCGTTTCGGCCAGCAAACGTGCTCTCTGTTTTGCTCGGTAATGACATCATCTCACTAACACACGCATTAGTGCTGTCCGCGGCGGTGATCCATGTCCGTCTCTCTCCGGCTGATACAGACACCATTAACCAACAAATACTGTTCATCGTCTTGAACTGTAACCTTCTGAACAAAGAACATTTCATGGAAAAGTATGAGGTGGTTTATAGAGGTCTCTTCTTCATAAGCCCAAAACAGTGAGGGAAACAGGTGCTGTGCAGAATCTCACATGGATGCACAGAATCGCGCACGATTACAGGTTAAACATACAAGTGAAAAATACTTTCCGATAAAATCATTAAGACTCAACAGACTGAACATTAGTAGAACCTGATGAGAAATGATTGAGAAAAGCTGGAGCCACTGGTGTCCACGACACTTCTTGACCGCTGCTTCAAAGAGAAAACGAGCAGAAAAGCAACAAATGATTCCACATGCTGCAAGCGCATGAAAAAGCCATTAGCTGACGTGAACGGAACGCGAACATACATTATCAACCATCACGTTCTCCCGTGCTGGATTTACTGAAAACCACATAATGGAAAGATATTCCGCTGCCAATCCACAGCAGAGCGTGTGTGCTGAAACACTTGTGTTTGCTCTGTGGGATCAAGAATCTGATAGCACCGATGACTCAAAAATAACACACGTCAGGATGGCAAAAACGAGTGACGCTCAACAGAGTCCACACAAACGCCTGAGATCATAATGAGAAAATTTTTACTTTTAACCTCTCCACAAACTCAAGGAAAAGATTTATGACAAAAATAAAATCTTGCTTCAAAAGGATGCTTAAAATGAACATTAACATTTTACATTCCATAGTAAATGGTAATCGTTGATGTAAAACAAGCATTGCCGTCTGTATATAAATGATAATTCAGTTTTATTATTACACAATTATTTTGACTGTATTCTTACATTATCTCGCCATTACACTTGCTTTTAATTTTTTTTTAACAAAACATTAAACATCTGTCTGTCACTATAAAGGAACAGTCATGAATTATTCACTTTCTAGTCGTTCCAAAACTTTATAAAGGTCTTTGTTGTGATGAACACAGAGAATGATATTTGGAAGAATGCTTGTAACCTTACAGTAAATGGACTCCATTGACTACCATAGTAGGAAAAAATACTTTATACATTTCTTTGTTCTGTTTGAAAAATGTCGGAAAGCAACCAGTTCTTTACAAAGATTTAGAACAATTCGAGGGTGAGTAAAATGACAGAAATTTTCCTTTTGGATGAACTGTCCCGACAACTTGGGTAGATGCCAACACACATACAGTATTGTACGATGTGTGACACAGACCCAATGTTGATTTGCCACCTAATGTCTGATGTCAGCAAAAGCAACGTTCTGATGCCAAAACCAACGGAGAACCACTGCAAGCTTTTAAAAAATGTTCCTGCGAGAGGTTTCTCCAGTACCCCTATCATAAGTTCACATTAAATGTGTAATTATGACGTTCCTAAGGAACAAAACAAAAGCTTCTTCAAAAGGGTATCCAAGAGTTCTCTAGAAGGTTCTATCAGCGTAGCATTTGAGGAACGTCACAAGCAGCATCAAGTGATAAAGACAATGAGGTTTTCATTAAGAATGTGGAAAAATCCTGACTGATCTTATTTCGATTGGACGGTCTGCAGTGTCTCCTCTCACCGCTGGACAACAGAACCTAGAAAGACATTCACACAACTCGTGTGTCCTCAAATAATCTGGGGCCCGTCTCTCTCAACTTGGCCTGGAACCAGGGACGCATGGAAAACTGGTGGAAAGTCTTTTGCATTGACCCTCAGATGAACGAAAAAAAGACCAAACTAATCATGTCAAATCATTTTCAGATGCCAAGATATTGTGCCGTTTATTAACAGGAGTGAATCAACATGTGTTCTTGAGTATATTTCCCAGTGGACTGTGAATAGTAGAGAGGTGTAACTTGAGTCGGCCCAACGGCAGCGCTTATAAAAGACTGCGCTGGTATTTTCTGCTGGTAACACAGGAGCTCTTTATAGTAACACCTGACAGACGATTCATTCAAATGCATTAAAACACTCATCAAACTTTGATTCATCTTTAAATATTACACACATATAGCCTATATTGTCCAGGCTGCCTCTAATTGGCTAATAAACAAAAGCATTTTCAGCCCATTCAGACTAGGACATATTGTCCATAGTGTTCCTAAAAGTGCACATACACATACACACATATATATATATATATATGTATGAAGAATTTGGTTCCAAAATGAGATAACTCTGTTATAATCTTGTTTTTATTGTGTTAGTTAGCTGTATTGTTTGTGTTATTATGGCTTAAATCAAAACAAACCAACTGCAGTTTGATTGATATTAATTGTAATGCACAATAAAAAAAACATGTTTTTTTTTTACGGAGTTATCTCATTTTTGAACTCATATATATACACACACACACACACACATACACACACACACACACTATATATATATATATATATATATATATATATATATATATATATATATATACACACACACACACACACATATACATATACATATACATATACATATATACACATGTACATATACATATATACACATGTACACACACATACACACACATACACACACATACACACATATATATATATATATATATATATGGAGAGAGAGAGAGAGAGAGAATATATAGGAGCCTATTACTAGTATATATAAAAAACACTTTTTAACAGTTTATTTGAGTCATTCTATAGTATTATGTCACGTGTGATAAGATTCCTTCTAGATATCTGCATCAAGTCCTCAGGTTTACCTGTATTTGCTTTGAATGTCATGAGATATTATGTTTTATTATAACGTTACAGCGTCTCTATAAATAATAAATAACGTGTCGCTATCAGCAGAGAGTCTGTTTCTGACTTTTCGGATGTGCCGAAACAGGGTCACGGGATGACTTACTGTTTTCAGGTGAGCTCTGGATCATGTTGATTTTGTGTATCTCTTTGGCGTAGTACTCCGTGTCAGTGTTGTCCTGTCCGCAGCTCTGCTGTCTGTCTCGCCCTACCTCCTCCAGCAGCTCCCGCGTGCTGTTATACAGGGCCAGCACTTGATAGGGCACCTGACTAGGGCCCAGGGTCTGAGGCGGGCTGGTCAGTCTCAGTTTGCTGAGGATCTGACCCCTGATGGCCTCCACCCGCTTCTTCTTGATGTTATCGATGTCCACCGTGGTGCAGGTCGACAGGGAGAAGCTCAGGGTCAAATTGTTTAAAAGAAAAAAGAACAGCAGTCCTCTGGTCGGATGCATGATACAGTCGATACAGTAAACTGTCACTTAAGAGAGCTTCAGACGGGTGTTCTCCAGGTTGTCCTCTGGAATTCAGGTGCTGAGGCGCTTTGCTCCACAAAAGTCCATACCGTAAACTTATTGCACACAAACATCCCACAATAATCCCATGACATCCTCAGAACGGCACCACTGGCCCTCTGAAACACATTAAATGTTTACAGTCTCGTTGTCCAAATTGCATTTTCCCCGAAGCGACTTACAGCAAACTTTCCTGTCAAATGCGCACGCTCGCGCTACCTCAGCGCGCGTCCGCTCTAGACTGACAGTACTGTAATTACGCTCGCGCTGCTTTTTATAGTCAGAGCGCTGGGTGACGCGACGGGTGGGCGTGTCAAAACTTAGCCCAACCGCTCGCTTCGACTTTCCCTTTCATGTTATTTCTTTATATAAAAACTCTTATCAGAGAATTTAATTGCACGTTACGTCACCGACACCAAAGGAAACGAATGGAATGTTTTAGAAATGAGATTGTAATCCTGATTGTCTAAACGCCAAATTTCCTTCTCGCACACTCGGTCTTGTGCGCCCCCTACCGGACTCTTAAATATAACATATTTACATTTTATTTATGTATGTTTGACCACGGGCTTAAATGGTTAATGCAAGTCTGTTTGTAGTTCGGTCGAAGCATAATGATGTGTGTACACTCAATGGTGTGTCCAACGACCTGCAAAACTAATTTGTGTTGTGGTAAAAATTGTGGAAAGTTATTAGAAGATTTTTCATGTCATTATCATGATCTCACGCGACCCTTTTGACCTTTAATTGACTTCTAGATAGTATTATACCCATCTCTATGACGTTTTCTACGGCTGTGCACAGAGACACATCACTGCACTGTTTAGGAACCTATTAACCTCATAGAGATGTCACTGCACATTACACGCTTCAGTTTTCATGAAATAACTGATATCAGGTTACAGTGGGGACTGGCATATCAACATTTCTATATATGGCATGGTCCAAGTCGCATAAATTGTAATCCACATACAGTGTCTTGGTAAACAATATAAGAGCTCATATTGACGGAACAGGCAAACTATCCCATAAAATAATACAAATAAATTAAATCAGAGCTTTCAGAAACTGTACTGTAGCTAAAAAGAGGACGATGAAGAAGTAATAAAGTCTCTGATGACCGGCCGGGTTTTGACCTAGAGTGAAGGACACTGTTTGGATGGAAGAGAGGAGAGAGCGATGCTACTGGCACACGGTTGGTGAAGGGCAGAGCAGGCCTTACCTGTAAAGGTAGGTCCAGTAGCGCTGGTGATATCGTATTTGCACATCAGGTGCACATTTAACACCATTTAAAATATGGGTCTTTTCTACAAACAGTATTTAGGACACCACAGTATTGTGAAGAAATGGGTACAAAGGTTGAATAGTAATTAAAAAAGTAAAGTATCTGGATTTTCGTGGTTTTCCAAAGAGCTTAGTTATAGTAAATCAACAATTTAGCCTAAATAAGATACACAAAATCTAAGATATCATGGTACAATTCATAAGGATTTAAACATCTATTATTATTCATCAGCCTGTTGTTTAATGAAACAAAAAAGAAACATTCAAAGATAATCAATATACATCAACACACATACAAAATATAAATATATATATTACATTTATTTATCAAATTAGGGTGGTAGATTTATTTCATTTTAAAATAGTACAGATGTTTTGGGGAATCTCTGTGGATCCTGGCGATATGACGTCACGTCCGGGAGGCGGCTCAGTTAGACATGGACGACACTGTTCAACTCACGGATGGTGGATTTACTAAAAATGTGAGTTTAATGCACGTTTAACTACTATTATTGCCCTGTGTATGATAATAACTACACGTATATGTCGTGTAGACACACAGCAGCACACAATGGCGCGTTATTTGAGTGCGTTTGTGTTCGTTAGAAACGAAGTGTCTCGTGCGCTAAACGGTCCATTGGATGTGACGCATTACCAAAGAACTAACGTTAGTTGTGTAGATTATTCGCATATAATAAAACATGATCTTCTGTTGCTTATGTGTTGAATGTGACGCGTGCGATGCGTGTATGTTTCTTATATCGCATGTAAACAATCTACGGTGAAGCGTCATGTTGCTATAGTAACAGTAATGGCGTCACTTGGACCGTCTTAACCTGCTAAGCATGCTGAATTTTATTTTACACTCTTTACAATGTTATTTTTTCTATCCGTTCTTCGAAATTGTACCTAAATAAAGATATAATAGAAAATATACTTAAAAGAGAATAAAACCTAATATACCTTTGGTTTTATATGACTCCTGACTGTGTTCTTCAGGTGGCCAGATCAGGCAGAAGAGCCCGTCAGTCATCTGAGATGACCGCTGCTGAAGACTCTAATCAGAGGAAATCATCTTCATCAGTCAGTAGCGCTTCTGAGGTCCGTCCTTATTTTTAAATGGGTCTCATAATGCCATTTTCTAAGTCTTGAATTTGTTTTCCATATGTTCAAAGATATTTTCCATGAGTGATTCTTCAAAAAAACTGAAACGTTTTCATATGATTTCACAGTCTGTTGTGATCACCTGCCTTTGTCGAAAATGTCCTGCCCCCATAACTGCGAGTGTTCGCTCATGATTATCGTCCCACTATGATCAGATTAAAAGGACTGGTTACATACATAGTAAATATAATATTTGCTACTTGTTTATGTACTTGCTAAATAAAATATTAACTAACGTTTATCACAAATGACCTACCGTATGTTGACGAACAATGATGTCCTGTGATAATATCGGTCCCGTGCGAATCGGCATGTCTGTGATTGACGGGTTCATAAATAATTTTATCAAGGTTTGCGAATAATGGAAGCCGTTTTGAAGATTTTTGATATTAATTTAGTCGCTGGGTCATTTCCATACATTGTCAAAGTTGTTGTTTTGTCCGGGAGTCTCTCGTTTATTTATTTATCATGGAAACTCTTGTAACATTGTCAGCATTTGAGACCCGCGATCGCGAACCGAACAGAAGATAACCGCGATCGCGGGTCTCAAATGCTGACAGGTACGGTCATTTATCATTAAACACATACGACAATAGGCTATACAAACTATACGCAAAGCCTTGCCATCACATCCGTGAAATAAGTCAGTTAATTTGAGTAAAATCACAGGGTTCACTTATCCCGTGCGAATGCGCCACATGAAATGTAGATGTGGGAAGGTCATTTTTAAATCACACGAGGTCCCCAGATAACAATAATCCCGTGCGTATAAGGCTTCTGTTTGGGTAACCAGTAAAGAACCGTTACTTAGCTAAACTTTAATGCGACAAAGTTACATGAGCCATCCAACAAGTTGTTTATTTAAAAATGAACAAACAAAAAATGCAACAAATTGTTTATTTATTACAATTATTATACGGTAAAATATAAATAGTTCTATTATTAGCCACTAGCAAGACTGATAAACAAACACAGACCAGCGGTTCCAATGTGGGTTTGGTGCGTTCGCGTCCAGTGTAGACACGGCGTAAGGATAGAAAAAAGTAGAAGAGAAAAATAAATATTTCTGTATTATTGGGTCAGGTGCTGGCGAAGGAAATATGTTTTAAGCTGATTCTTAAAAATGGCTAAAGATTCATTACACGTCCACGGAACAGATCCCAAATTTTTGACGTTTTGGGATAGCACCACGGTCTCTTGGGGAGTTAAATTGGGCGTTTAGGGAAGGATGAAAGTGTACCGAAAGGACATCCACTATAAATGCACATAATAAGAATAAATGAGAAGATCTATATATAACGGAAAGTGACACATTAATCTTTCTACCTTGATTCTTTTTCGTAATTGTTGGAAGCCAAAACTGAAATTGCTTAATTGATAAGGATAAATAGCACAGCTATATGAAAACATCTCTCATCCGTCTTCTTGATTGGAGTTTAATAAAGCTAATAAACCAAACTGCATGTTTGATTTGTTTGAACACTGTGTCCTGGCTTAAAGATGATTAGTAAACAGTTTTTTTCGCGTAAGATTTATAAATGAGCAAATAAAATATTTTGTGTTGAATAATTTACTTATGTGACAAGTGGCTTTGTTCATTTGGAGGACAAATAGGAAAACACTCAAGCAGCTGTTCACAGTCATGCAGGTTTGGCTCTGAGAGGAAATATTAGCATCTGACATGACGTAGATTTTTGTAAATCAATGCTAAATGCCAAGCTTGTGATAAAACCAGTAAGTAAGAGTGGGAATGTTGCTGATTTTCTGTTTCGGGAGTGCCAAACTTTCAGTCAGTGATCTTTCTCTTGAACATGAGCTAAAGATGGAGGCCGATTGAGTCTGATGTCATTAGCGCAGGCCATTGGCATCTGTGGCATCTGTTGCCGTTCTTGGTTTGTCCCCAAGATTTCTGAGAGCCGTACATGAATTCAGCTCGGAATTCAAGCTATGTTTATTTTCCTGTAAACTTTCCAAATTAGGCTGCGTTCACCAGTGTAAAACCAGGATTCTCTGCTCCCCCGTGACCTTACATCCACATGAAATACATTTCTCTGGCTGGATGAGTGACAGCTATGCGCTTTTTCCTTCACTCAAACAGCAGACATACATTGCAAAGCGGTAGTGTCATGCTATTTTTTTGCTATTTTGAAGTGGTTCTCAACAGCTAAATTCCAAGGGGGCCTCAAGATGACCAATATTTTTAAATTAGACTAATTAAGCATTGAAATACATTAAAAAAAACTTTTAAAAAGATATTTCTTACTATTTGGCCATCTGAATGGCAAAATGTTTGTCCAGGTAAGGTTAAGCTTTAAATATTTTATTGGGTAGAAATTGATTGGGTGGGGGGGTTTGTTGAATATTGTTGAATACATTAGGGGGCTTTGGAGACAACCCATGGTCTAGGGTTTGTCCCTGCACTGGACATGATATCTTCATGGTCCACCCAAGACCCACCACATCACAAATCCGTCTGCAGAACTCGTGCCACTCGGCGGCCATGTTTGAAACGCCTCTGGGCAGTTATTTACATCTTAACAAGTCCACAGTTCTATGTACTTGAATGTGTCACATTCCTTGCCATTCATTGTAACGGCAGTGGCGCATCTTATTAATATTCATATTTTTGATAACACTGACAAAAATGCATGACAAAAGAAAGCAAACGTAGGCTATAACGTGTGGTGAATTGTTAAAGTTTGATTCTGTAAACATATCTTTTTGTGTGTATTCATTCGTATAGTATTTATTTGGGGTTGTAATTAAATGACTTTTCTGGCTAGTTGCACTTAATGTTGATGCCTTCAGTAAGTACAATTTCTGTTTTATTTTTCTTGCATTTATGAAGCAGGGAAGAGATGATTTGTTTCAAATGGTGTAAACTGTGTGTTTGGTAGTTTCTGTAAATCACTGGACATTGGTTCAAGATTTTGTCATCAGTTGTATATTGTTGAACACGGAACACCATCATCTCTATAAACTGACATCAGGATTTACAAATGACCCTGCTGAAGGAACCCAGGAACGGAAGTTTGTTTGCTCTCGTGTATGTTGAAAGTGAATTCCTGGAGGCCCTTTGGTTTCTTTGCAGACCCAATTTGGTAATGAGAAATGCATCTTTTTTTTCAGATGCATTAGCGAGTCGCCCACCCTCGCTGTACCCCGAGGAATTCTCTCATTTTAAAGCTGCGCCGTTATTCAGATTAACTCAACCGCCGGCATTGACTTTACAGAACTATTTTCAGAATCAGAGAACGAGCGGGACTTTTTTTCATGTGAAGCTATTTTGGGTCATGACTGGCCAGAGCAGTTCCCACACTTATATCCCCCCCACAGCCCATCGCCTCACACATTTATACCACATACCACTTTTATACGCATACATATCACTCATACATTCATTAGACAAAATCTTTAAAAAGTGATTTAATGCTATTATTTAAAAGACAGAAAAAGGTTCCCAAGTCATCATATGTCATAAAAAAAACAGCAATTAAAACTGTGCCGTGGACTTTACAACGAGTTATTATCGCACATTGATATTTTGAAATTGATACATCCCTAATAATAGTACTACTCAAACGCTTTTCTACCTTCATACTCTTAAATATGATTCATAGACTTTTCACCCAGACATGTTCGACAGATGTGAGCATGCCAGATTGTCAGATAGACTTGACCTGTATGTTTAGTTTCACAGGTCTATAATATGATGTATTTATACTGATGTCTATGTGTTGGATCTCAGGGTCCTCCACCTAAACCAGCACGCAGACAGGGCGGATGGGCAGAAGAGAGCACAGGAACCGGATCAGCCAAGTGAGCTCATATATTCTCTCTCTCTCTGTCGGTCTTTGTCTTTCAGTCTTTGAGATGTTTTATTTATTGGAAAAAGCCAAAGATAAAACCCTCTTAAAGATATAGTGACTTATCATAAAAAACAAACGCATTAATCGATATATTCTCCTCTATCATGTGCCATGTGACGTTCGGTGCACGAACAGGATGTGCACGCATCGATGTGCTCTCATGAACGTGCACCATAGATTGACAAAACAGAGTAGAATATATCGATTAAAGTCGTTATTTGTTTTATTTTTTGCACATAAAGCATTCTCGTCGCTTCAAAAAAAAATTAATTGAGCCACTGTGAGCAGATGGACCCATTTAACAATGTCTTTAGTACTTTTCTGGACCTCGACAACAACTTTGACCATGATGTCTATAAGGAAGCCTGGAAATCTTTCCTGGCAAATATCTTTATTTGTGTTGCGAAGATGCCGGGAGTTCTTAAAACATGTTGAACGTCATGAGTAAAAAATAAGACAATTTTGATTTTGAGGTGAACTTTTCCTTTAAGATGAAGTGACTTAGTGGTGCCAAGATGTTAAGAGGTGCACATGATAATATTGTGATATGATGATGATCATGAGAAGAGCTGCTGATGATCTCTTGACACACTGCAGATGACTGAAGCAATGATTATTATTCACCACACGGAGGCATCATCTCCTGTCACATCATGTGCTTTACAAAACAAAACTGAAACTTTCAGACTGTCATATAAACATCAATTACTCACTATGTTTACATTCACAGAAGTTCAGTCTGATCGCAGAACATACCGTCGGACGTGTACTTTTTATGACATGTAAAATGACATATTTCATTGTGATTTGGTGAATATACTATTATTTGGCAAAAAGTTATTTGTAAATCATTTGCCAAAGGTAGTTGAGAGGTAAAACATGTTAGTCGGTTTGTGCTCAACGAATGTCATCAGATTTTTGTTTTCTTGAAGAAGTCCATCAGTAATGTATTATGAGTGTCATGTTCTCTGAATGAAGTGAACACATTGATTTTTCTCTTTTAGAGAAAGTAATCTCGTCCTCTGTGATGAAGACAAGGACTTGTTCTTCATGTCAATGTCACCTCTGGTGTTCAATCAGCACTTAATCCCACAGCAGAAATCCCAGGATTAGCACATCTATCAGCTCTAATTGACACTAAATGATCTGTCACTTTATTCATGAACCTTTCAAGCCAGCTTGTCACAATATGTTTCATCCTCAACAACTTTTCCTGCACAGTTTTACTGTGTTTATCGCCAAGCGTTACACGTCTCTTAATAGTGACGCAGTCACGAGCGTAGCACGGACTCACGTCTGTTATAACCAAGATCTAATACATTTTCACAAAAAATTCACGTTTTTAGTAAAACCCAAGTTTTTTCCTCTCCATCTCTGTGTATATGCACGAATTAAGAGAGCATTCAAAATTTTAATTTAATCATAATTTCTAGATGTATATGTGGTCATTTCAGTCCAGTGTCGTATCAAACCACAGAACTAACTAAATAATATATATAATTAGAACTATTACTGTTGTATTGCTTAAAAGTTAATTTGAGCTTGTTTTCTTTGTAGTATTTGTTACGTTTACCTGTTTCTCCAGTTTTCATTTTCTGCAAATAAATACAAATAAAATCATTAATTTTATTTGAAATTTGGGAGAAATACTGTAAGTAGTTCACTGAAATTTTTTTTGCTTAGGTAAACACATGAATACTCAATTTTAAAATCAGAACAGTGGTCTCTGAAATGGTATTTTTTCCGCAGCCGTATGCTTCTGCCAGTTGCAAAACAGCCGTACATAACATTTTAGTACAGACAGTAGAGACGTGGAAAACAGTGTATACATAAAGAATAGTCAGGAAAAGTATAAAAAACAGAATGCATGATAATATTAAATCCTTGTACATTCAATTCTTATCAACCAGAAACATTGAAATATATTGCTAAAATGCTTGTATAATTTCTGTATATTATATGTACGCTTATGATATTATAGTTAAATGGATTCAGTGCCGTTGTGTGTGAGATTATACAGATGTTTCAGTGTGCAGCCATCAGGTGGCGCTCAACACCAACACAACGTCACATGCTGGAAAACACTTTGTATCTTATATAAAATGCAGAGAGACACAGAGGATTGTGTCCATCTACTGACATATTAACAGCAAAAGTAACTTAGATTGTAATATATTTATTGTGCACTTTTACTGTGTATTGTATGATGTATAATGTTGTTCACCTCATTGCACCCTTAAGCCCGTAGACTTACAACATTGTACACTTCGCTGTTTTCTATTCTGTTTTATTCTTGTTGATAAATATTGAGCTCTTAAAACAGATGATGTTGTTCAGGTAGAGAATGAATGAGCGAGCGAGTAGTGATTGTTGATTATTTTAACCTTCGCTTTATGTTGTCCTCCACAGGTCTGCCAGGCGTTTCGCAGTAGAGGAGCTGGAGGAGTGAGTTTAACATTCAATCATAACATGTGTGTTTGTGTTGTTAGGAATTATAACTAACACAAGAATATTGACGGTGATGTAAAGACAGGATGATGAGAGCAGATCTGTTTTCATGCGCTGCTTCATGTCATCAATCATTCCACTCATCTCTCTTTCTCTTTGCATTACACTCTTTGAATTGTGTTTTTTATTTTCATTTATTTTTACGTTATTAACGATATTTCTTTTAACAAAAACATATCCGATATACAGTATGTGAGAGCGGTGTTTGATGAGCTCAGGATTGGTCAGAAAGAGGAGTATGTGAGTGTTTTGTGTAACGTGATCTCTCTCTCTCTCTCTCTCTCTCTCTCTCTCTCTCTCTCTCTCTCTCTCTCTCTCTCTCTCTCTCTCTCTCTCTCTCTCTCTCTCTCTCTCTCTCTCTCTCTCTCTCTCTCTCTCTCTCTCTCTCTCTCTCTCTCTGTCTATGTCTGAAGTCAGAGGTTAAGACCACAGACCCCTGAGGGCTCTGACAATGAAGGCGGTGAGTAAACACATTTTGCTGTATTTAACCAGATTTTCACACAACCGAAACATTTACATTTATTCATACGCAGACACTTTGATCCAAAGTAATTTATACATAAGAGGACATTAAAGTACCCGCTGTGAACAATAATTCCAAAACTACGTAGCTGATGTGTTTGATTTTATATATTTCAAATGTGATTTTTAATGTTGTACACAAGTGACTCACAAAAGATTTAAAAACTGATAGTTTGAGATGCAGCTGACTGTGTAATACTCACAAGTGCTCAACTACCCTGCTGAAACAAACTCCTATACAAATATCATTGTGACACATCAGCTGTTTACAATTCAAACCAGTACAAAATCACTTCACGTAGTGTGTTTAGGGTCTTATTCCAGTATGATTTAATGGTGTTCCCACCTGCCAGATGCCAACACTTTACCAGTAGAGACCCATTATAGTTTCCAATAGAGTTATTATAGTAAATCCAATTTCCCATTTATACCAATTATTACACCCGGTATTTTATTGATCATATACATACAGTGATATTTCTGTAGTTTATACCAAACCTAAACAGTTGGGTGACCAGCGACCAATATCATTCAGATCAAAAACTAAATAATAAAAGCAGGATTTTTTAGCCCCAAAATGTGTGTTTTCTCACCTTATTTCACATCACAAAATATTGAAATATCGTCAAACACACAGACTTCTAGTTTGCCTCAAGATAATGTTGCTGATGTTTTCTTGTAATAACTTCCTGTCGTGCTAGGGTGTTATAGGTGGTTGCTAGGGTGTGGCTACATGGTTGCTAAGGGATTCTGAGTGTCTTTTGGCAAGTTAGATGCTGTGGGTGGTTTCTGTGGTTTTAGTTGTAAAGTTGTTGTTTTTTGTACAACACAATACGGAAAATAACAACTGCGTGGTTTATGTATTGAAAATCTTTATTTTATTTTTTTGCTTTTATGGAATATTCGATTGAATTAAATCAGTTATTATACAATAATTATCTAATCTTATATCAGACAACAAAATGTTACGGTTGTAGAGAAACTCTAAAACAACATCATGATATCAGCTGACATCAGGAGCTTATACGTCAATTATATAAATAACTTTTACACGGTTACTAGTTGATTAATAGGAGATCTCTGGTGTTTTCTTTGCGCTGTGATTCATGAATAAATAAGAGAAGCGTCATGTTTTAGAGTCGTGACATAAGTGACATTTCGAGGGATTCATCATCAAAACGTCTTTTTGCTACATGTCACCTTTGATTCCCTCTTGACCCCGCGCATGAGGTCACACCTCAACCTCATTAAAAACCTCTGGTGTTCTCCGCGGCCGCGTAATGACGGTGTTTGCTTTACCTCTTCACGCTTCACATTGAACTCTGGCCGAATCCTGTCGACGGTGCATTATTCCAGCAGACACCGGGAGGGGCAGAAAAGTTCAAATCCACGAGCTGTTTGCCATGGCCGGACTTACAGGCTTTTTGATGTCACTGCACTAAGAGCATTAAATTTGACTGGGGGTCCGCGGGGGCCTGAATCTGCTGAACGCATCGCTTTAGAAATGAGAAGTCAGTGTCACCTCGCGCTCATGAATATTAAGCAGTGCTGCTACGCGCCCGCATTTATTTGTATATCGGGAACACAGATGAATCTTGTCAGCGACTAAACGAGGCTGGCATCTTAAATGAGCTTTAATTAAAATTGAGAGAAAGGAAGAAGTTATCAATGTAGGATAACAGGCCGGGGATGATGGGATTGAACGTGGCTTTTGTGACGGCCTTCCGAAAGAGAATTTCAAGTCGTTTTTTAGAATGACCTCACTCTTCTCATTCACGTTTCGTATTAATTTACTGGATCTTCATTATTCAAACACTTTCCTGTGACTTTCATTAACACACATTTCAAGGAATGCTGGGTAAAGATCAGTAGTGAGATTTAATTTAGAGTAATAATGTTATGTAGATGTGCATACTTCCCTCAAAATCAAGATTGTTCTACCTGGTTGACAGATAAAAATATAAATTAATGTAAATAATATATATGTCCAGCTCTAAAAGAGATTTGTAAAACACTCATATTGTTAATTAAAGTTATTGTGAGATATTACCGATAGAAGTAAATACACATTCAGAGTAAAGAAGAAAGATTGTGTTGATTTTTTTGTTTAAAAAGTTGAGGATAGTGCATTTTAATAGGAAAAGATTTTAAATTAAAAGATTATATGCAATACTTATCTAGTGTTAATTTCATAAATGCATTGTTTTAAATATTTAGATCATTATAATAGCTACATATTTTAAAATATTTGGCAGAATTTCTTAGCTGTCGTTTTAATTTATGATTTTTTTGAGATTTTTATTAGACATATTTTGGCCAGTATATTAGAGTTGGGTGCGTTGAAAAAGTTTCAGTATAAAAGTATAAAAGATTTGATTAAGAAAACACACACATGAACTTTTAAGCGCTGTCAGACTACACCTGCTCAAAAAAAAGCGTGCTCTCTGCATGTCACGTCTCCGTGGCACACCTGAACGCACTCCAACAAAAGTCTGTCCAAAAAGAGGAAAAGGGCCGTGAAAGTTTGTCCTTCTTTGGGAGCGATGCCACGCTCCGTCCTGTCGAGTTTTGCCAATTAAAGCGGGTTCCCACTGTTCGGAGCAGCGGGCATGCAGCTCTTGGCACCGCGGCTCCTGCCAGGGCGCGCCGTGACTTCCGACCCCACACAGATGGGCTCGCAGGCAGACCCGCGCGCCTGGAGCCCGGCCCAGCCCGAACGGACGCGGAGGTCGCCGCTCCGGCCTGAAGGGTCCTGAGGGTAGCCGCCGCTGACAGGGCCCAAATGCTCGGCGCCGGGATCGAGAGCGAGAGTGCGGGTGCGGGGGGGGCAACACTTTCTGGGGAGCCCCTGGCCGGAGCACTGCCTCACAGCGGGTAGAGAGACTGCCTCCATCACTGAATATTCATGGCCGCATGGTCGCTATGACAGGGGGCAGCGCGGAAGAGGATGTCAGCGCGAAAGCAAGAGAAATACAGAGAGGAAAGGGAGGGGAGGGTGCGAATCAAACGCCAGTTCGCGCACGATATAAACAAACCCCGCGCTGAACAGACAGACGGCATCTGTGCCGATCGCAGGGATTGTGGGATATGGTGCAACTCGCGGTAACGGCCAGCACTCGCCGCGGCATATGGCAGCTCGCGTCTCGATGAAAACTTTGTGCTGACCCATTCGTGTGGTCGATTTCAATAAAGTCTAGAACTCTCGATCGCAGGAGATGCTCTAGCTACTCAGAAATAGTTTATATTTATCTATTCATTTAGACGACACTTTAATCCAACCCACAATTGAGAGAGAATTTAAAGGTGCTGTGTGTACATTTTTTGAGTGTCTATTGACAGAAATGCTATATAATAGACAAAACTACATGTGTTCAGAGGTGTATAAAGACCTCACATAATGAAGCGTTATGTTTTATTATCTTAGAACGAGCGATTCCTATCTATCATACACCGCATGTCCCCTATCTTGAATTTCGTCATGTTGTTACAGTAGCCCTAAACCGACAAACTGATCTACAGAACGCGTTTCTTAAATACCTTATCTCCTTCGGCAAAGAATCGAAAACGTGATGACGTATTTGTCCTGTTTAGGCCAACAAGGAGGGGTGGAATGAGCAGTTGGTTGCAATTCGCAACCTCACCACTAGATGCCACTAAGATCTCCACATTGCTTATAGTGTTAGGGTACAGAAATCTGATATTGAACAACCTTTTGTTTGAATATGGTCACATGTCAGATGTCTGAACAGAGTCAGGTTAGTGAACAACAACTTAGTGTCTTAAGAACTTTGAGTTTCTAAATATAAGCTGTGAACTCTGATCATCGCTGAATTATCGTCAGGTTTCTTTGATGGAATTAAAATGATTTGTTCATTCTGATAAACCTAAATTTCTAACTAGCATAATACAGTATGTTGGATTACTTGTACACACAAAAGTATAAATATGATATAGTAGCATTTTTGTACTTTAATACAGAGTTATCATTTTACAAAACCAGAGCGTGACTGTGAATGATGCACAAAATATGAATATGATATTTACTGTCGTTTTTCTTTCGTCCATCTCGTAAATCGTAGGCTTGAACAACTACACTAACATTTAAAATATCTCTATCAAGGGTGGAACTTGAAGCTTGTGTTAAAGTGAAGTTAACAATATAGTTATGATACAAATACTTAATTTATCATTTTAATATTGAAATATTTTATTGTATTTGTTTAGACCTGTTTTCATTGTTTATGATGAATTTTCTTGTTTTAAGATTCACTGTAAAACATTGAAAACGTAGCAGAAGAATAAATGAACACATCATGGTAAAAAGATCATTGTAGCCTTTAAAAAGAACAAAAGGAGTATATAAAAGTATTAGACCAACAGCGTTCACTTGTGATGATCAAAATCATTATCATGTCTTTGTATAATGCTGAATCCAGCATTAAGCTCTTTAGTCACAGTATTGTTTCTAATGCTAAACATCATTATTGTTTTCAATTTTCCAATGATCTGTTTTGCAAGAAAAGGCGAAAAACAGTAAAGCACCATTATTATTTTTTATGCAGTTTCCCAATTATAGTCGATAAGAACAGAGACTGTGAAAAAGTAGTGAAAAACTGTGAGCGGTTTTCAAAGCCAAAAAAGGCAATACAAAGTCTGATGTTTTTTGGTTATTATGTGTGACGAAGGCAATTTTTTGTTTTAGTTTGTAATTTGCCTAAGAAGAGACAATATTTTTTTATTGTTAAACACGTTTTTGACCAATATTTTCTCTTTATTATGAAAGTTGCTATAGTAATTTATTGAAAATCAATTGTAGTAAAAGAAATACATACACTTCATACAGTAAATGATAATATAATATATAATTATATATAATCAATAAAAATATATAGATATGTAATGATAAATAATTATATATAATAAATAAAAATATATAGACATCAAATACTGTATGTAACTGTATACATGCGCTTCATAAAACTTGACATTTTGTGAAATCAGGGTTCGGATTCACAAAACATTCTTAAGAAGAAAATTCTTTAATTCTGCCAAATTTGTCCTTAAATTTGAATTTAAGAAAAAGTTAGGATTGTTTTGTATTGCTTAAAATAATAATTCTGAAGACAGTTTCTAGATATTTTTTCTCAAGATTTATTTACCAACCATATGTCATTTTACTTCAATGAAAAAAGTAAAGACGATCTTAAGAAAACATTTGAGAACTTCTTCAGAATTATCTCTCTTTCGAACATCCTAAAATTCATCTCAAGAGCATTCTTATATTTTGTCTTATGAATAGTTTTGTGAATCCAGCCTTAGGAGAGCTTATGACCATCACTGAGATCATCTCATCGTCTTTTTGGGGGGGGTTTTACCAAATCAGACGGGTACAAAATCACTCTCCTGCTTATTCTCCTTCACTATTCCATGTTGCTGGCACAGTGAATTTCTCTGAATGGAACTCATGTTAATCACGTTTAGTCACTTCGTGCGTCCGATGATCAGAGGAGCATTCAGTGAGTTTTACATGAGATCTGGAGAGCTGTCAATCACATCACGTGCTGGATGTCTTGAAGTAAATCTGTAGTGAAATGGTGTGTTTCAGACATCCCAGTGATTCCAGACCTGGAGGAGGTACAAGAGGAAGATCTCAGCATGCAGATCGCCGCTCCGCCCAGGTGCCGCCCCATAAACCCTCTGTTTCATCACATACTGACTGACACAGTCAAACATCTGAGCCAAAAATACATCATCCGTCATTATTTACGTATTTATTCATGTCCATATGATCCATATGAAGAGGAGACATTTTGAAGAATCTTCACACCTCATGCTATGTTTTCCAAGTGTTCTGTAATGGCTCTTTCACAGTCAGATGGTGCTGATGTTTTAACAGTTTTTGCTGATGATGGATGGATGGGTTTGTGCTTCTGTCTTGTTTTTAGTATCCAGGTGAACAGAGTTATGACATACAGAGATCTGGACATGGACCTGATGAAGTATTCTGCTTTCCAGACGCTGGTGAGACTCATGATCACTCATCATCAATATACAACACGTTTCCAACTCCAATAGTTTCCAAAAACGAACGTCTCACTGTCTGCTGTCTACATAGACAACATCCCTTCTATGGGACCATCCTAAATGATTCTCTTCTCTTTTGTTTTCTGTTTTTATATGTTTGCAACTGCATTATCTGATGTCTGTCCTGCTGCAAAATGGCTAACATTTGTTGTTTGGAACTGCTCAAAATTAAATGTCTTTTTTGACACTGAATCTAATGACACACATACAGTATTTTACTATTCAGAATGTGTATTGGTCAATCTCAGGAAACTCATTTTTTTTACATGGTTTTTAACTGGAATATGGAGGCATTTTTGTAACAGAACTGAAAGTAACCGGACAGGAATAGCATGAAATGAAATTAATGAAATGAAATTAAATTAAACATGAAATAAGACCACATGGCGAACATGCTAATAACATGAGGACATTGAGCAAATTGTAGTGATTTGCATTTTTTTAATTAGGAAATAACTTTCCAGGAACAAAAAGAAAATGAGAAAAAGAAACTTTAGCTAAAATAAACTTTAGCTGTCTTCTGAACGCAGGTTCCGAAGACAGCTAAAGTTTATTTTAGCTAAAGTTTACATCACCCAAAAGAACCGAACTCTGACGTTAATCGAACCCGGGTGCACACCAAAAGTGCTAATGTGAAAGCACCCTTAGAGGACGATGTGATGTTATCGTCTGTGTGTTTGTAGACAGCTGATGTGTCGTGTGTGAGAAAAATGATGTTTTAAATCTGAGATGTAACGTGTTCACCTGTCCTGAATTGTTCTAAGGATGGAGAGATCGACCTGAAGTTACTCACAAAGGTTTTAGCACCGGAGCAGGAGGTGAGAGAGGTGAGCCATCGCTGGAATACACCATTTGAGGATTTATCAAATCAAGTTTCTTGCATTTTATTACCAACTGTTTCACTAGTGTTTTAAAGAGATAGTTTACTATCAAATCATTCCACAGAACAGCTGTACAGTAAACGAGGGCGAGAAAGCTCACGTGATGTTTGTTTCTGGTTGTCCGCGCAGGAGGATGTTGGTTGGGATTGGGATCATCTGTTCACCGAGGTCTCGTCTGAGCTCCAGACGGAATGGGATCAAGGAGAGCGAGACGAGCAGTCTCCCGTTCCCGTGTCCTGAGCACCTGACACGTGTGTGTTTCTGTAGTGAATGGGATGTTGGACACATCTCAAGGCTCTGAGGCTTTCTCATTAAGCTTAACCTTGGAAAGACAGAAACATTGTTTTTCTTAACTGGATCAATCTGGAGACATTTGTCAGCGCTGGTAGTATCTGGAGAAAGAGTAAATCCAAGGTTAATGAGCGAGTAAACTGAAATCCAGTTGATTGAGTTAAAATGAACTTTGCACATCCGAGCGTGCCGCTCTTATCATTATTGACCACACGGCATCGACCTTCTCTGAGCCGCTGGCCTGACATCTCTTCTGCAGCTCCGTTCTTCTGCTGAAATCTTGATTTTCTCCTGTATCAAATATCTTATATTCCTCATTATCAGGGAGGTGCACCTAATAAACATTAGATAGTGTGGATTCAAAACCCAAAAGTGAAAAGTCCATGGCTTGGTCACCGGTGTGTTATTTTCTTAGCTTAAGTGTACGTGTATTTTGGCGTCTTCTGACTGGAAATCTTCCTTTAGTGTCAGGTTCAAGAACACGTTTATTGTTTTTATTGGTATGCATTTTACACAGAAACACATATACGTGTTGTTATACAAATTTTGTAAACCAAAGTGACATTAAAGTAAAACATATATATTATAACATATAAAACAACATTTATACCAATGTGACCCATACAAAAATTGAGCATGGTTTAACAAATGTGCTATGATTTCACCACAACAATCATATACTGTATATACAACATTAAAACTGCACGTTTATTATAGTAAAATTATGGTATGAATGAAAGAAACAATCCTCACTCATCAGGAATAATGTGCATGAATTGATGCAGTATTTATTGTCGAATTCACAGCATTTTGAAAAGCGTTTTATCGTCCAAAAAGGCAGACAGATGAACAAATCTGATGATGAATGTCAATGCTTTGCTGTGTTATTGTTTGGGGGCGTTAACTGTGGTCAAAACTTCATTGAGTCCTAAGTTCTCAAACTTCTGGTCTCTTAACACTGTTTCTGCCAAATCCATTTAAAGTCAACACGATCAAACCACGATAATATTATACGTGATGATGATAAAATGGAATAATAAATGAGAAATAATAGGGGGGCGGGACTTGATTTTCTTCAGGATGAATTGATTGGATGATTAAAGTGCTCTCTGTACGACAGGTGGCTGGGAGAGAGGAGGTCAACAGAAAGACGGCCATGACGTTTTCAGAGATACATTATGAAGACAGACGTATATTGTTGGTTTGTTCTTAGTTCCTTCAACATAAGTCCAGAAATGTGAAAACAGCTTGTTAGTCAAAAAACATCTCTTATGAAAACTGAATCTCCACATAAATGTTTGTTGTTTAGTTTGTTATCATCCGTCCGAATAATATTTATACTGTTTATGAAATGTTTTGGTTTCACTCGAGAGTAAAGTCAGGTGATGTAAGATCTCTCACACACTAAGTGTACTTAGTTTCTCCGTTTCTCTCTCTTTCTCCTCACATGAGGTTTTTTTTGGGCACTTTTAATGAATTCTGCCCATATGCCCCGAGCAGCTGCCGCGATGCCCCTTCCTCCCCCCTCCCGCAGAGCTGTGAAGTGCCCATCCATGTACAGACAACCTCTAGCTGTCTCTCTGAGGGAGACACGCCGGTGCCCACCATCTCACCGCTCTGCCAGCCCCATCAGAAGAGCGCCGAGCTCAGATTAAAGTCCTGTGATAGCGGGTAACTGACCCGCCCCACACAACTGATCCCAGAACCGACCCGTCGGACTGAGGATTACAGCGAGAGAGAAAGAGAGAGAGAGAGAGAGAGAGAGAGAGAGAGAGATGCTTGGCATGAGGCAGCGTCCAGCATCTCAAAGTCACCTCTCTCTGTATCTCACTTCATCCAGATCTCTTTCTTTGCATCCCTTCAAAAACATCTTCTCAACATTATTTCTCAACATTCTGTCAACGTTTACTCTGTTTTATCATCTTTCTTCTGTTTGACAAATTAAAGAACACAAGTGATATGTTCTTTATGAGATGATATTTAAACGCATCCTTTGACTTATTTGACCGTCATTTCTCTGTCAATATTTAAAGTTGATCAGTGGCCAGTCGAAGGCTGTCTACATTTAAAAATGTTCAAATGTTTAACTTTCGAAAAGTAAAACATACGCTTTCACGTGCGTTATTTTTGTTTTGGCATTTATTTACTGTCTGCTTTTTTAAATGACAGGTAAAGACACTTGATGTCTTTAAAATGGGCAGATAAAGTGAAAGTTGCAAAAGTGAAAATAATTACTGGGGATCATGGCAAGATGACCACTTTAAAGTAATAAATCTATAGATTATGATATATTAGCTATGACAGGAGAGGGTTGGTTTCATCACACAGTCGTGTTACCCTAATTATTTCTTTGAAGTTATTTGTTTATTTAAAAAAGGCAAATCACCACAATTTGCTCAATATCCTCATGTTATTAGCATGTATAGCTTTATTTCATGTATTTGTTAATTTTATGGGGGAAAAATGCATCCGTCTTCCATTTAAAAACAAGGTTAAACACTTTTATCGTTTTCTGAGATTGACCAATACACATGTTGAATATAAAAATCTGCATGTTATTAGATTCAGTATAATTTGGCCTAGCTACATCCAACAAAAGTTACTCGATGGAATGTCCCCCGTAATATAATAACTAAATAGTATGAAATTAATATAAGAAATATTGAAGTGCGTTAAGCTGATTAATTGCCATCGTCTAAATGTGCGTTTACATCATGTCATAATGGGTTATATGTACACGGAGCGATGACATATTTCCGCCTAAATCTCAGCCAGCTCTGTTACATCCGGCGCATGTAGCGTCCATAGGAAACAATGGCGTTTTTCACTCGGCCGCTTCAAGATGCACCTCATATTACAGTCAACGGCGTGATTCCAATTATCCAAACACTACATCATTTATGGAAAACCAAAAATGAGAAGCGCTTCAAGCTATCCATTTCTAAGCTACAATCACAAATATGAAAAAAGCTCAATATGCATTAGCATTTACTCGAGGCATGATGACAAAAGCATGTATTTTACTAAACACATTGTTATCGCTTAAAGAAAAACCACAAACAGTGGAGAAGTGGCTCAGCTGGCATCGGCTTAGATGCATATACCCCCTCACCACAACTACATGATGTTATAAGTGTTCACGTCCTCCTACAGCTGGTAATTACAACTTGTAGACTGGAAGTTTTCTGAGAGTTACGACTGCAACCTCATCCAGAACCACAAAGAAATGGTGGCGCTTGCTGCTATCGTTGCCATAGAAACGTATAATATCGAGTTTGAGGATGTAAACAACTTCAAGTTGAACGTGTATATCTATGATGAAAACAGCATCTTTGGAGAACATTTTCATAAAACTTCATTTTTGGTGACACAAACCAAACATGCGTTTACAAACAAAAACCTAGTGTGGACTTAAAGACCTAAAGCTCAGCAGGATGAAGTAATACAGGTTTATTAAAAACGGAATGGCCTCTGGCCTATTTTTTTTGGATCTCTTTGGTGTACTTTTGATCAAGTCGGATGCTTCATTGTCGTTGAGGGTGGAGATCATTGGCTCTGGTGCCGTTGTAATATGTCCAGGTGCTGACAGATGTTTCTCCATCTTATCTGCTCTCAATATCTCTCATCCATATGGGCCGGAGGCAATATAGTGCCGTGTAATTAAAGCGTTAAGTAAATGTGCAAAGATGAAGAGATAAAGAGAGCGAGTCAGCGTCTGATATCAGCTCATGTTCTGAACGGAGAGTGACGGGTGCCGACAGACGCCGCTAAGTGTGGAAGTCATGAGATGTTATGAGAACACGCTTATATCTGCTGTAGCACGTGCCGCCGCTCGCCTGACTGACCTGCATTGTTTTCTTCCTCATGGTCTGAGATAGAAAGCACGCGGCCTTATTTGCGGACGTAAAAATGAACTCCCCTGTTTTCCAAACCAACACGTCAAAGTCCAGACCTCACGGCATTCATGAACTATTTTATGAGGTGGCTAGTTTGTATGAAAACAAACGATTATTAGAAATAAAGCCATCATGAAGCCCCGCCCCCAAACGAAATGTACCAACTCAGATAAGCCTCGTCTTAAAATAGTAATGAATTACAGTGAGATTGTGTTGGGAATCTTCATTCGCTCACGTTTTGGTCTGGATGCTGTTCTATTCGTTCTCCTGTGAAGTTGACGTGTGTGTGTGTTTCACATTGAAGATGAAATACGGCGGGTGCGTTCGCTGTGTGTTTTATGATTTGACCCTCTCTCCCCTCGCTGCTGGACATGTGCCCCTTTCATTTTTCACATGACTGCTTTTCTTATCAGGGCGACGCTCGCGGCCGCTGATTCTCAGGCAATAAAACACAAAACATTCTGTAAAACACGGAGCCGTGAGAAATTATGATAATAACTCAACGGGCGCGTTGAGGTGAGCTGAATGGAGATCCGGGGTCTGCGTAGGGACAGGTCAAGGTGGTCTCCGCCACGCCGTCCTCCTATAAACCCTCTCCATCACTGGAGTCGCTCGAGCGCGCGCGGCACCGACTGTCTGCGGTGATGACGACGGCAGTAAAGCGGGATGGATTGGCGACTGTGGGTTCGCGTGTTGAGGTCAGGGCCCGGGCCGGAGCGTATGCTTGATGTAAACGCATTAAAGGTTGCAAGGCAATGCATGTCAAGCCATCAGAGCTTCATGATCTACAAATCAGATCAGATGAGAACCAAATTCTGCAGAGCCCACAAAGCATCTGGACACATGAGGCCAAAAACACTCAGAGCATCATAAACCCACATGGCTCTTAACCTGCATTTGTGTGTTACAGCGACAGTAACAAACCTCATTACAATCGATCTTCATTCTTTTTCCTAAATATGATGTGGGTATGATTTAAATCATTACATATGTTAACTCAACTGCTCAGCAAGAATCTTCAAGCAAGACTTTTCCACGCTTACATTTAAGCATTTGGCAGACGCTTTTATCCAAAGCGACTTACATTGCGTTATCCTATACATTTATACTTAGGTATCTGCAATCCCATGAGATCGAACCCACAACCTTGCGTTGTTAACTCAATGCTCTTACCACTAAAAGCTCATTTAAACAAGTAGGCTATACTCACAAAAGTATATTTTTAAATATACTAATATCAGTGTACAAGTAGTGTACTTGCAAGTGTACTATTTCAAATAACAGTAGTTCAGTATGTGTAGTATATGTTTGTTCAATTAATGATTAGTAAACGACGAAGAATACAGTAAACTACTTTAGTTTAACTGTTTTTATACTGCAACTTGTAAGTTTTCTTATAACACCATACTTATAGTTGACTGTTTGTGTGTTATTTTTACACTGAGAAGCCTAATACTATGTTTCTATTAAGTAAACAATCCGTATACTTTTAATACAGTTTATACTTCTAAGTGTACTTGAGGTAGATTTCAAATAAATGTCTATGATCTGTGTGTGTAAAGAAGATCAGCTTCAGTTTGATTAAGTTTAAACTCTTTCAGCTCAAAGCTGAACATGTGTATTTAAACTTAAACATGTATGTATATAAGACTCAAATATGTGGTTATAAGGTCAAATTATGTGAATAAAAGTATTTAGACAACTCGATCAAACAACTACAGGTCAAGTACAAATAGAATACTTCACGATACGTTTATATATCCTTCAAAAGCTTGAGGACAAGTACAGAGCAAATATGCTTTAACTTTTCTGTCAGTATAAGTCAAGTACACTTGTCATCTTATGTATATTTCTGTAGACTGAAGTATACATTCTAATATTTAGTTTGAAAGAAGTATACAAATACAGTAGCACACTTTGTTGTCAAGTGTTTGTCTTATGGTGCTATAATTCCAAAAGGAATACACTTTTGGTGAGTTTGTTGGCTGAAAATTGTTCTTATGTATCTCTACTTTTGTTAGTTCGTGTTCCTGCTCTCTTTTTGTCCATGTGCAGATTCTTACAAAAGAAAATAAATTATCTTTCATCAGAGGTTAATAACTCTTTCCATCTATAAAACATCTTTGTTTTGGCTGACGTCTCAAATCTGGTATGTTTTTAACCTCTCCCCCAGCCACATAGACACACTTTCCACCATCTGAATAGTAAATTATCCTCACTGAACATCAGAGAATGTCACATAACAAAAATAAAATGTTATTTAAATATCGTTAATGTTGTTTCAGGTTGACTTGAAAAAATGATGTTAGTTGTGATGTTTCACATGTGATGCAATGTCATTCAGTCATTTTTTCAGGGCTGCCTTAAGACAGAACGCAGGTAAGAAGTGAAGCATGAGGTCCGTTTCACACCTGCTGCAGCTGAGACCCCCAAACTTCCTGTGACATCTGTGACACTGTCATTCTACTTCCTGTGTCTCGTGTTTCTTTCTTCCTGTCTGCCGGGGTCAGGTGTTCCATCTGTCCAGATCTGTTGGGGGTCCGGGCAGCTCTACAGAGTCGTGCTGAGAGGCTCCTGGACTCTTGTGGCGATCCTGCCGGGGTCTCTCAGTGTTTCTTTAAATCCGAAACGCTTCCATCGAGAGGTTCTGGTGCCAGCTGGCCCGACCGACACACCTCCTCTTAACAAGCGCCTCCACAACACTCTGAACCGATGCATCATTCACAGTCGAGTAGAACTGAAAATGTCCTTTTAAACCCGTTCTGTGAGCTTAATATACAAGTTAAATGAACTCAATGATGAACAGCTGTCTGTTATACACCTGTTCGTGGAGCTCATACAGTTTCTATAATGTTCCAAATTATGAAGTCCAAACATATGGTGACATAATGCATTGAAGGATATCTGAAGATGCTGTATGATCATGTTGTGCTCAGGCATTAGATATGTTGTTGGTACATTTCGAGAAGGTGTTGTGGCCGAACTCTGGTTACTCTGACAGTGTTTGGGAGGTCATTTCATTATTGGACGGCAATGACAGAGAAGCGGTTGGATCTGGAAAGGCGAGACGCTTTTATTTGGACAGAAATGAGAGGCGGTAGTAAGCCGGCTCTGTTTTACCACTGGATCTTTAACTGAACCATATAAAGCTGGTTTATGTTCGTAATAGTGGCTTCAGTTTGTTTATTTCACTTTGAAGAGATAACTACACTGTAAAAAAATCCCTTAAAGAAAATTGACATTTTCCATCAGCTGGGTCACCAGTTAACAACTGTAAAATAACTACAACAAAAAAATATTTTTCACGAAAAATTACATTTTGTTCTTGTAAATTTGCAAAAAAAAAAAAGATTTTTACATATAATGTAAGAGGTTTACTCTCAGTAGCTCAGTAGTGATCGTGATATTCATTACTGTGATTATTGATGTTGTGGTAATGTTACACACATGATAATATTGTCAGTAATTATTTGGTGTCTGGTGGTTTTAAGAGTTTCAAGAGTCACAGTGTTTGCAAACTCTTTCTCTAACTCCTTATTTTGAGTTTTTTTAATCACACAAAAAAGCAAAATATCAACAAAATTAAAAATCAGAATTTGAAAGATAACATTACTTATTTATTTACAGATAAAATCAATATATATTTTGATGTAGTGAATTCTGTTCTCCATGATAGCTGTGTTGTGAAAATGAAATATTTGACAGCCCTTATGTTAAAATAATAAAATAATAAATAAATAAAATAATAAATAAATTAAAACATTATGTTTTTTAACTGTCACAGCAATAACAGAGTTGAACAGACAGAGATAAAATACATAAATATCATAGAAATAAATAAGATAGAAATGAAAATGCATTTATTCAAAAGCATTTCAGGACAAAATCCACATGGACATTAAAAGCATGACGTTTTAATTTAGCTTGAATTATAATTTCTCCATCAAACCCAGTAAAATATAAAAGTAATAAACGAGGATATGGAAATTAACTGTTAATGTTTGTTTGAACCCGTCAGATGTTTGGTATTATTGTATCATAACGGTAGATTTGAGTTTTTCTACAGTAAGAAAACATCTGGCGTTGTTAAAATGGAAATATTACAGAACTCTTTTAAATTTTCTGTGTGACTTTTAAACTTTGTTCTGCGTGTCTGTTTTGACATTATCAAGGACGAATGTGTGGCGGTGTCTCATGTCCGTCTCGACGTCACGTTCATCAGATCTGCTCGTCCGATCAAATTACTCATGTTTCTGCTTTCCTCCATGTCAGATAATTTCATATGTCTTTCTGCTTCGTCCTGAGAGTCAATTTACCTACAGAACGTCGCTAAATTGTACATTTGTATCAATGTAAAAACGAAGAGGATCGTAAATGATGGAGACAGTTGATGTGACATTGTGTTTCGGCAGTGTGGAGGTGAGACCCCGGCCCGTTCAAACCCCCTCTGCCGGGGCAGAAAGCGGCCATCATTTATTCTAATTCACTCCATCCATAGGCTCGGACATAATGCATTCTTAACCTTGTGGTACAAGGACACACATGAGGTCTGATGCTACTGAATTATTCTGCACTCTTCACAAGAGAGAGAGAGAGAAAGAGAGAGATGTTGATTCTCTCCATCTGCTAAACGTGACACCCGGCTATACAGAAATCTAAAAAGAAAAAAGACCAGTAAATATTAAAAGTGAAATCTATGAAACACAGAGTGTAGAAAGTTAGCGTATCAATGGAAAATACTTCCAAGTATTTACTGCTATAAAAGTCTATGATAGAAAAGAGAGAGTGAGAGAGAGAGAGAATGAAAGGAAGGCTGGCAGACAGCGGGGTAAGAGAAACCCGCAGCGCCTCTGGAGTGATTTATTTGGCAAATCAGGACACAATGAGTGGATTATGACGCTCTAATAGAAGAGTGTGTTTGGGGAGCTGCTAATTGGCTGTGATTGAGTTGCAGGCTGAGAAAGAGAGAGAAAGAGAGAGAGAGAGAGAGAGAGAGAGAGAGAGAGAGAGAGAGAGAGAGAGAGAGAGAGAGAGGGGAGTCTTGGAGCGTCTGTCAGCCAATCATCTGCTAATCAGAGCGCTCAAATTAAAAGTGCGTGGCTGGAGTGGGGGACAGGTTAATGCCAGAACCGTGTGTGTGTGTGTGTGAGAGAGAGAGAGAGAGAGAGAGAGAGAGAGAGAGAGTGTCTGTAAGAGTGTGTGATGGTGAACTAGTGTACAGTATGACTGTCTGATCCACCAAAAGTAAAAGTCATTTCATGTGCTCTTCTGCAAACTACAGCAACAGTAACACTGAAGTATTGTACATTTAGCAAATATAAACACAATTTCTACAGGCAATCTAGAGAATTTTGTAAAACGATCATGAAGGTGAATGAGTGACTCTGGGTTGTACTCTGGAGTCACACAGGGTGAGAGGCATCGAGCATGTGTGCGTGTACTCACAAGTCCCTGACATGATGCTATTGTTTAGCCTGGTGAACTAGAGGGTCGACTCAATGTGATTTTGGGTTATAAGGGTGGGAAGTATCTGACTGAGTAACATTGTAGAGGATCTAGCTTTCTTGGAATTCCTGGGTGGAGGCCCTTAAAGGTCTTGTTTTGCAAGGTAACATTGGTTACAAAAGGGAAACTTGAAGAAGAGAGTGCTTCAGAGGAACGGTCTGCCTGACCTGAACCTGAACAGTGTTTTGTTGTTAGACTTTTGAACCTGTTCTGAGTTTGTATTACACCACTTCGGGGCACAGGTCACTTAATGACTTTCTATCACTGGACCTGTGGGGATATATTGTGGACACTTGAGAGCTGTCAACTAAACAACACCTGGTGCTGAGTTTGACATGACGGCAGGGCAGGCTGCTGGACAGTCCTGGGAAACCCAAACGGATCGTGAGAGTAAACTAGGATCCTTTTGACATATTTAATCTTATCTCCAGAGGAGGTATTTAATCATTCTGGGGGAGGCTAGAGACATGGAGAGTAAAGAGGCCCTGATTAACGCCTCCATCACAGAAGCAGCTGTGATGCAAAGTCTGGCAGGAAGGTTGAATGGGCCTGTCATGGCAGCACCCCAAGAACATGTGCTAAGGGAGGCCTTCGGTTTTAGGATTGGTTAGCTTGAGGCCTTCTTGATTCACCTGACAGGTACTGGCAGGATAGAAGGAGTACAGCTGCACTGGTAAGGGAAGTGTGACTCAACTTTGGGAGAAAGTCAGAGAGGCCGTGGAATAGGACTTTTGGTAAGCCTCAAAGAGGTGCTGGCGAGCCATCTGACAGACAAACATACAGAGACAGAGTCTACACTTTAGGAAGTAGTGGGAATATTTTTTGACCTCATCATTTTGTTAGACCACACTGCAGCATTTGATACGATTGTGTCTTAAGTATTGTGTTGAAATAGAGGACGTGGCTCTTTGGTGGTTTGTGTTTTTTATGAAAGACTGAACATTTTGAGCCAAATATAGAACTTTGTTGTTTTGGATTTCTGCAGGAGTTCTGCAGGGTTCTGTTTTGGGACCGATGCTCTTTTTGCTGTATATGCTTCTTTGTAGAGCTGTTTTCAGAAAGGAGGACATTTATATTACTTAAATGCAGATGAAAAGCACACCTATCATCACTTAAATAACAAATATTGGGAACACTTTACATTGAGGTACCCTTTATGAAGCATTTATAAATGTGTTCATTAATGTATTTATAATAATGTAATTATAAAGCAATGAGGGATTCTAAAGAAATATCTGCAAAATAGTGAGCAGGTATAAGAAATGCAAAATAACACCCTACTGTGTCCAGTCTGACAACCTATATTGCAAACAACATCAAGATAATAGTGAATCTGCTTTCGAGTCAAAAAAATAAGAAATAAATATAACATGTGAGTTAAAAATGGCTCACTATTTGGCAGGTAATTCGTTAGAATCCTTTTTTTATTTGTGCAGTTATAACTGCTTTAAAATGCATTTGTAAATGAATTATTATTATAAATGCTTTATTAAGGGTACCTTAATGTAAAGTGTTTCCCAAATGTGTATTTTACAAATACTGAAAAGTGTTTCATGCCTTTATTTTGTCACACCTCGATTGATGTAATGCATTATATCCAGGAGTGTTTCACTCTTTACTGTTGTACCTGCAGCTTGTTGAAAATGCAGCAGATAGGTTGCTGGCTAAAGTTCAGAGCTTTATATATGCTGCTCTTCCACACGCATTTAATTGACATGTAAGGGCAAAGTTTTTGTTGTGGCTGCCCTTAGATTATTGAATTGTATTTCTGCTGTCTGTTTACTTATCAACATCCATGAACGTTTATGTCATGGTCAAAAACTCATTTGTCGTCATAGCCTGTGCTTTAAAATAGTATGTGGCTGCATTTTTTCATCTGTTAGTATCTATTTGTTTTCATTATTATTACTATTATTCTTTTTTTATTGTTAAGCACTTTGGTACATCGTGGAGTGTTAATGTGCTCTGTAAATACATTTGAATCGATATAAAAAATGGAAATATTGGAGCAGTGTTATGGTTATGCAGTAAGTGGTTCAGTGTGCTGCAGTAGCAGTGTTGGCCAGTAGGGGTCAGTGTTTGACTTCAGTGACACACACAGACAGGCTTCACAAACTCATTCAATCAAACTACTGCATCAAATAATGCGCTTTTACCTCTGATGTCAAAATCTATGCAGTGTAAATAAAATACCTTAATGACCAGTTTATTTATTTCTTAATGGGTATCTCAAATTATAATGCAAACATTAAAAACTGTTGAACCTCCAAAATAACCACAACATGGAATGTGTTTTACTGTATGATTTAACCATGACAATATATTCAATCAGTCATTTATTGAACTGGATTGATAACTAGTTTCTGGTCATCAATTCTGTTGTACAGACAGATACACACGCTGTCATATATTTGATGATATCATTTTTTTAATAGTTAGGATAAAATGGAGGCTCAGAATTGAAATGTAAATATATATTATATGATTTTATATTAACTGCACTATAATTATTATAATCCTATTGGCATATACTGATTTATTTTATTTTATTTAACATTAACATAATATTGATTTAATTTCTATTCTCCTATCACTAATAATACATATTTCCAAGAATGTTATTTAATGTTAATTTAGATGGTTCACATAAAATGTCCTTATTTCTTGGTTCAAAACAATTTAATTTAAGTGAACCCCACACAATAATTTCCAGCTGATATGCTTTTATTCAATTCATTTAAATTGTGTTAATATAAATGTTTTCTTGATATTTTAAATTGATTGTAATTTTATTTTCGATTGTGAACTGTTTATTTGTATAAAAAATAGCATTACTATTTTTCTTTTTTTTCCTTATCAGAAATGATCAGAAATAGAAAATAATAATTCTTCTAAAAATAGCAAATGTAAGTTTATCAGACACATATGTGTTGCATGTCTCAGCTGTATTATAGCACCGCTGGTCATAATGAGTGTTTTAATTGTAAATGTCTTTTTTGGTAAACCCTCAGGCTTTACTGTACGACTCTGAAGTGCTTTTGGCCTAAATGGGATTAATTCTCAAACATTCTTTGCCCTCCCTCATATAATTTAATTTGTGGGTCCATGCGATGAATAGCAAAACAGGGGCACAGGGGCCACAAACACGACAGCCATCAGCTTCTGTTACCCTCATACACCACAGAACACACACACACGCACACATATACACACACACACAAACACACACCAGTCAATACACATGCAGTGTTCACTTGGTTATTTAGCATATTTAACTTTTATTAATGAGCTCATTGGGAACATTGTTTTCCATCATACATGAATTATTATGTTTTTAATCATTACATTTTAAACTTTTATTTAATTTATCTCTTTTTAAACAGTTGAATTATTTGTATTTTTTCAGAAGAGTTTCAGCAGGTCGGAGAATCAAAACATGAAGAAAGTGATTCATCAGGTGTTGATGTGTAGAATCGCAGCGTGTCACAGATGGGGCTGCTCTGTGAGACGAATCTGTCGGAACAGGACGGGCTCCGGACCCCCTCACCCCGCCCCCCTCACACACAGTGAAGCCCCCTGCTCGCTTTTTGATTTAATTAAAGGGAAGAGGGCTCATCAATTTCTGTGACCGTGCAGAGAGATGACAGCACACAAATTGAAAGGAAGCGTCTCCACCGCTCTGTGTGTGTGCGTGTGTGTGTGTGCATTGGTGTTTGTTTGTGTGTGTGCTCGGATTTGTGTGTGTGTGTGCGCTCATCATTAACACTGAACACAATCCTGTGTGCCATGTAACAAGATTAGAAACATTATAATTTTCCTGTATACACACACACACAAAGATAGACTGACAGACAGAAAGAGACAGTGTGTGTGTGTGTGTCTGTGTGTGTGTGTGCGTGACATAACAAGTAAAAACTCAAATGAACATCATGTCATTTTCCACATACAGTATAGTGATTATATCATATCTATAACATGAAACACTTCGGCCTCGACAAAGAGTATGACATGAGATAAGTGTCAAATGAAGATCGTAGAGGAAAAATAATCTGGATTTGAGTTCATATTAAGATCTTCAATAACATTGACTTTGATTGCAGACGAGACAAATCTGAAGCCAGTTTGACACATTGTTGACATCTCTTCTGAAACTCTAATGACAGACACATTTGTCAGATTTCTCAGGAGAAATATCTGAGACGCAGATGACACATAAACAAATATTTCCATTTGCTCTTCATTTAATCTCATTGATGTCTAAGAGAAATAACTGAGATCTCATGTGTGTTTTTTCTTATGGCTTTAGCTAAAATCTCAACCATCCTTATTTATTATTCTCAATGTTCTTACATGTTTTATAATTGACGCCAAACTTGTAATAAACCTCTCCCAGTGTTTCTTCCTTCATCTAACACTTTATTTTGTTTTTTGGATTTTTACGTTTTTTTTGTCACAGTCTATGGGACTCAATGGGCACTGACACGTGATAGTACCGGACTGGGCCGCCTCTCCATCAGAACTGCTTTTATTCTTCACGGCACATCAGGGGCCTCACATATAAAGTGTGCGTAAATTGAGATTTGATCGTAAAGTGTAGGTACACAAAAATCTACAGAATGTTTGTATTTATATAAAGTGCTCTTTGACGTGCGAACATGCTTTTCCCCTTGGACTCCAGATATTTAAAACCCGCCTGTGCTCTGCTGGGGGTCTGTGGGTGATCTCAGCATCTCAGGTCATAGCTGTACATCCATGATGTGAATCCATGTAATAGATCCATATGTTTGTGATGTTTATGTTTAATTCTGCATGTCACAGCAGATTCATCCCATAGACCAAATACACAAACCAACCCGTCTGACACTAACATCCACTTTACAAATCACTTAAATCACATTTATTCTGAACTTGAGCAGATCCTCTTCACCGAGTCTGATGTGTAAATGAGTTGAATTACTGCCATGTGATTTCCATAATGACCCACTGAACTGTTTTATGTCAGAATGTCACCAGTGAGTGTGTATCAATGTATAGATAGTTCGATTTCTTTAAACTTGCTCACTGAGGACTTGAGTATAAACTTTAAGAAGATCTGATGTGAATTGAGATGATCTCTCTCTCTCTCTCTGTCTCTCTCTCTCGTGGGGTGTTGTTGAAACACACACTGCGTTTGTGGGTTTCTAGGTGTTTTCCTGACATGACATCATGAGCACTGACGCTGTGAGGTTGAAATCAGAGACCTGAGTAAACAGACATTGATATAACCTGATAAATACTTTACAATTTACCCCATGAGCTGCTTTTAGCATCCTCTATGAAATGAGGAACAACAATAATAATTATATCAAACAAATTTCCATTCCATTCCATTTGAAACTATCTAGAAAATTTTAGGGTCTTTCTAAAAAAACAGTGACTTTCTGACTTCAAAACGTCAGTTTTCATGCCTAAAATTTGATGATTAGTATTCACCGGCATGATTACATTGTTACCAATAATAAAGGCCAAGTTGAATCTTGTTCCTTGTTGAATTATCTTAGTTTACGTATTATTTGCATAGAGCTTTATGTCATTGGTATAACAACGAAACTAATTCCCATGAAAGGCTTATTTTCCAAAAGTCATCTCAAAGCGAACATGATGAAGCACGTTAACATCTATACATTAACTGAGATTTTTTTTTTAATCCTTCATGCTGACACAAACCAAAGCAACACCAATGACGCTTTTAAAGAGGCACACCAAAAACCGACATTTTTAATAAGATGTATAATTTATATTAAAGAAGGGGACACTCACCATGTGTGTGCTTGAACAGAACGTATTCTTGATTGACTCTTGACCTTGTAAGTACTTACTTGGATATTTTTATTCTTTCAGAAGAATAGTTTGTGTCACCAATAACACAAATGACACAAAATCAAAGGACGGATATATTTTTTTAATTGTTTGTATTGATAAATAATAATTTTGATTTGCGTTTTTATCCATTTATATTATCTCTACTTGTGTTTGATTACTTAATAAAAAAAAAATATGAATAGGAAGTGTTTGTACACCATACAAAAGAGTTGAACATAGGGAGGTGGACGTGGGTTTTAATTTAGAGAAAAAATGCAAAAAAAGACTCAAATAATACTCATCTTTATAAAAGGGCTAAATCGTTTGGATTTTCTCATTTGGAAGCCTTTCACATGCCAGTAAAGTGTATGGACAGATTTGTGACCATATTTTGAAAATACCCCTTCACCAAATATTCCACATTGATATAACCAAAGACGTGTGGGGCAAAGAGTAAACCATGCTCACAGTTATTAAGTCAATGATGTCATGAACCGAGTGAGTGGTAAGGTGCACAGATCTCTCATAACACTGGACAGATCCGTTTTTCTGGTGTTAGACAGTGAGTCTAAACAAGCGCTGCGGTGAGCGTCGCCTCCCGCTGGGGAAATGTGAAGCTGAATGGACCGTGCCGCCGTAGAGCCGCTTGGCTTTGATTTGTTGTGAAGACAACAGCCGGGATTTTCCCAGCATGCCCGTGGAGAGCGACACTTCCTCTGCGCTCTGAAGACGTGCGGTGACGCTGTGCCAGCAGATCTCGACACCTGCCCGACGTTCATCAGCTCAGCGTGAACAAACTCCACCTGCACACACATACAGCCACAAGAGTCAAGTATCCGTCTCATTCGGTTCTAATAGAAATCTGTGACCGCTTTACTTATTTTGAAATGTATAGATATCAAACTAACCAACAAGTCCACTCTTAATCTCACGACAGCGTGTGATCAGATCGAACAGCCCGAGAGACGTTTGTCCTAAACGCAAGTGATTGGAAAATAACAGGGAGTGTGTGAAGTCTCTCTTCAGTGTTTGTGGAGGCCATGACACGTGTGATTGTCTTCCAATCACTTCAGCAGATCTGAGACCATCACACCATGAGGAAAACCTTCCCACTGGTGATGTATGACCGGCGGCACATCCTTTAAAACAACACGTACCTAAGATCTTATTCTGAATATGGAGAATGTCCATGTGCTCTTCGTTAGCAATGCAAAAGTTGTGTGTGTGTTCCATCGATAGATTTAAAGCAAACTGTGTGATGCTTTGGATGAAAGCGTCTGCCGAATGAAAGTAACTAAAAGACACCTTACAGTGAGCATATTCAAAACAATGTATGAAAATCTCGGTTCATTTCTCCGTTTGTTTGCAAACGTTCTCATGGACTTGAAGGCAGTCATTTCAGGTCGCTCTTCAGACGTCAGCGCTGTAATTTCTGCTCTGGTCTTGATCAGAGATAAAAATACCTGTTGCGTTGTGTTGATGGTAATGACTGCCGTGCTTCTCATAGACGACTCTTACAGCGTCTGAGAGTTTGTGCCTCTGATTGGATCCTTCAGTTCTTCTGTCCATTAAATCCTGATTGCCCGTCTGTGAACATGAGGTACGGCTGTCTTAAGACCGTAATAAAACCACATCTCTGCGTTATAGCAATATGAATTCTTCTTTCAGCTGTTTCACTTTTAATGTGTAAGGTCACTACGTGTCAACACTGACAGTTTTAACAAATCAGGCAATATCAAAGCCAGCTTACTTTTTGATGATCCTCTTTCCAAATTTGACTGACAGATGCTGCATTGAACACCGTTTATCAACATCGCCGCCATATTGGGAAGGGCAAGAGAATGGACGAGCTGAACTAGAAACATTTACGCATCCTATCAACCATGTCAATGGGTTACTACAGTGGTTCTCAAACTTTTTTGGTTTAAGTACCCCATTTAATGATTTTTTCAAGCCAAGTACCCCTTGACCAGACAACAATATTTTACTTTAAAATACAGAGAAATGAGAATCAAACAATTATTGTATCTAAATTTATTAATTTATTTTTTATGCATCTTTGTGTAGTCCTAATTTCATATAAAAATACTATTATCGTGATTTATTGATTTTCATTATTAATTCCTAAATGTCAGTTTTTCTCACTTACCCCCTGCAGTACCCCTGCAGCGTACCCTCATTTGAAAACCACTGGGTTACTACATTTAGTACAAAAAGTTACAGTTACTTTGATATTTTTAATTATTTGTTATTTATTATTAATGATTTATAATTGATATTTACATTTTTATCAATGGCTGGATTGATTTTTATGTCATTATTATAAAAACTCGCTCTTGTCAAGTATTGATTTGTCTTATTATACTTGCTTTGTAATTGTCAAGATGTGAGTTTATGACAGTTTTCACATAGTTTTTGGATCTATGTCTACACAACCCTACACAGATTTCTTTTTGTCATAAGATATTTCCCATAGTTATGTTTGTGTTTTGATGTGTTTAGTATTAATTATGACTGTAGAATGGTGATGCTTTTACTGAAACATGTTTCTGAAAAAAGCAGCACTGTGGCACAAACAATAAAGTAATGATTTAGGATTTTATAGACATTTTCACAAAAAGAGTAAGTAAGTAAGAGTAAGTACATGTCATTTGTTGTATACATTTTCCACTTCTGTAGTTCAGAGTGTAATAGCCGGCGGCAGGCAATTTGATCTGGTGATTTTGTTTTGTATCTCTCACGTCTGTAATTTTCTCATTCAGATTTTGTTTGTTTCATTCCTCAGGGCAACGCCTCCATCCACGTGTGTGAGCGAGGACATCATCACAGCTGTGATCACACACGGTTGGGCAAAAGACCCCGTCTCTCTATCTTTATCGCCGGGCCCCTGTCTTCCTCCTCCCGGCCCTCGTGTTCGCAAATCACCTCTCCTCGTGTCAGCAGGTAAATTGTTTTGTCCTCTCGTTCTCCGCTTTCATTACATTGTGTAAATTAAGCGATACGTCGTCCAGCGGCGCGAGTCGCGGCACCACGCGCCGCCACGCCAAAATCACGAGATTTGGCATAATAAATGAAGACAAACTGGCTGAGGCAGTGCTCCTTCTCCTGAAGACTCGCTTTCATTATTCGCTTAACTCGCCGGAGAGAATGACTTAACCCTGACCCGCGCATTACGTCCCATATTCACTCCAGATAAAAGCCTTTTTACGGCGGCCCCCCGCAATTTATATTCCGCCAAGGAGGCCGACTCTCCCTGTCACTTTTCCAATCTCGGGCCCCTCAACACACGCCATTAAACTTGTCGTTCCTTCCTGTATTTGTCCATCAGTCCTTTCCTTTTACATAAAAGGTGGCAGCATTATTCTGGGCCTTTGATGGCGCCCGCTCATTTTTTTCCTGCCGGCCGGGATGTTTGATTGGAAGAAATATAGCCAGAGCGCCGGCTCTATCTCCTCTCCGCTCTGCTGCCGGAATCGTGCGCTTGATGAAATAGTGTTCCTTTGGCAAGAATAATAAAAACAGACTCCTGCATTACGGGCCCGGAGCCCGCAGGAGCGAGAAAGCCCCAATCTTCGCTCGCCCCTGACGGATTTTTATAGTTATTCGGCCAGATAAATGAAAAGCGAGGGGAAGTCACGGCGGGCCGGTGCATGTGGGGTGAGGGTAGGGATTTCTCCACTGCGTCTGCACGTTTGAACAACAGAAGAACCGTGGTTTAACTGGATGGAGAGAATAGAGCACCATCAACTGAAGACATGCAGCCGTATTTACATCCTCATATAGCAGATACGCTCGAGAACTCATCGATGTTGTCACATGCAAATGTCCTGCGTATAATTCACAGAAATATTTTACATCCTCATTGCTTTCAAAAGAGACTTTTTAGCCACCTTGAGCATACACCCTCCACCATCTCTTGATCCTTCCAATTCAAGAGAATGCTAGAAAGCAAACACTCAATAATTTGCCAGATTGTTTGGCTTGTGCACAAATAAATGTAACAGATTACTTTCAGAGCATTTGTGTTACTTATGTACAATTTGTGATCTTTGTCAAATCACCACTTAATGCAAAGTCAGTTAAAAATGGCTAATATCATGCTTATGATATCATCACTTGTTTATACTGTAACTACATCACCCTCATGACATTATCACTCATGACACCATTACCTATGTATGACATCAGTCGTCACCCCCATGACATCATCGTCAATCACTACTCTTCTGCCATCATCACTTTTATATGACATCAATCATCACCTTCATGACATAATCACTCATGACACCATAACCAATGTATGACATCAGCCGTCTTCGTCATGACATCATCATTTACATATTGTGTCAGTCACTACTCTTCTGACATCATCACTTATATATGACATTATTCATCACCCTTATGACATCATCACTTATTTATAATGTCACTTACTACTCTTCGGACATCATCACTTATATATGACATCAGTCATCACCCTCATGACATCGTCACTTTTACGTATATGACATCATTCACTACTCTCATGACATCATCACTTTTATATGTCATCAATCATCACTCTTATGACATAATCACACTCATGACACCATAACCTATGAATGACAACAGTCATCATCCTCATGACATCATCGTTTACATATTGTGTCAGTCACTACTCTTATGACATCATCATTTCTCATCATCATAATTGTCTGTCACTACTACATTATCACTTATATATGACAGTCATCAGCCTCAGGAAATGATCACTTTCATAACATCATCATCACTCTCATGACATCATCACTTATGTATGATGTCAGTCAGTAATCTTATGACATTATCGCTTAAGATGTCAGTCAACGGTCTCGCTTTTTTCTTTGCATATTCTTTATTTCTCTTCATTGCTTTATTCTTTACATAAATTTTTTGGAAGTCGTAAGTGGTTCGTTACATCCAAACACTGAAGTGTGTATCAGAGCCCACATATCCACAGAAAAGAAGAAAACATTTACTTTATTCTTTGCGTACAAAAGTTTGACAAGGTCGTTGAAAAAGTCGGCCGCCACACAATACCTGCATACAAATCCTCTTCCTTGTTGGGCGAGTCACAGCGTGGTGGCTCCTAAAGCTCATTATTACCATACAAATAGACAGATCTATTTAACAACTGGCTTTTTATCACCGTGCACTTATTCTTCACTGTTGCCGTGTGAAAGGCATTGAAATGCAGCCGCGCGCGTGATAAAGGCCGCGAGCAATAGATGGAGCAGGCCTGACATCTTCTTAAGAGATGATACGCAGCCAATTCAAATAGAATGGAGCAGTCATTCTCTCAGCAGATAGGTCTTCCATTTCTGCGTGGCTTCGTGTCGGCATCCCCAGTGACTCTCTGCCCGTGGAAGATAGCTCCCCTGGACTTCATCCATTATTCCAAGCGCTCCGCTCTCAGGCGCTTCACCGCCGTCAATGTTTTGTTCCCTGTCGAGTACTATTTCCCCTAGTTTGATGCCAATCTTGGAATTTGGTTCTGGGTTGCATTATCGACAGCTTCATTTGTGTGTGTGCGAGGCGCTGAAAATCAATTACGCTTCTTTAACTATAACTGATGGTGAATGAATGAGTAGAGCTGAGGATACAATAGATTCCTCATTCCTGTGAAATGTTTCTCACCCCGTGAGACTGAAGATATGTGGTCTGGGTTTTTATGATCTATGGAGCGTTTCAGTGTCACTTCTCCGAGTATGTGATGTGAACAGAAGTGCATTCATGTAAACTTTTAGAGAACTGATAACAAGCAATGTGAAAGGGTTGTACTTGATCTTAACCGGATATTCAGCACAACAGCACTCATGCTTGCGTTGCTTTAAAACAAAAATCTGCAACTTTGTGGGCTTGAAAATAAAAAAAGTTATTGAGTGATTAAGTAAGTTATCCTGGTTCACAACAGTAAGCTTATGATAGATGGTTTCAAAGTCGCAACATAAACAAACGTTTTTGTGGATGCGCGCATTCGTGGACTTCCCTTAACTTCCGGTACACATTCCCAAACAATAGAGGGCCTGTAGATAATTTTTAATAGCAAAGAATCCGAGAAGAACCTTTACTTGGCAAAATTTGTTTCTCCAATATTTAGAATTTAGTCTGCAATACCAAGCTCAACCACTAGATGTCCTGTACAATCTACAGGACCTATTCAACAAACTATTTATTTAATACAATTATTATACAACAGTAACAGTCTATGATTTGCAGGAAACATAAGTTACTTCTGATCAGTTTTTTAATGATAAGTGTGTAAAGTAACCTGCAGTTTTATGTTTCATACATAGATGGCGATAGAGAGACAAAAGTTAGGAAATGCATCAAAGCTGCAGATGTTTCAACATATGTAAAATAACCTTTAAAAATACAAATTTAAAACCAATTGTGGAATCTTATTGGTGCATGTATATTATTTTTTGATTATGTTTTTTTTCATACAAATATAATTCAACTTCCGTGTTTGAAGTTAATTTCATCTTTATTCATTTTTACTTAATTTCATTTTGTAACCGCACTAAACAGTTCCGTTAGTTTGCAAGGCCATGCTACTAAAATGATTAAGCTGGTGCAAGCAAAGGAGGGAATGAACAACAAGATTTTGTTTTTAGGAACAAGACAGACAGTTATTGGTTAATTAAATAAATAAATAAACAGCAATGTTTTGAAAGTTGTGAAGGATGCTGGAGTTCAGGTGGAGGCTGGTAGTTCATTCCACCACAGTGACCGAATGAGTAAAGGTTTTTGCAAGCGATTCGGTGCCTCGCTGTGATGGAACAACCAGGCGTCGCTCATTTTCAGCCCCGAAGATGATGGAAGGGATGCAGATCTGGAGCACTGAGTTAAGGTAAAGGGGTGAATTTGCCGTTATCATTCTGAAGGCCTGTGGAAGACTCTTTAAAACTCAAACAGACAAATGTGAGATTACTGGAGTTGTTGCACAGAAAAAACACTGAGATGCTTGAGCAAGAGTCTCCCTTTCATCTCCATATGATCTTATTGCTGTTTATGAGCAGGATACCCTATTCTCTTAAGATTTCTTTCAGTTTCCCAGAAAAAGTTTCTCTCAGCAGCTTTGTGAATGGGATTTAAGAGGAAACTTTTAACTAAAACCTGTTAGTGGCAACATAAAATGTTCTATGAACAGGGCCCTGATCTCTCCAACACAGTCGGAAAAAAATAGCTCATGCCTCCGTCACACACAAATGCTGATAACAAGAAACAAAGATTCAAAGATTCCAGACTGGAATAAAGGAAAAACACTTTCAGTATCCAGACAATACACCGCAGATAAACCAGCTGGATGAAGTAAGGAATGAATCTGAAGCGTCTTAAGGTGCAGTTGTTAAAAGTGTACGTCTCGAGGGGGGCCGGTTTCTAAACTGTTAATTGTTAGCGCTGAAAGAGACACTTTTCACACGTTTGGCTGAATGAATCCCTTGTAGCGTGCGCTTTTTCCTGACTGTTTAAAGTCTGCCGTCTCCCTCGATGCTCTGGCCTGCCTTGAACAATATGGGTCCCGGACCCCGCATGTCCCGGAGGCTTTAGTGAGCCGCTGCCGAGCCGCGCTGTTAAATGTGGAGGACACAGATAAGAGCTCATGTGCACTCGGGGCTCTTTTCCCAGCGGCCCGAGGGGAAATTTGCAAATATTAAGAGGAAGATGAGAGATTAAAAGCGCTTTGTGCTCTTATGAAAACGCTTCTGTTTCCAGCATGTCTTTCCGCAAAGTTGTGTTTCTCTATTTTATTTGGTCTTTTACTAAATATTTTGCATGTAGATATTGTGGTTTACAAGATATGATCCGTCTCTCATCGTGTTAAGAGTTATTAAAGGTTCACTGTGTGTTTTTTGCTGTGTTTACTGGACATGTGATGACTTCATGCAAACACATTTTTTCAACTTCTGAAAAAAATGCAGAAATTTGGATAAAAGGAGTTTTGGGGTTGTGCTGTATAGAGTAAATTTCTCAGTAATATTCTCTTGACTTGTCACCTTAAGTAACCAGTCGTGCAGTATAAGTTTGGCAGGCGCTGACATTTAAAATGATCTAGCGGCTAGCCTTAATCCTGTCGTAAGTATTCAGCATGGCCTTCTCATAAAGGGATTTATACGCGCTGTAATTCACTTATTAACTCGCTATTAAACATGAGTGATGATGCTGTGAACACCGGCAGAAAAATTCGGCCTGTAGACAACAATAAACGCACACGAGAAGTGATGAATAACATGTGTTTGATCATGGTGTTGTGGTTGTTGCATGAAGCTGTGGTGCTCATGAGGGAGGGACGGGTTCAAGATCTTGCTCTCTACTGCAGCTCAATAAAGTAACAAAAAGTCCAGAGATTATATATAGAAAGCTGCACTGTATTTTTGTTACGTATATTTTAAGTCATTGAATAATGTTGACTCATTTTTTAATTAATTTAACTTTTTTTGTCAAAATTGAGTTGCTGTAAAGAAGTGGAAATTGCCTAACTTATTTAGTTATTTTGATGACTTGAAGTTATGTAAAAAAAAAAAAACTATGTTGAATTGACGATTTAGATTTTACTTGAGGTTGTATACTAGAATATTTACTGAGGTTGTATAATAGAATATTTACTTGAGGTTGTATAATAGAATATTTACTTGAGGTAGTATACTAGAATATTTACTGAGGTTGTATAATAGAATATTTACTTGAGGTTGTATAATAGAATATTTATTTGAGGTTGTATATTAGAACATTTACTTGAGGTTGTATACTAGAATATTTATTTGAGGCTGTATATCAGAATATTTATTTGAGGTTGTATATTAGAATATTTATTTGAGGTTGTATACTAGAATATTTACTGAGGTTGTATACTAGAATATTTACTGAGGTTGTATAATAGAATATTTACTTGAGGTTGTATATTAGAATATTTACTTGAGGTTGTATAATAGAATATTTATTTGAGGTTGTATATTAGAACATTTACTTGAGGTTGTATATTTAAATATTTACTTGAGGTTGTATACTAGAATATTTACTTGTGGTTGTATAATAAAATATTTACTTGAGGTTGTATACTAGAACATTTACTTGAGGTTGTATATTAGAGTATTTATTTGAGGTTGTATACTAGAACATTTACTTGAGGTTGTATATTTAAATATTTACTTGAGGTTGTATACTAGAATATTTACTTGTGGTTGTATACTAGAACATTTACTTGAGGTTGTATACTAGAATATTTACTTGAGGTTGTATACTAGAACATTTACTTGAGGTTGTATACTAGAACATTTACTTGAGGTTGCATACTAGAACATTTACTTGAGGTTGTATACTAGAATATTTACTTGAGGCTGTATATTAGAATATTTATTTGAGGTTGTATACTAGAATATTTATTTGAGGTTGTATACTAGAATATTTACTTGATGTTGTATATTAGAATATTTATTTGAGGTTGTATACTAGAATATCTATTTGAGGCTGTATATTAGAGTATTTATTTGAGGTTGTATACTAGAATATCTATTTGACGTTGTATACTAGAATATCTATTTGAGGCTGTATATTAGAGTATTTATTTGAGGTTGTATATTAGAATATCTATTTGAGGTTGTATACTAGAATATCTATTTGACGTTGTATACTAGAATATCTATTTGAGGCTGTATATTAGAGTATTTATTTGAGGTTGTATATTAGAATATTTATTTGAGGTTGTATACTAGAATATCTATTTGAGGCTGTATATTAGAGTATTTATTTGAGGTTGTATATTAGAATATCTATTTGAGGTTGTATACTAGAATATTTATTTGAGGTTGTATACTAGGACATTTACTTGAGGTTGTATACTAGAACATTTACTTGAGGTTGTATACTAGAATATTTATTTGAGGTTGTATACTAGAATATTTATTTGAGGCTGTATATTAGAATATTTATTTGAGGTTGTATACTAGAATATTTATTTGAGGCTGTATATTAGAATATCTATTTGAGGCTGTATATTAGAATATTTATTTGAGGTTGTATATTAGAGTATCTATTTGAGGTTGTATATTAGAATATTTACTTGAGGTTGTATACTAGAACATTTACTTGAGGTTGTATACTAGAATATTTACTTGAGGTTGTATACTAGAACATTTACTTGAGGTTGTATACTAGAACATTTACTTGAGGTTGCATACTAGAACATTTACTTGAGGTTGTATACTAGAATATTTACTTGAGGCTGTATATTAGAATATTTATTTGAGGTTGTATACTAGAATATTTATTTGAGGTTGTATACTAGAATATTTATTTGAGGCTGTATATTAGAATATTTATTTGAGGTTGTATACTAGAATATTTATTTGAGGCTGTATATTAGAATATTTATTTGAGGTTGTATACTAGAATATTTATTTGAGGCTGTATATTAGAATATTTATTTGAGGCTGTATATTAGAATATTTATTTGAGGCTGTATATTAGAATATTTATTTGAGGTTGTATACTAGAATATTTATTTGAGGCTGTATATTAGAATATTTACTTGAGGTTGTATACTAGAATATTTACTTGAGGTTGTATACTAGAACATTTACTTGAGGTTGTATACTAGAATATTTACTTGAGGTTGTATACTAGAATATTTACTTGAGGTTGTATACTAGAATATTTATTTGAGGTTGAATACTAGAATATTTATTTGAGGCTGTATATTAGAATATTTACTTGAGGTTGTATACTAGAATATTTATTTGAGGTTGTATACTAGGACATTTACTTGAGGTTGTATACTAGAACATTTACTTGAGGTTGTATATTAGAATATTTATTTGAGGTTGTATACTAGAATATTTATTTGAGGCTGTATATTAGAATATTTATTTGAGGTTGTATACTAGAATATTTATTTGAGGCTGTATATTAGAATATCTATTTGAGGTTGTATACTAGAATATTTATTTGAGGCTGTATATTAGAATATCTATTTGAGGTTGTATATTAGAATATTTAGTTGAGGTTGTATACTAGAATATCTATTTGAGGCTGTATATTAGAATATTTATTTGAGGTTGTATACTAGAATATTTACTTGATGTTGTATATTAGAATATTTATTTGAGGTTGTATACTAGAATATCTATTTGAGGTTGTATATTAGAATATTTATTTGAGGTTGTATACTAGAACATTTACTTGAGGTTGCATACTAGAACATTTACTTGAGGTTGTATACTAGAATATTTACTTGAGGCTGTATATTAGAATATTTATTTGAGGTTGTATACTAGAATATTTATTTGAGGTTGTATACTAGAATATTTACTTGATGTTGTATATTAGAATATTTATTTGAGGTTGTATACTAGAATATCTATTTGAGGCTGTATATTAGAGTATTTATTTGAGGTTGTATACTAGAATATCTATTTGACGTTGTATACTAGAATATCTATTTGAGGCTGTATATTAGAGTATTTATTTGAGGTTGTATATTAGAATATCTATTTGAGGTTGTATACTAGAATATCTATTTGACGTTGTATACTAGAATATCTATTTGAGGCTGTATATTAGAGTATTTATTTGAGGTTGTATATTAGAATATTTATTTGAGGTTGTATACTAGAATATCTATTTGAGGCTGTATATTAGAGTATTTATTTGAGGTTGTATATTAGAATATCTATTTGAGGTTGTATACTAGAATATCTATTTGAGGTTGTATACTAGAATATCTATTTGAGGCCGTATATTAGAGTATCTATTTGAGGTTGTATATTAGAATATTTACTTGAGGTTGTATACTAGAACATTTACTTGAGGTTGTATACTAGAATATTTACTTGAGGTTGTATACTAGAACATTTACTTGAGGTTGTATACTAGAACATTTACTTGAGGTTGCATACTAGAACATTTACTTGAGGTTGTATACTAGAATATTTACTTGAGGCTGTATATTAGAATATTTATTTGAGGTTGTATACTAGAATATTTATTTGAGGTTGTATACTAGAATATTTATTTGAGGCTGTATATTAGAATATTTATTTGAGGTTGTATACTAGAATATTTATTTGAGGCTGTATATTAGAATATTTATTTGAGGTTGTATACTAGAATATTTATTTGAGGCTGTATATTAGAATATTTATTTGAGGCTGTATATTAGAATATTTATTTGAGGCTGTATATTAGAATATTTATTTGAGGTTTTATACTAGAATATTTATTTGAGGCTGTATATTAGAATATTTACTTGAGGTTGTATACTAGAATATTTACTTGAGGTTGTATACTAGAACATTTACTTGAGGTTGTATACTAGAATATTTACTTGAGGTTGTACACTAGAATATTTACTTGAGGTTGTATACTAGAATATTTATTTGAGGTTGAATACTAGAATATTTATTTGAGGCTGTATATTAGAATATTTACTTGAGGTTGTATACTAGAATATTTATTTGAGGTTGTATACTAGGACATTTACTTGAGGTTGTATACTAGAACATTTACTTGAGGTTGTATACTAGAATATTTATTTGAGGTTGTATACTAGAATATTTATTTGAGGCTGTATATTAGAATATTTATTTGAGGTTGTATACTAGAATATTTATTTGAGGCTGTATATTAGAATATCTATTTGAGGTTGTATATTAGAATATTTAGTTGAGGTTGTATACTAGAATATCTATTTGAGGCTGTATATTAGAATATTTATTTGAGGTTGTATATTAGAATATTTATTTGAGGTTGTATACTAGAATATCTATTTGAGGTTGTATATTAGAATATTTATTTGAGGTTGTATATTAGAATATTTACTTGAGGTTGTATACTAGAATATCTATTTGAGGTTGTATATTAGAATATTTATTTGAGGTTGTATATTAGAATATTTACTTGAGGTTGTATATTAGAATATCTATTTGAGGCTGTATATTAGAGTATTTATTTGAGGTTGTATACTAGAATATCTATTTGAGGCTGTATATTAGAGTATTTATTTGAGGTTGTATATTAGAATATTTACTTGAGGTTGTGTATTAGAATATTTATTTGAGGTTGTATACTAGAATGTTTATTTGAGGTTGTATACTAGAATATTTACTGAGGTTGTATAATAGAACATTTACTTGAGGTTGTATACTAGAACATTTACTTGAGGTTGTATACTTGAATATTTACTTGAGGTTGTATACTAGAACATTAACTTGAGGTTGTATATTAGAATATTTACCTGAGGTTGTATATTAGAATATTTATTTGAGGTTGTATTCTAGAACATTTTCTTGAGGTAGTATATTTTATGTTTCATGTGTGTATCTATAAACAGAACGAAAATTTATCCATTTGTGACAGCATAAATTGTATTTTCTCATTGAATAACACCCTGACAGCAGAGGTTTTATTTTTTTGTAAATAAAAACAGTTTGAAAGCACAGTAATGATTGTATCAAGTGGGTTTTATTTAACTAAATGAATATCATCAGTCATGTGTCTTGTGAACTGTGAGCGGAGGTGTTTGTTTCGATGCTGTATTTATTCACGCCAGGCTGTGATAAGTACGCATCAACGTTCAATACACGCTCGGTCAATCTTCCCGTCCATCAGCTCGATGTCTTTGTCTCTCCTTTAGCTTTACGATGATCAAATTATGTGTTGTTTTAAAGAGAGCAAGGCAATGATGGGCAGACAGCGGGCTTTACATCTTCTGCTTTAATTTGTGCTGACCCGGCACGAACCCTCAGCCACGCTTGTTTTCTTACTTTATGGAAAAATCAATACGCTCTCTGACAGAAAACAGCTCCAGAGAAGAAATAAATGGGAACACCTCGGCGAGCTGTCAATCATTTTTCACCAGCAGCCCATATGCCCGATTGTTGCATGCTGGGATTGGAGAGCGACTGAATCAATGGTTGACTTTATTTATGAAGATTTGAACTTGTTTAAATGAAGTGGCAGAGCGAGAGCGTTTAACGCTCGGTAGAAGTACAGACGTCATGTTTGAAAGCTTTCGGACCGGCCGCACCCTAGGGCTGTAACACACACACACGGGCAGTGAGTCCAGATGTTATTTTCACCGGCCCGCCGATGTACGGCACACACCCATCAGCCCTCTCGGCTCCAGAGCTCCTTCGGCCAATGGGAGTGAGCGTTTGCTGGGCAGCTGTCAGCAGCTCCAGCTGGGCGGCACATCCTTCATTAGACCTGCTCTTGGCCCGATGGCCGCCGCACCACCTGGCCTTCAGTCTGCTCTCTTTGAGACACCTCACCTGTGGCTACACACCTCACCCTGAAAGACATCTCGCAAAAACTCATTTTAGCAGCTTTAAAGAAGACACATTTGCATCTTCAGGACGTCACTGTGTCATCTTAAAAAGGCAGCATTGATAGTTCACATGAAAGCCTTCTAAAACAAAAACAACAAATGTATACTTCATAGAAGGTAAACCAAGGGCTAGATACAACTGCTAGGATTACTATACTATTCTATACTATACGTTCCTTATTTGGCTATAAAATGATCAAACTCTAGCTGGACGGACACCATGTCTTTGTAATTGTATGCACCCTCATCAGTATTCTTCTTTTTAACTAAAAAATAAACAAGAAAACATTCTGTCTTCTTTTTATTTACTTCTCATAAATATACTTAAAAATGTATGCTTGACGTATACTGACTATTTTTTTCGCTCTATACTTGAGTAAAGGTATAATGAAGTATTCTAAGTGTACTTGACTTAATTGAGTCGTCAATGAAAAACATTTTTTTCATATAGTTTGACACATGATCTTATAAATGTACGTGTTTAAGTTTTTATAGTATCATGTTCAGCTTTGAGATGGAAAAATTTTGAGTCAATAAAACTGAAGCAAATCTTCTTTATACACACTGATCAAGGACCTTAACTTCAAATCTACTTCAAGTACACATAAAGGTTTATTTATTAGTATAAAAAATATGCTTTTATACTTTATAAAGTATACAAATTCATATCAATATGAACAATGTAGTAGCAAGTGCAAAAACAATAAATAAACAGTAAACTGTAATCCTACAAGCATTCTTGCAGTATAAACACTATTAAACTAGTGTATTACTGGGAGTATGCTTCATAGTGTACTTTCATCAACTAAATAGATGTGTATTTAAGTATTGAAGTAGTACACTAGCGATATATTGTAAACTAGATGTGTACTTCACTACTGTTACACTTAAAGCACACTTTTATAAACTTAAAAGTGGGTCAATTTGGTTCCAAATTGTATTGAAATAGTACACTTATAAGTATTTCGATACTTTTCTTAGTAAGTATAAGAAGTATTTACTTCAGGTACACTAATAAAATGCAAAAAGTATCTAAATATTTGCTGTAAGGGCACTCAAGCAGTAAGCGGGCTGTGTGTGTTAGACGTAAGTGATGTGATGAAGAGTTTTGGAAGCTTCTCTCTTAAATTCTCTTCTCTAAATCCCTGCAATAATCCAATTAGCTGAGATGAGGAAGGCTGGAATAACCTTTAAATCTCACTATTGAAGAGCGTACGGGCCGGGGACGGGGCGGCTGGTTATCAGCTGGAATCCCTCTCCTTCATTTCTTTCTTCTCATGCGTCTTTGTTCTGGATTGTGAAATAATCCAGAGCTGCCGTCTCTCGGCTGGCCCTTAATCTGACCGCAGACTCTCGTGAGGCAGGATTATAACCTAATTGTTGGCTGAGGTTTTGGTCTAACGTGTGTAAATGATAGAACGAGAGAGAGATTAGCTGTGCGGAGGTCTGGAGCGGTGTGCTCAAATTCACATTTAGATGAATAATATCTAATTTAATAATTCCCTGAAAGCAGAAACCAGCTCGGACCATACAGTATATGAAGGTGTTAATAACGGATGAATGTTTACATTTCTAAAATGAAATCCATCAGTCACCGTATAATATATAAATGGTTATATGGATTTTGATACCTCAAAAAAATCTCTATTGCTCATAAATAAAAACGTTCAGCTTTAAGAGTCACCTTAAATAAAAGCATCTGTCTGTGTATTTCACTTTACGTAAACATCAAACTGCTGAAATCTTGTATTGAGTCTCGTGAGCTCTAAAAGTGATAATGAGATTCCATTCCAGTTAGGATGCTGTCTAGTAAGGCGACTATGTCGGCAGTTTTGTCCATAAACTAAGTTTAGATGTTGAAGGTTGAGTGAAGGTCAGGGCGTATGGAGACTGGTGTCAATAACACATGACATGAGATGGTATTTAATGGAAAGAGTTTTTTATATTGGCTTCAAGTCTCTCTAGACAACATCACATTGCACCTTTAATGCAGATTAATACTAAACGTGTGCATCTAATAAACTGTTTATACAAAACTGATCATCCTTTATGAAGTTAACACACTTCCCTAGATACTCAAACACGATAAAGACTGAATTTAACCTGATTTCTCTTGATACAGATTAATATAGATTATTTTTCTTTTCATTATTGCCTAGTAAATAATGGATCTTGGGCTCCTGGTATTGGGCTATAAATGTATATTGGCATGGAAAAATTGAGTATTTTATGAGAAAATAATAACTCATAATAACTTATGAGCAGATGTTTTTGTTTTCTTCTTTTAATCTTTTTGATAATTTTTTCCCCAGAAATGAAGATTTACTGGATCTCATGTCATTTTGCTTCTGAATTAAATGTATCCTGATTTAAGAATCTTTAGATATTTGCACATGGAAATTAATTGCAAAATTATACATAGTAAAATGTTATTTCATTATTAATAGAATATATTATTATTGTTACTATCACAGTATATTTTTTATACAATGTTTGTTTTAAATATGTAAATATTTAATATATTATTATTTTGTTTTAAATAATAATTAGCTACTGCACATTAACATGTTGATAAGATATTTTAGATTATAATGTAATTTTATGTTTTAATATATTTAATATATTTCCAAGTAGGGGGGCACGGTGGCTGAGTGGTTAGCACGTTCGCCTCACACCTCCAGGGTTGGGGGTTCGATTCCCGCTTCTGACCTGTGTGTGTGGAGTTTGCATGTTCTCCCCGTGCCTCGGGGGTTTCCTCCGGGTACTCCGGTTTCCTCCCGCTTGTCCAAAAGACATGCATGGTAGGTTGATTGGCATCTCTGGAAAAATTGTCCGTAGGGTGTGAGTGTGTGAGTGAATGAGTGAGTGTGTGTGCCCTGCGATGGGTTGGCACTCCATCCAGGGTGTATCCTGCCTTGATGCCCGATGACTCCTGAGATAGGCGCAGGCTCCCCATGACCCGAGGTAGTTCGGATAAGCGGTAGAAAATGGATGGATGGATGGATATTTCCAAGTTTATAGATTAAAATATATAATTTTCACATCAAGCTTTGATTATTGACTTCAGCTCCAGGTTAAATTACCCAAAGTTTCTCCATTTAAAAAGTCGTCCGACCTCAACAGCCCCAGCAACCAACATTTATTTATTGAATCAATTCAATGTAACGTAAGGAGGAGCAGATTATTAAGAATGATTATGAAGAGTCTTGAATGTTCATCTTCTGCTGACTCTGAAGGGATCTCCAGATGTGCGGTGCAGACGCAGACAGCTGCACATGTGTGTATGTTGAGAAATGCACGGCTAAGCCGGCCTTATTCCCTGGAGCCGTTCATCGGCCCACATCTGTTTTAAGGGCGTGTGCGGCCCATCTGCCACGAGCCCTGCGTTGCGAGTGAAGTCCTGCATCAGCGCACGCTGACCCCGCCGCTCAAGGTCATGTGATCAGAGTAAACTGCCATGCAGACAAAGACCATCCCATTGCGACCTGTCGTTCACTAAGTGTCACCACTTCATGTGTTTCACCTAATTGTTGCTTGTGTTTGTCAAGAAAGTTGACACACTCGTAAGATTTTTGTAGTAGAAGTCATGTACTGCTAGGGTGGCATGAGCAAGTGTCGTGATGTCATGATGCAACAACCATTGATGGATTAACTTAGACCCCGTCTTATTGATTATTTGATCAGATCTGAGCATAAATAACATAAGTTATTACATATAACATTAAATAATCCATTCATTTCGTGAGTCATACATGCACGAATGCTAAAAGCATGTGACATTGTGGTAGGAGGTATGATTCTGAGGTGGGGTGATGTGCCTTTCTGAGCAGATGCTGGCAAGATGTTGCATTGAAAACATCCTGAGGGTTCGGTCGGTCCAGATGAAGTCTGCCTAGCGGACAGAGCGAGAGTAAGAGAACATTCATCCCTGCAGAGACTGCATGGACAGATCACGTCCCAGCCGATGGGGCGGCATGTTTCATTCCATCGGTCACGTCTGTACCAGTACCACCTTAAATCTGTGTCTTTGTAGAGGCTGTTGGGATTCTTCAGCCTGTATTTGGTTTTAGTAGTTTCTTCAGAATATTTAAGTCATATTGTTTAAGAAAACGCACTGTTTTCTGAGTATCATAATGGCTGTGGGTTACAGAGCTGATGGATTGTTAAGGAAATTATTTTATAAATAAATCTATATAAATCACCACCTTACATTTGTGCATCCAAACTGATTTCATTGCAGACCCAGGCCTGCAACAATAAATCGATTTTTATATCTTTTTTAAACAAAAACTAAAATTGAAATACTTCAGAAATAAGAACAGATATTCTTGTTAGCATTAAAATAATTCATAAAAATGTACACATATTTTCTTTTAATGACAGCATGTGCAGTGTCTTGGTTTCTGTATTTTCTAGTAATGTATGTTCGATCTAAAGACCGATTTGAAACATCAACATGTGATTCTGTATGATGTTGATGAGTGTCATGAGAGGTCTGTGCATCATTAATGAGAGCTTGATATAAAGCATGAATTATAACTAATCTTATTAACGGCAGGAGTGCGAGTCAGCGCTGATTTAACATTGACACACATGTGATTGAGAGCCAGACAGGTCCGTCTGCGGGGGGTCGGGTGGGGGTGGGTAGAGACGTGGGGGTCTGTGTTAAATAATTAGAAACACGTCTGACTCCAGAAAAAGACCAATAACACCTCACTTAACATCACTTGACACACGGGCCACATGAAATGATAATTGAAATCTGTTTTGATTGTAGTTATGATGGCAGTTCAGGTAGAAATTCATTATTCTTCATATATGTTTTCTTTCCTTCCACCTGGTAACTGCAGAATGTTATAGATATGGAGGGTTATGTGAAGACGTCTTGCTTCTTTTGATAAAATTGCTTTTCAGGATTTCCATAAAAAAAAGTTTTAAGACATGAACCAAACCAACCAACCAACTAAGATGAACATGAAAGATGATTAGACGCACAATCTTATAAATCACTGCAAATTATATAATCCAATTGAATTATTATCCAATTATGAACAAATGAAAAACAGGTTTTAAATAGAAGTTTTTACTAATCTAATTTAATGTAAAATAAAACGTACACAAGTGCATAATGTTAATACATAAATGGACATTTCTAATAGAAACTAATGGAGGAGAATTTAATTTATATATGAAAAAAAATATTAAGCAAGATGAATAAATGCCATTATGTTCTTTTATTGAAATTCTGAAATATTTTGAATATTAAAATGTCCATAACAGGGCCCTCTGTTTTGATCTCTTTTACTTCTGCGTGTCTGAAACCTGGGACACAATAAATATAATATGTACTGTATATAATAAATATAATATAATAATCTAGGTATATGATATAAAGGAGTTTTAGTGGAAATACTGGTAAAAGCTTTCTTTGATATTGATTTGAGTTTTGTTGATTTTCTCTATTCAGACACTTTAGGCTTGTAAATTATCATTGAGGAAAGCGGCAAGGTGAAAGCCTATTGTATTTATGCCTGTCATATCCCCAAAACCTCACTCTGTAGATGTGCTTATTGAAGTTTTCATGTCCCTTTGGCGCGCTGAAACAACCGTTGAACAGATTCGCTGTCACGGATCAATATATCGGCAGACTAGCTTTTAGTTAACTCTTCAAATGAAGCGCGCCGGGTGTGAAAGGTTAACCGCTTTGACCCGCTCCAAAGTTTTCACGGACACCACGTGTATTTGATATGTGTCCGACGACAATGTTAAACAATCCCGCTGGGTCTCATTCTGTGACCTCTACCACCAAAAAGCTCGACATGTTAGGCTCTGAAAAATACAAATCCAGATGCTTTGGCTGGTTGACATTCGCTCATTACTGTTCAACATTAGGAAAGCATGAAGATTTACAGAGTGTTGTTCGTTCTCTCCGGCGTCGCGTCTCTCTTGGGCCGCTCTAGAAAGCCTTCTCGCTCCTTGACAAGCGTGCAGAAACACGACACAACTGAAGCGTTTGTGAACGTTGCCTTTCATCCGCTTTCTTCTGCACCTGAAAGCTTTCTTCACACTGAAGTTTGGAGCACGCCGAATACTAATTTCTGTCCATTAAAAGTGGCCGCTATCATCGGCGTGCTCTCATTAGAATGCTGGGCTCATGGGACGATTCTTAATTCCTTTATAGAGGGATTCAAGACCCTTTCACTTCAAAAAGTATAAATCATACTCCCAAATGAACGCAGAAGAGAGGGGATTCATACTAGGGGTCTCTGATGTGTCCCATCGCTTAGCGGCAGACGAGTCGAGTTCCCAAAGCCGCTGAAATCCAGCCTCCAGAGAGAAGATGAGAACAGGGCCTCTCCTTAAACCTCTACACCGCTACCAGACAACATATAACGTACACAAATATGACCGCAGCTGTTCAATATCAATGCTTGATTTTGAAAAGGTCATTTAAAATAACCGACTCCTTAATTGTGCGTTGTGTGAATATTTGTTTGAATTATAAAACTAGATATTTAAGGTCTCGACAAGTGAAGCAAAATAAAAATTGTCCATAGTTTGTACATGTGAGACACAGGTGAGATTTACAGTAAGCAAAAGTTTCCATTCGCTCTCTATTTGCTCTCATTGATAGGAGGAATAATTGAGCTATTTAAGAGATCTCGTCTGTGTTTTTCTCATCTTAAATATGGAAAGTCATTGGAATAACCCCGCCGTGCTCTTGATGTTAATGGTGAGATGGTGATGTCAGCAGTTAGTATATTGGTGTGAGTGGCCTATTGATTATTGGTTTGTGTACATTGATCGAGGTCTCACGGGAGTCTAATCCGTTTTGATGTATTTGAATACCTCCATTCATCTTCACATGTTTCTGCAGCTCGCGTGTCTGCGGCCTAATGAAAATAGATGCTCGTGTGAATGTGCGCCGCCTTTTTGATTTATTTTTTAATTGATATATCTGCTTTAGAGGGTCGGCCGCACAATGACAATTGACTGTGGTGTCAACATCTGCTTTTTCTGCTTTAGGGATCTTGAGATAACTGCAATACAGTATAGGCATTTATATATTTTCTCTTTTGTTTGTGAACATAACTATATGAGTATTCATACAGACAAACAAGAATATTATAGTCTTTATGTAGAGAGAGCAACTTTATTTAGGGGAGATCATTTTAGTCAATTTGTGTAAAGAAACATACATACATTTTTGACTATAAAACCTTCATGTTTGCCCAAATAAAAGGGTCAAAATATAACTGTAAGATATCATAATGGGTGACTGTCTTTAAAACTTCTTATCGAACACAAAACAAACCACCAAATATTGTTTAATTGATAAATTAAAAACAACTTTTGTCAAATCATGTAAAAAAACATTTAAATCTGTAATATTCCAGCAGCTGGAATAGTTTTTTATCATTTATTTTGTAAAAGTAAAATGACATGATATTATTTTACACATAATTACAAATGTACCGTATATCAAAAATATGTGAAAATTCTGCAAAATAAATCACCTTTTTCCTTTTTAGACAGTTCTTTGAACTAAGATGTAATATCTGTTTCTGTGTTGTTGCATGTCATAAATATTATCCTAATGATCTTTAGGAATTTCATTATTTAGACTCTAAAAAAACTGAAAAGCAGCGCAAGGGAGAGAAGCATCTAGATCCGTGTCTCTTCTGCAGAACCGTTCCTATTCCCTATAACCGTGCGTGGGTTTTACTTTTAATACTGCTCTGGATAGAGGAGAGAGAAATAATGTGCCATTTAAGCGTCCATCGATTTTGGAATTAAAAAGTTAGTTTGCAAAGATTTACTGTGGGGTTCACTAGCAGAGCTCTTTATCAGGGCCGCAAATGGGCGGTTATACGCTGTCCGACAGAGCCGCGATTGAGAGATCGATAGCTGCGTGATTTAGTAACTGGCCTACAGCTAATCAATAAGTATAAAAGTAAATGAAATATGCATTACGGGGATTTTATTAGAGGGGGTTAGCACGTCGAGAATAACCGTCAAGCCATTTATTTTATACCTATTGATTGTACAACATAGAGACGCTGGCGTGGCTCAGCCCGAGCCTTCTCACATTCACGCTGAGTATATGGTGTGATTTATAACGCTTGAGGTCAGGCCGTGTGCAGACAGCTGAAGGGTTTATACTGACCTGCTTGCTGCCAGACATCAGATACATTAACTACACACAAACACAATGAGTTTGATATTGTCTGTACGGAAACGTTTGGAGATGCTGTTATTATAACAACTCACTTGAAAAGAATCACAGATGAGATCTCTTTAAAGGGACAGTTCACCAAGAAATAAAAAGTCTGTCATCATTTCCTCACCCTCAGATTGTTCCAAACCGGTACAAATGACTTTCCTGTGACGAAACCCAAAGGAAGATATTTGGAAGAATGTCAGTAACCAAACAGATCTCATCTCCCATTCTCTCGGAGAATGAAATCAGTTTGGGGAAACACTTGGGCTGAACGGAGCCGTGGCACTGACTCATACTATCATCAACACATCAGCATAACATCAGAGGATGACTGAATCCATGGATCATAAACATGATGATTCGTTTACAAGCGCCCATGCACATACGGCCATTTACAGTCAACCGGTCTCCTATAGACAGAAGCGTTGTGAAACTCTGTAGGGACGAGAGGACGCCAGTCATCAGAGCAGACGGTCTGTCTCTCTTCATTTTCCTAAGTGTTCTGAGGTCTTTCAGATCTGAATGGGTTTGTCCACATCGGCTCGAGGGGTCTCGGCTGTCCGCACCTCTTTCCTGCGGCGGGTTTGTCATGTAAATAACAAATGCACTCAGTCTGGTGATTTACTGCAGGCCGCTGGCCTCTGATGTATATTAATATTGCTGCACGTCGCACTCTACCCGAGTCCATCATTCATTTGGATAAAAGAGGAGGAATTTAAAAACAGCCAATGCTGTACAATAGGGATACAGATTGCATCCATTTATTGTGCTGAGTGATGGAGCGGCTGCCCACCGTGTCCTTCACCTTCCCATGATGCCGTGCAGCTTCCCATAAAAACTAAAAAAAGAGGCGCCCTTTGGCCTTCCACTCTTCCCGGGTTGGTGGGATACGGGCGGAACGTCCCGAGGACAGGCCGACGGCACGGATTCACTTGTGTTTGTGGTGCAGAAAGACACCGCTTTCAGAAAGGCAGACTTCTTTATTACTGCTGTTAGCCATTTAAAAGAACTCATCTTAATACAAACATACAAGTGGACTTGTAGTATAAAAACTACTAAACTAATAGTTTACTGAGAGTATATTTAGCCTACCTTTAATGTGCTACAGGTATTGAACAAGAAAAACCTTCACTGTAGAAAAAAATATTTCGCAGATTTTATGAAATAGGATAAAAATACTAAATTACAAATTTAGTACATTGCAAATTTACTGGGGAATCATGAAAAATGTGTAATTTTACATGACTAGACTGTTATTTTACAGTATTATACTGGAGCCCCAGCTGCTGGGAAAAATGTTTTTAATTGGATTTTATCAGTCCCGATTTCTTTAAGACTGCAAGGGAAGCTCAGCTTCCCCTATACTTGTCAAAAAATGAATGGTCAAATATATGTACTATTATGTTAACATTTTATTGACTAAAAATGCGTTAAACACGTTCATCTCGAACGAAAACAATTTCGTTCAGAATCAGCTACTTAGGTCGGCTGACTCGATTTCCTTCTCATTCATTCCCGTAGCGTACAGTGCGTTACTCTGTTGAAGCCCAGCGTCCATTGACTTCAATGGGGCTGCTTTAAACAGTTTTTTTCAGTGCTTAGAAACAAGACGGTCATTGGATAATGCTGCGATTATGTCCCGCCCACGGACGCTCAGCGTCTCTGGGATGAATGGAGGAGTGGGCTGGCCCGGACTCCGAGCGTCTGCGTGATGATTGGACGGTCTGTCGAAAGATTGCATCTCCTTTTGATTGACAGCAATTTTGTTCTATAAAAAGTCGCTGACGCTGAAGCTATTCGATCTCAGTCCCATTGCGGATTTTGCAAGTGTAGTCGAAAGACAAACTGCTGCAACCTATTTCTTGATACTGGCTTTCCGAAATTTCTAGCCAATTTTCATCATACATTTCACACAATTATACACCACACTCCTTGTTTCAGTTTAATGTAATTCCCACATTACCTCCATCGAGTTTAATATCTTTTTTTAGATCGTTTGTTAAATCATTCCTTGTGAAATGAGCTTCCCCACTTTGTAAGACCAGCAGCCGCCACTGGATTCTATACAATGTATTTTTTAAATAAAAAAATGTAAAAAAACATAATAAAAATGCTGCAAATGTACAAGAAAAATATGTTAAAACGACAAAACTGTTATTTTATGCCAGCCGGATAATTACAATTATTACAATTAATATTTTTACAGGATTTTTTACAGGATTTCAGTTCATAAAGGAAAAACAGAGTTGAAAACTAGTTGCAAACAATATTATATTGAAGTTCAATCCAGTCTTAACCCATTCAAAACCCATATCACCTTCAATTGCGTTTAGATTTGGGCGGTCTTAGACGAATCGTGTTACGAACTGACGTAGATTCGCCTGGGTGTGGTCACACGAGGCCTTTCAGGCAGGTCTGGATGAGCATTCGCTTTTAGATAGAATGCATCTTTTGTTCCGACACTTTAATTTTTGCAATTTTATGCGTCTAATACATGCATGAGCAACTTATAACACCAAATACAAAGAAAAACATGTATTTTCGGCGAATCACCCCTTTAAAACTTTACGTTTGTTAATGCTGCTGTACTGCGTATGGTTTGGTGTGTCTGTGATGACGGGTTTCATCTGGATGTCAGTTGTCAGCGGCTGCATTCGCTCTGTATAAATCTTGACTTTAGTGTCTCGTGAGATCTGCACGCTCGCTCACTCTAATGTTCATTCAGAGATTGTGCCTTTAAATGATAATTAGCCTCCTGCTATTAATGTGTGTTTGTGCACGGTAACAGTCAAACCCTGAGAGAGAGAGAGAGAGAGAGAGAGAGAGAGTTTGCATTGTGCTGCTGTACCCAGCTGTGGGTTTCATCTCTTTAACACCGACAGACATTGTGTTGAAGCTAGCTGTGAAAGAACTCATCAGACAGCCTCTGTGTTTGGTCTGGACAAACGCTTCACTTTACACGCTCAAATGAGACTGTCAAGAACACATCTCACTGTCACAACCCAACACACATACACCTGCAGCAACATTCAAGGGACAGTTCGCTTAAAAATGAACATTCTGTCATCATTTATTCTTCCTCGTGTGAAACCTGTATGAGTTTCTTTCTTCTTTAAAACACAAAAGAAGATATTTTGAAGAATGCTGATAATCAAACAACACAGAACTCCATTGACTTCCGTTGTATGAACACAGACAGCATTTCTCAAAATATCTTCTTTTGTGTTCCACTTCTCACATACAGGTTAACAAACACATGAGAGTGAATAAATGATGACAGATTTTAGATGTTTGGGTGACTTGTTCCTTTACCCTATGGTTCGATTCCCAATAAAAAAATAAAATAAAAAAGTGTCTTTATCTGCAGTTGAAATTGTTTCATGTACGGTACTGTACTGTTGTTCCATTAGTGAAGTACACTGGGCAAGGGCACGTGAAGCACAATGGCAACTTTAGTGTCTATTTTGGGCACTTCTTAACTCTTTTGTCTCCTGTTAGCTCATCTTACAGTGTTTCTCTTCAATCTCGTCTCTTCTTCCCCCTCCCTGCGCTGACAGATCTCCGGCATCTAAAGTCCTGGTGTTCTCGCCCCGGCGGTCCGTCCCCCCCTCATTAGTGCCTGTGCCGGTGTGAGGGCCATATGGCAGCACAAGACAAATAACGGCAACGCTCAGCCATCGCTTCTACTGACAGAACTGCAGCCTACCGCAGTATTTTGCCCTCCGTGTACTTTTCCCTCCTCGGGCGTCCTTCAGAAACCCACTGCTGTGACTCCTGTTCATGATGTTGACCATCAGAAGACACCTGGACTGAGAAGATTTGCACCGTTCCATCCGTTTGTTTTTTAATTAATAATAGTAATACAGCAGATAAAATGTTGATAAGACCTGAAATCGGTGTCTTCACACCTGTGCCTGTGACAGCAGCACGACTATACACGAAAAAATGCTCAAGAGGTCAACCTGTGCTTACAGCCAATCAGAAGCCAAGCAGGCGGATGAGGTCGCAGAAGAGCTCCACATCGACACAGGCATCTTTCTGTCACCTGAGCAATCACGGGCAAACATAAAGTCCAAAAATTCTCCCTGGTCATTGTGGACTGTTCTCAGTTCAGTTCTGAACACTGCACAATCCTGTTCTCTAACCTCCGACAGTGTGATTATTGTTAGAATATAAGTGATCATAATAATTTTGTTGAAACCAGGTAATATGGATAAATATGGTTTGAAAAGACACTTTGATTCAGGAGCAATTCAATTCAAATTCATCTGGATCTGGATGGTGCACTCATTCAACTGAAAAATAAGTGTGTTGAGTTGAACGTTGGACACTTCGCACACCCAAGGCTCCAAGTTTTGCATTCGCAGAAGAAAGGGGGCGGAGCCTTCCAGAGCAAAGTGTACAAAGTTCACCAGTAAACAGGGGCGGATTAAAGTGGTCGGTGACCCCTAGGCTGCTCTTTGGGTGAGGCCCCCCATAGGTGGCTTACGGGTGCCTTTCATGCTTGCTGTTTAGTTTGGAACGGAGCACTGTTTGCATGAAAAATCGCTAATGCTAAAGCTGTCATGTGAACTCAGGTGCGCACCTGATAAATAATAAATATTATAATTGCTCATAATAAATATCTAAAAGATGTCCATTATAGCTGACACACGAGCACTGTACAGTTAGTTTTGTGGCTGTAAATCATTCCCGTAAAATGCAATTGAGCTTTAAAAATTGTATTCTAATGTGTATGTAACTTTAGAGACGGTCCCTAAATTCGCAAATATCTAACGTCTAACCAACTTTATGCCAGCAAGATTTCGTATATTTGAGCGCTTTGGTGGACAAAAGAAAACTCAGTGAATGACAAACAAATTGTGTGTTCACTACACAAAGCTCCCATTTGTAAATAGTAATCAAGTGAAGTCCTTTAGCTGTGGCTAAACACCCTCATGTTTTGACACAGGCCTTTAAGAAGGTGGGTTTTTTTTGGTCTGGTTTTCCATCCTCTTCTGACCCCTCGAGTGGATTGTGCTGCCACACAAAGGGCTAATGATTAAACACTCATTTAGTCTTGTTCTTTTAAGTATACGAATCAGCCGCCTCATTACTGTGAATGTGTAATTAGCTGATTAATAAACAGGGGGGTGGGCGGGCGCGGGCCGGGCCACTGGGAAGCGCTCCTGAAGTAATTGTTTCTGAAGGGCCCCAACACAAGGGCCCATTAAGACATAAAAAAGCTTCTATTCTTTCCACATCATTACTGTAGAAAACACATCGCGGGCCGTTGATGTATAATGGCTTCTTCATGACGGCCTCGTCTTATAATCAAGACATACAGATGGACACACAATCACTTTACACTAACACTTACTAAAACACACACTGGGTTGTTAGTCCATTTAAGTTAAAATCATATTCATTTACATTTCATAATTTTTCTCTTTTATGTTTTTCTCTTATTTCTGTACTATATGTCTCTAATGTCTATATTAATATGTATGTACTGTAAAGGTGATCTGCAATCACTCAAAACTGTTAAAAAGCACTAGAGAAATAAAATTTGAATAAACATTTTAATCAAAGAAAATTCAATGTTAAATATCTTTTTAGTTTACAAAACACCATTAAAAGTAGTCCATAGACAAAATGTTTTATTTACCAATAACGTTTTCCTGGGTCAAGAAATTTATCTTTATAAACACCTCATTTATGCACTGAAATTTGTATTTTATATATATTTATTTCATTTAAATTCATTTTTTTTTAATTATTCATATTCTTTTACTTACATTTACATTTAGGCATTTGGCAGACGCTTTATCCAAAGCGACTTACATTGCTTTATCCTATACATTTTACATAGGTATTTGCAATCCCCTGGGATCGAACCCACAACCTTGCGTTGTTAATGCAATGCTCTTACCACTGAGCTACAGGAAAGCCATTTGTAATTATATTTGTATAATTTTATCAAATGTTTTCTATTAAATATATGAATGACTATGTTTATTTTTGTTTTAATCGAATTATTTAATATGTCTTTAAAATAAATAAATCTGCCGTTTTTGCCTTTAGTTATAATGTGAAGACTGTTTGTCACAGTCTTGTGGACTGTTTTAAACTCTCTCAATGTGTAAAGCTCAAACTGCAGGCTTCCTGAGGTTAGTCATCATTCCCTCCAGAAATATTAATCAATGATCGCGAGTATGGAGAGGAATTCATCTGGAAGCAGACACAAGCAGATATAACAGGAGTGAGGGAGGAGCCGGGTGAGCGGTGAGTGCCGTGTGGTCTAATCCTGAGAGACAGCCGGGTGCTGTGATGTCACTTTCACTTTGGCCTTTAGTCCCTCAATGCGCCACTCATCTCGAAATGACCGGGTAACATGAATGTACTCTTGAAGTGCTGCCACACACTGGGAGCTTTCATTTTATTGTGATATAGGATTGGAAACTTGAAAGTGTCAGCTAGACCTTGTATATTTTGTGTTTTTGCTCGACAGACAATACAAAATGGCAATAAGTTGCATGGAGCTGCAATAAAGGATAGATCTACAGCCCAGAATATCATACATTTGACCCCATAGCAACCATATTACAGCACCCCAGTAATCACCCAAATCACCCTAGTAACCAACCTGCAACATCCTAAACCACTTAGCCACGGGAACTTATTTTAAGCAGGGGATGTTGTGATTTTTTTTACCAGGGCTGAAATTATTATGACTGCGCCATGGGCGAGCCGCATAAGTTAAAGTCAATAAATAACTGAAGCAAAAATTTGTTTTAGGTGTGATTATAAGATACAGCATAAAACAAACACATAAACGCATGTTATATGAATGCCTATAGCCAAAGCACAATATGTTGTAGAAAACTAACTTAACTGCTCTGCGGGCAACTTAACCACCCAAATATTAACCTAAAATAAACAATGGGTAAATCAGTCACGTGATTAAACACAACTGCACAACATGCATGGCCTGCATGCAAAACTCAAAGAGAGGCATTTCTTTATGGATTGATGCTGCTTATGTCCCGCATGAGGACATAAATGTCCAATTCACTCACAAATAGATTTTTGTGAATTCTTTTTCACTTTCACTTTCACTTTCAAACAGTCCAGTAAAAAAGTCTGAAATCGTCTTTTCGCGTTTTTTTGGACAATAAGACCGCTAGTGACACACTAATGCCGTGACGTCATCAGACAGTTATAATGTCATTTTAACAGTAATGTCAATGATGTTTTCAATTGATAGTAGTGAATAGACACATTAATAAAATGTATTATGTTTACTTTTTAATAAAACATACATATTTTTTGACACTTAGCATCTGCATAGTAAAAGCCTGACAATCTTTCAAGCAAAATTATTAGAACTGGAGCAAAAGCAGATCGTACTACTCACTTAAAACACAAATGAGATTTTACAAATTCATACGATTTAACCATTTCTTAAAGTAGTTAGAAATTGTGTGAGATTGGGTTAGAACCAACACATGGATTAAAAAAATGGAAGGGAGAAATAAATAAAGTTAAATGCAAAGTGTGCAGCACATCCGCTAGTTAACAGATGTTTTTAATGCAATCAGGCCGGATAATCAGTAGTCAGCAGACCATCCATCTTTATCCAAACATTTAGTCATTATTCACATTATTTACTCTCCTACTTTCACCGCCAGCAAATTGTCCGAAAAATGTATGACAAAAATACAAAATACATATTTTTTGGACAATATAATTTAGTTTAATATTTTCACCTAAGCACATCAAACAAAGTGGTTTTAACGTGTGTCATAAGTGCGTGGTATGTGAAGAGATGTAAAATAAATGATTAACTGTTGAGCGCAAGTGCAGCGCGACCACCGGTCACGTGACAAGAGAAAGCGGCGCGCATTTTCCCCTGTAGGTCGCGAAATGCGAATCGTCCCTAAGATTTTTATTTTATGGTTTATTTTTCCACTGTCCATATCACCTGCAACTACTTTAGCTCAGCAACGCTGTGTTTGTCTGAATTAAACACCAGGTGCACTTCACTTTCATGTTCAAACGGTCACATATGATCACGTGACTTGAGTCGTATAGCGTATTCCAGCCGTTAACGAGTGTTTTTAATTCTCTACTTCACGTCAAGATTTGTATTCTACAGAAGGAACAAACGCATTTAAACTGACACGAGGTGAGTTAATAATAACAGAATCTATTTGTGAGTGAATTGTTTCTTTAAGTGACCATTTCATCACCGTGTACCTGCTTAACACCGTGAGCTCCTCCTCACCTCACTGCTGTCGGGCAGGTTCAGTCGTTTTTCTGTAGTACTACAGTCAGAGAGATTTGTCCGCTCGCTGTAATTAGTCGTTACCATGACGACTTCCCTCCGTAGAGCATTTCCTCCCACCCATAAAGCGCTTGTCGTCCTCGATGGGCCGAAATGAATTTCCCGGCCGGGGCAGGAAGTGAAGTGAGGGAAAGAGGGCGGCGCGCGCCCAGTCAATCGGCCGGGCAGCGGCGCGAGGATCCGGCGTGCAGCGGCTGCTCATATTTCAACCTTGGTAAAGATTAGCTGTCAGACCCGGAGGAGATGTATTGATCTGTTTTCCTTTTTTTTCTGCCAGCAATCACCTGACAAAGGCGGTGAGAGAACTTCCGTGACTGATGCCCCTCTCCACCTACAGTACTGTACTAAACCACCACAAACTCACAAACACCAGCAACCAAATGCGTTTCATCATCACGTACTGTTAGGTTTCGATATTTAGTCGCGTTTTCAAGGAATGTATCTTGAATTTAAAGGCTTATTTTTTATGCAATATTAGATATAATAAATTTGGACGACAACTAGAGAACAGCAGAAACTTCCAAGCAATAAAAAAACACCATGCTAGAACGTTTTGCTAACGTTTTCATGACGTTTTACGTGCTTTAATCATTTAAGAATCAACGTCAGAATAATGTTTTGGCATGTTTAGCAATAACATTCTGACATCTTTTAACGTTACAGCCAGAATGTTTTTTTAACTGAGAACTTTTAAAGAACACTATTATTTATAGAACACTAAGGAAATGATTTTTACAGTTTGTTGAACACATTTATATTCATGCATTTGGCAGACGCTTTTATTCAAAGCGACTGAAAATGCGTTATTCTAATACATTTGTATCTGAGTAGGCTATGTGCAATCCCTGGGATCAAACCCATGAGTTAAATTCGTGCGCCATGCTCTAACCACTGAGCCACAGGAAAGCTCAAAACTGGTTTGTAAATGATCAATCAGTAGTTTGAGGCAAACGCATACATTTAAGCAAAAATGTTTAACTAAAGAACTGTAAAGCTGTTTATTTTAATTCAATATATACTGTATGTCATGTGCTTATTGGTTGGTGAGGTATTTGTCCCGCCCCTCCGACACTTCTGTGAAAAAAGTGACAATGACGCTTGAGCGTGTGCATTTACTCTGGATAAGAACGCTTGACCGCTCTCACAGGCCGGAGACGCATGTCCTCGCTTAATTCTCTCTCCAACGTTACACATCACAACTTCAGCTGTCCGTCTTTCCATCTTTATATCTGTATCCACCTCCAGCAGAAGATTGATGGAGAGACGGAGGAGAAAAAATCAATGCGATGCTGGATTTCAGCTCACTGTGTCATGTTTAGGGGTGTCTGACGGGTGGACGCTGTCTTTCCCTGCATCCGTCCGTCCTGGTGAAGGAGACGTGACACAGTGATTCACTGAACTCTCTCTCTCTCTCTTCTTCTCTCTCTCTCTCTCTCTCTCTCTCTCTCTTTCTGTCCTGCTGCAGGGTCTCTGTTTAGGATGGAGCAGATTTTCAGCTCCTCTGTTGGCGTGAATATGACTTTCACCCCTATTTGTCGTGTTTATGGTTAATTTTACGCTTACTCGGCGCCGGCAGCACCTGATGTCACTCATCTCTTCTTCACTCAGCGTCTGTGCTCATTTCATCATGCATGCGGTCAGGGTCCATAATTAACAGCCGTCAATCGCCAAAGATGAGTACAAATTTGCTCTGGTGAATAAATAAAACATCAGTCATTCATAAAGAACTGCACTCTCCTACAAAAAGTAAAAAAAAAACCACAGACACAGACAAGATCTCTTTAACATCTCAATAGTTTCTCCTAGACATCCGTAAGATTTAATAGAGAGCAAAATGTTGATTTAGTCTCATCCACGTCCCAGAAATCTCACAAATGTCTCCATTAGAGTCAATATTATTGAAGATCTCAACATTTCTCATCAAATTGACTCAAATCCAGATTATTTTACCTCTACAAACTATGTTTATTTGACACCTCCGTACTCTTCTTGTGTTTTAATCATTGTATTCAGTTTTTCAGCATCCGTCCCATTGCTCCTCATTTCTCGTGGCATTCTCATCACATCTCTGAGAGCTTCAGCGGGTGAAGAACACTAGAAGCTGCCGTTCCTGACAGCCAATAAAATCCCAATAATCTGCTCTATTTTAAAGAACACTAACTAGTGCTATTACTCAGTGTTGGCCGCGTCTCTCGCTCTCTCTCTCTCCCCTTAATGCTCTTTTCATTTAATATACAGCCCATGAAAAATGAGACCGCGCTCTCGCCGTGTAGATATTTTGTTGCTGATGATGCGCAACGAATTTCCATCATGGCTTTGTTTCTAGCGGGCGAGCGGATAATCTTTTACAGCGTGGTGAGAGAGTACACCCCGTCCATCAATCTAGCGTGCTTATGGCTGCCGCCCGCCCGCATCGCCCGACCGACCGGAACACGTGGACGAGTCGAGGGGACCGAACAGGTGCGGGTCCACCGATTCGATCTGCTGTCCTGATGTCCTGATTTACTCCGATAGAAAAAATATCAACCATGTACAACGTTCTTTTTCAACCCTGTCACAGTGTGTTTGTTTTGTCTGTTCGGGTTTATTTGATTTTTCCTGAATGTGACATTGAGACGACGCGCTGCGAAGGGAGGGGCTTTGGAAGTCTAATTTAGTCCCTAAGCATGACTTACAGCACCTTTAAATATGAAATCGGAAATATTATTGTTATTTTCTAATGAAAGTGTAGAGAGGTCACAGGGTTTAAACAGAAGATCCAGAAACAAATACAATCTGGGTGTTTTCTGAGGGTCCGGCTGTGGTGTTTGGTTGGTTTGATGGGCCGGTGATGCTGTTCTGTCTCATGACTCTCTGTGTTTTTGCACAGATGCAAAGAATCCGATTGATAATACAGGAAGTGGAAAGATTGATGAGAGAAAAGTGAGCGCGGGGAGTGTGTGTGTATGTTTACACGTGTGTGTGTGTGCACATTTAACTATTCTAGGAAAAAAATAGTACTTTAAATAAGCAAAATTTCCCTTTTGGGACATCCTCTTTTATAAAAAACATATAATTTTGTGACTATCAAAACGCAGAAGGTTTTCTTTTAAGGTTAATGTGTGGGTCCTTGTTATAGTGTTTCTAACTAGCTTAGTGTTTTGGTGGTGTATAAAAACAATTAAAGTTTATGAAATGACATCGTACATTGTCCTCGTACAAAAGCTACACTATGGACCGCATGAAATTTTTATTCTGGAAAAACGAACAAAGCACATCCTGCATATTTTCTCAAGTGTCTTCAGCGACTGTCCGGGGCATGAAGAGATGTCAGATAACGGCGGGGTGATATTTAGGCAGCGTGTGTTTGATGATGTGAAAGAACAGGATTAGACTCAGGTGAGATGTCACGGCTTCAGTCCGAGCTCTAATTGATCGCTGTGAAATGCACATCAAGACGTTAAAGCGAAATGAAGTCATAACAGTGAATAGAGACATTTATTAGGTCAGACACTGAACTCCTCCAAACGTTGAGATTGTTTATTGATTTTGATGTTTTGGCTGGCTGCTTCTGGGTAATCGCTTGTGCTGCTGCGTCCAGCCGGACCCTGAAGCCCCCGACCGTGTGTGTGCTATCATCTGATGAGCTTTAGACTGTCATAAACACACTAATCTGTCAATTAGGACCTTCTCCGAATCGTTTTGTTATTCGTGGTTAAACAAATCTAAAACCGAACTAAAACAAAACGTTATGACTAAACATCTTGTTTCCATCATTTGAACATGTTTTTGTCATTTTTGTAATCTCTGAATCTAGTGTGTGTTGTGAATTCTACCTGGCCAAGGGTTATATTGCCTTGTAAAATTACACGGGTGCTCAATAAAATAATACAATAGGATCTAATTTGTGTAGATTAGAAAATGCATTAACTAACCTGAACTCAAATAAATGATATATTTTCACAGCATTCATTCATCTTGTTAATGTTAGTTAATATAAAACATGTTAGTTTTATTGTGCATTAACTAATGTCAACAGATGCAAGATTTGATTAGAAAAATCTTCTATAACATGTAAATAGATATTCATTTAAGATATATTCATGTAGTTAAAAATGACACAAAAATCTGTTATTCTGCAAGTATTTAAAACACAAGTATTGAGAACTGTCTCCTCTCTCCCGGTAATTTTATAAAAATGATTTATAATTTAAGCTGTCGGGTACAATTTTACGTGAAATGTCAGGGGATAAAGTAAAATCACTATAAAAAAAAATCTGAGCCCAACATTTCAAGTGACCGGTAACATCATCCCACACCTTTATAATTGGCCTTTGCATTTGTTAAATATTCAAGCGTTTAACTCAAATAAAATACAAAAATAATGTTTGTACATCCTAAAAGGTTTACAGTGCTGCTATTTATGTTTTAAAGAGAGATGGTGATAGAGGAAAAGTAACGGATTGCAGCTTTAACGGCTTTTTAAAGTCATGTAACTAATGTGGTTAACTAATGCTTTTAAATGTGTTCGCAACATAATATAAAATTCAAATGTTGTTCTGAATTGTTTTTTGAGCTGTTAATGTGCATTGGAGAAATTCTCTATAAATTGATGTGGAGCACACTTCACTTGCAATGCAAACATTCTATATACTCCTCAGAATCTTTATTTTTCTAAAGTATATTTAGCAGATTGATTACCATTTGTTTTACCATAGTCTTACTACAGATATCATACACCGTAAAAAAGCCCTTAAAAAAAGTCAGCTGTAAAATTACAGGATATATAAGAAACAGTTTTTCTTGTAAATTTGCAGTCTTTTTCTGAAATTAACTGTAAAATAACAGTTCTTCCATGTAAAAGAATTGTTTTCCAGTTTTGCCTTGTAGATTTGCAGTCGTCTCTGTAAGTTTACAGTACTCATGAAAAATCTGTTAAATAAACTGAAAAAATTTGATCTTTTACATTATAGGTAAAAAAAAAAAATCTGTACAAAATTTTGCAATGGCAGGCTCTAAAAATGAAAAAGAAGAGCACTGATGTTCATAATAGTTATTCTATAATATGATTATTATTATAATCAATGTGTAACATTTTCTAAAAATATTGAACTCAATGTACGTTATTCCAGCAGCCCATGCAGCTCGCAGCACACACACACACACGTCCATTAGCTGTTAGTATCATCACTGGCACGCAAGGTCACCCACCAATGAGCCTCCTTTCTCCAATTAATGACTTCTGATGGACGCTGCTAATTGGCTGGATTTATGACACTCTATTATTGAGCTTTATGATAGAGGCAAGTGGAGGACATTAGTATTTATGGGCCGTGGGGTCCATAGTGGGCACAAAGAGAGTCTGAGAGAGAGAGAGAGAGAGAGTCAGAGAGGCTGTTCACACAGGACTCACTCTTGCGTTTCAAACAGTTAAATGGAGTGCAACAGAACGAAACAGAATGCAGGCGTCACAAGAAAATGTTTTACAAAGTTGATGTACTTTTAACTTGACACACAGTCTGAAAATCCTGCTGCATGTGCTGCTGCACACTGCGATCAGTGTTTGCCATCATTCCCTTCTGTTTGAGCAATAAATGTCATGTGACTGATCACATGACACAGGAACAGTCTCAAACCCTTAGGCTTGTTCGACTTCATGCGGCGGCGCAAGAACCGACAGGCGGATGACATCAAAGTACTGCGAGAGTGATCCGACAAATCATACGACGGAGTTTGCTTTTGAATCGCACTCGAGGTTCTTTGATGTCAACTGCTTGTCGGTTATTGCGGCCCACCGCCCTCCAAAAACATGCATGTTGCGTTCAAAAAATATATACAAAGTTCATTTATGCATTACACTAAAACTATAAAAATATTTCTTTGAATATTATTTGAAAAAGTTCAACAAAAACAATTTGAAAATGTTAGTTAGTATGATCAGTTAAAATTATGTTTAAATTGAGGCACTAAAATAAATGTGGATAATTTAATTTATAAAGCAATAAGATAAAAAACTGCTTTAAAATAAAAACTAAAATAACAGCAAATTTTGAAATGCTGTCTACTTTTTTTCTTCTGTGTGTGGCGATAAATGGGCAAACCCATTGGACATCTGAAGAAACCCCCATAACCCCCTCAGGTACTAAAGTTTGTTACAGGAGCACATGTTAGTATCTTCAACGGGACCCCCGCTTACCAGAAAGAAATGGAGAGAGAGAGAGAGAGAGAGAGACACAGAGAGAGAGAGAGAGAGAGAGAGAGGTCATGTAATAAGCGTGTGGTTATTGATTGTATTGTCAGCGAGGCCGTGCAGGTCTTGTGTGTGGTGGACTTCAGTCCATCTGTGGACAATACAGTCGGTCACAGCTCACTGCTCCGTCTAATAAAGCGCCAGCAGCTTCATATCAAGCTTCAGCTCTTTCCTCTGTCTGTTTATACGTGTGTTCTGCTTCACTTCAGCGCTGCCGGATGAGATGTGCACAACAGAGGTTAGATGTGTCATTTCATCAATGCCATTTTACTATAGCTTTAAAACTTACTCGAACTTAATGGCCTGCGAGGAAACTTAACATTACGAATGCTAAAGCAAGACTGTCAAAGCTGAATATCGTTCCTGAAATATCAACTCATTAATTTAAACCACACAATAACATTTTCACACATCTAGTGTATGTCACAGGCAACGTGTTGATAGCGGTATACAGTAGCACACGTGTAGCCGAATCACAACTGCAACATTCATTTCATCCTTGCAAAAATAAATATGATTTTACTACAGTGCAAGGCTATAGTTAAACAGCGTTTTGTTCTGGATCAGCGTGAGTGGGGATCTTTCCACAAACACAAATGAAAATCATTTTTTGTATATCATTGCTGTGTAAGTGTCTCCTAAGAATCTGTATGACTGTTGAAATGTAATGTCTGAGAATATGAGTCGATCTCAAGATTTTTTTATTTTATCTCCAAATAAGAACGAGAAACGTTTAGAGAATCAGAATCAGAATCAGAAAGAGCTTTTAGAGTGACGTAGACTCAACTTAAAACCGAAATGTATTTATACAGCGCTTTTAACAATTTTCATTGTTACAAAGCAGCTGTATATAAAACATATTGACTATAAGCAAACCATTAGATTTAGAGAAGTAAGAACAACAAACTGAACACATTCAACAAACACAAAACACACACAGACAGGATTTGTGTCACTCAGTGTAATGCCCACTGCTCGCGGTAAACCAATCACAGCAACCTACACCATCTGAACAATCAGATTAGAGTAGGCTGACAGAAAGTAAGGAACTAGACCGATGAATCGCCAAACAAATCATTTGAGAGTCACTCAAGAAGTAAGGTGATAATAACTGCCTATTATAAGAAAAAGTGTTTTTACACCGTGTATGTACGTAAACTTGTTATTAGACACTCCATAAACAAATGTAGGACCTTCAAAATCACAAAATATTTACTCTTTAAGTTATGATAAAAACTAAATGTGCAAAATTGACCATCTCATGCAGTGTTGCCAGATTGGGCGGGTTTCTACATTGACTTTCAAGTGCGCAAAACCACAGTTTGACACGCGTCCTGCCTGCCGCACACATTCGTCCTCCTCAGAAGTCTCGAAATCTGTGTGAAGCAAGTTTTCTATGCGTGATTTGAGTGGACGGGGTCATGTGATGGGACTGATTTCTCCTTAGCCAATCACATGAAAATGAAACATAAATTTGCGACGACAATGTGAGGAAAATAGCGCAGTAAAATACCTATATAGCACTAAATATCAAGTAAAAGTTCAGTGTTTTTAAACTTCCTAAAAAAGTACAATTCCTATAAAAAAATACTTGAGTATTTGTAATTCGTTACTGTCCACCATTGGTGGTGTGTGAATGAAGTTTGTGAACGCGTGGAAATGCCTACTCAGCCGAATCCAATTTATTATGGTGGGCACTTCTTGCACAAAATGAGGTTTAAAGTCATTGGTTAATTTATTGATTGTCGCTTTGAAGTGGTTTCTGGACATAAAAGTCATATTTTCTAACCCTCTTTTTGACCTGTTTTCCTGGTTTAATTATATATTTTCATCTTTTCATAGTTTGTTTTAAGGAGATAAAATGGGCATTATTATCATTGATTTACATCGCTTTGGCAGTAAATATTTGGGCTGGTTTTTGTTGTAGTGGGCAGGTTTTATTGAGCCTTAAGGGTGGAAATTGTCCACCCAATCTGGCAACACTGGTCTCATGTGAACTCTCTTTATCTGGTCAAATAAGGGACTGTGGCTTCATCCACACATCCACAGAATCAGCCACCTGAGGAATAGAAAGCGAGGCAGAGTCGTGGAGTGAGTGAGTGCTCTCTCTCTCTCTCTCTCTCTCTCTCTCTATCAATCTCTCTTCATGTGGATTAGAAGCACAAGCTGCAGTTGTGCCACCCACCGCAGCGACACGTCGACATGCACTTCCTCTGACGTTTAATTCACTCATCGCTCTTTGAACTTATGTTGGGCCTAGAAACTGAGTTCAGAAGTTCAGTAACTCTGGGTGAAAGGTAAACACATCGTTTCTCTTCTAAAACCCATACTACTGACTGCAATCCCAGAAAGCATTGTGACAAGCTCGTGAAAAAAAAGATTAGAAAATGTTTCATTACAGTCATAATTCATTCAGTATAGAGATATGTAAAGATGACTATTGCACCCAATACTTACATGTGTGTTGGGTTATTTTAGCAATGTTAGCATCATGCTAACATGCTAAATCAAGTTTCCCATGCACATGAGCACCAGGGTAAGGCGGGACACTAGGTCTATTTAAATAACTGGAAAAATTGTCCTATTTCACCACAATTAACCCCGTTTGGGGTGTGTTTAGTTGCTGCCCATGTATAACGTTCCAGTGACATGATTTAAATACAAATGAACAGTCAGCGTTTCATTGCTCCGAGGTCACCTGATCCTGCGCATGTCGTGGATTAAAGCTTCCTTTCGTTAATCCCGATTCATCCGTCTGTATGTGATCTTCCTCCATATAGAAGCGAAGAGCCGAGTGCACGGCCAGCGAAAGGAGAAAATAATTTGCAATAAACGGCCGTACAGAGCGGCTTTTGTTCATGCTGGCGGCACGCGGTGAGGAGTACCTGCCAGGTGTTGAGCGCCGTGACCCGCTCCCCTCTGTTCTGGGCCAGACCGAGGCCGTTGAAAGACGCGTTCTGCCCATCAAAAGCCCCATTCAGGTGGAGTCACGGGCAGCACAGAGGGGGACAGTGTCGGTCCTCGAAACGTGACCCGCCGTGACAGCAGAACCACGGGACTCGGGCGAGAGCCGCTGAAAGGTCTCGCCGCACGCCGGAAGGCGGAACACTGCCGCTATTGGGCCTTCCCATCTCTTCGGTCCAAAAGAGTCACGGGCCAAACAAGAGCTGAAGAAGGTGATAATAAGAGGGTGTTTGAATCATCAGAGGAAAAGGGAAGGAGATAAAAGCGTTGTGGGCTCAGGTGAGCGCTGGAAATGGATTGTCACTTCAAACATCAGATAGAAGAACAGGAGCAGGTGTGTCTGCAGGTGACACGTCCGTAGCTCTTCCTCTGAACGGTTCTGCAAAACTCGGTGATGTTTCCTCTTCTATTCTGAGCTCTGATGTTGACTTCATGTCAGTATCACAGCGCTATTGATGAATATATGAGAAGTGTCACAAGGATCTTCTTTCAAACACTCTATTTCTTTCAGCGAAACAGAAAGGGAGATATTGCTAGGAGAAACTGAGAATAAAAACATTGGACATTTACATTTAAAGACTGAACCTGAAAATCGAAGGTTGTCACCGTACCGTATAAAAACAATCAGCTCACTAGAGTTCTATAATCTTATACATCATGGAAAATTGAAGAGCAAATATTATGTGATTTTTGACCATCATTACACTTAGATTAGATCATTAAAATAAGAAGTAATAATGTAAAAGTAATTACTTAACATCAATTTAGCAATGGATGCCCAATCTCACAGGAATTTGTAACTATTTCACATGGTGGCTAATTCAAATAAATTCGTAGGATGTTTATTTGTATGTTTCGGTGTGATTTGTTTTCGTGTCAGTGACGGTTTTGTTTAGGGATGGGGCGGGGCTTTAGCATTGCTCTTTCTAACAAGTGTAGAATTCTGTATGATTCGCATCGTACAAATACATTCGAATTAACCGGCTCGTAAAATAGTTCGTTAAGATATTTTGTCGTAAATAATGTTGGATCGAAATCAGTTACTGTAGTTTATTGAATTAACATGACCCCCACATTGTAGAAATCCTCAATCTGCACGTTGTTGAAAGTCAACATGCAACCGTTTTAAATCTGTAATATGACTGATTTATGAGTAAAACATGAAGTTCGAGAAGGAGAAAATTTAGTGGACTTGAATTTCACTTGATTGGAAGGTGAAAGGAGTCTCTGTATGACAGGTGCTCGAATGGGTGGAAATATAAGAGGACCTGATGGTGTACAGCCAAAAGGAAATGTTTTATTAAAATATTACATATTTATAAAAAGAAGAATCATTCATAATAAGACCAGGATGAAGTTTTTGACCAACAAAAATAATTCTCAAAAATGAGAATTATTTCATCCTTTATTCGTCCTCATATTATGTCACACCTGTATGAGTTTCTATCTTCCACACAACACAAAAGAAGATATTTTTAAGAATTATGATAATTAAACAACCCTGAAATGAAAGCTTTAGTGAAAGTTCTGCCGGGAAGACTCTAATGTTAAGTCACTTATTACGTTTTGATCTAACCAATCGCCATCTTACAGTTGGAATCTGCGACCCTCGGGATGCGAGATACGGACAGGTCCTACGCCACATGACTTTATCATATAATATTTTGCTTTGATTTGCTGGTCAGTGTAACGTCATCTTGCCCAGAGCCATTTAGAGAGAGAGTTGTGTCAACTCTGTTGACTCCGATGGAACAGTTTTTTCACAGCAATGGCGGCTCATGGAGTCTCTCAATAGTTCCCAAAAATTACTAGTAACGTAAAGAGCTGCAGCAAAACAGACCGATTTTGACGTACTTTTAACCCATTTAAAGACGTAAGTTAAAAAAATTGAAAGAAATATAGGTTTGGAAGAGAAAACATAACTTGATGGAACTATCTGAAGGGTCCATGAATCCATGAAAATTTTGAACATCCGTTGTCGCCACTCTCTCTCTCAACGCTCTGGTCTTGTCTACCGAGTCTTTCTGGTTGAACCTCATTGAGAATTCATTTTTACATTTGGTTGAATGGACACTTTGTTAGAGAGCTTCAGTGCTTTGGCAGTAATCTTGATGCTACTGTAGGTTCACTTACAGATTGTCCAGACCCAAACTATTAAACATCTTTGCAGTTGATGGTTTTCTTAAACTTTGTAGCCAGGCAGTGAATATTGAACATCAGCAGCAAGTCGACGTAACCTAGAAGACAACATCATGGCGTCTCTTCCAGATGTGTGAAAATAGTGATAAAAGCTTTCCCTCATTTTCATGGGGTGACCTAAACAAGCATATGAACTGGAAAAAGGTCCGTATCGAAACTCCTTTACACGGTTCACCCATGAAAGCGAAATCAGTGTCTTATTGGTTTCTTTCTCATTTGTTGTGATCATGATCTCATTCATCTAATTTCCCTTCCCTGTGACTGAACGGCGTGCACTGCACTTACTTCATAACCCTGATAAATCTGCAGGCCGCCGTCAGAGAAAATCCAATCTGTCACGCGTCCACGCCGCGCTCGCTCACCTGATGCTTGTTAATGATGATGTTGGAGGGTGGTGGGGTTTGGGGGGTTAGTCGTGCCTCCCTGACGGCCGCTTTGTTTGCCTTCACCAACACCTGATGCTTAATTCATTAATTGACTCCAATTAGCTCGAAGTGCGACAGTGCCAGGTGAGTATCTTAAAGAGAATTATGGGATATTAAATAGAGGGGGAGGGACTACATTAAAACTGACCTTTTCCTCTAAATTACTGATATTTGAGAGTTAATTCCAAATTCAATGAAAAGCAGGGAGACTTTTTAGTCCTTGCATTAAAAGCGGGCGCTCTTCTGTCAGGAGGTCATTAATAATCGTCTTTATAAATTAAATGAAGAATATGTCAGGTCTTGATTCACAACGTATTTTAATCTGCTGTCCTCGACACAGATTAGCTTGCACGCTCGCAGGAGAGAGACTGTGTTTATGTGCACACGGGCTTGTTTTCATCGTAAACTGCAAAAAAAGCGATGCTAGATGTAAATAATACAACCATTTAATCATGTATAGTTATGCATTCATAGAATTGTCATGTTCATCATTTTGCATATTGTTGTATCAATGCATGTTTAAAAAAAAAAGTGTTGTGTGAAGCCAGTCGAGAAGTTCTGCTGCGAGACATCTGTGCATCCCGACCCGCACACGTTTATTTATCTGCTGCATTTCCTTACGCGCTTTGACGAATGAGTGACAGGTTGACACCTCATTCGGCAAGATTAATAGAACGACACAATATTTACGTCGCCGAGACGGCCAATTATCCCTCCATCTATCACCCAGATTATCTTCCTGATTGAAAACTACTCGTCCATGTAATCAGAATTATTTGAAATTAGTAGGAAATTTATGGCGTCGTGTGTCATTTTTTTCGGTGGCTGGTGGTAAATTAGAAATATTAGATACATAAAAGGAATGCAGGGAAAGAGGGAGACTACAGCATAACAGAGGAAGAAATGTCATTTATGATGTTATTTCTTTAGGCTCTTTCGTCTGGACTGAATACAAACGTGTGAGATAGTATTGTGCTGCTCTGACATCCACACATTTGTGAACCTGGATCTCAAAACCAGTCTTTAGTGGCACGGAAAATTTTAAGAAAAAGACAAATATACATTGTATGGGTCAAAATTATCGTTTTTTTTATGCCAAAAATCATTTAGATATTAAGTAAAGATGATGTTCCATGAAGATATTTAGTACATTTCCTACCTTAAATATATCAAAACTTTATTTATGTGAGTGGATGATCTGCCATATTGCCCCAGATTAACAAAATCAAAGGCAATTTTCTGAATATTTTGAATTTTTGCACTCTCAGATTGCTTAGTTTTAAATTAGGTTATAAATCTTATTTATCCAGTTTTCAGATAATGTAAAAATCTCAATTTCTGAAGTGAAATTAATGGTTGAAATCAAACTTTGATGCTCATTATCTCAGAATTAGATTTTTAGACATTATCATGGATTTCACAGAGTGGGTCACAAATAAAATGAAAATGTTTGTTTCATTCTGGGATCTATTGAAAACGTTTCTCCCAAATTCCAAATAAAATACTTTTTTTTTGCAGAAAACAAAAACTGGACTCGATGCAAATTTTTTTTTATGTCTGTACCATTAGTGATAACATGTATTTTCCGTTAAGTTATTAGTTGTGAACCTCTATAGAAATAAAAATGTATTGACAAGTGGAAGAAGGTTCTTTTGACCTGGGGTTTTCAAACTTTACGACTCCCACATAAATTGAATCTTTTGTGAGTGATCTAACAGAAGCATTCAAACTCCGTTATATAAATGGTAAATGTGATATAATAAAGACAACATATTGTTTTTAACGTTCACTTTGAGTACGAAAAAACGAAGAACAGTGGGAAAAAACAAATCAATGTAATAATATAAACAATTGTGGACACTATGCATGTAGCAAAAAAGCTGATAAACACTAACAATAATAATGTTCAGGACAATTCTTGCTTAATCCTTTTTTCCTCAAAATCTTTAGTAGACCCCTTACAACCTTTTTGATGCCCCCCAAGTTATTAGTGTAGTTACAACAGCTACTAGAAGAAGGTGCAGTCAACGTAAAAAAAGTCATAATAGTATAGACAAACTCCTTCTACTCCTAGTCTATTAGTTGAATTGGACAGAATCACTTCTCTTATCAAACTTTTATAATTTCATTTTAATCGTGACGTTTCATCCGTTTAGTCGCTCTGACATCAGAAAGCTTTTGGCGGTGAGCGTCGCTTGCTTTCAAAAATAGCAAAAATTCTCACATGTAAGCATGTCTGTATGATTCAATATCATTGCCAGACTCTGTAAATAGGATTAGCTGGTCCCGATATAGAGCTTTCACAAATAGGTTGTTTATTTTTATCTTCTTTATAGGAAGGTTGACTCCTTAAAGGGTGCCAAAATTATCCCGCAAAGCGCTGACAATGAGAAATGAAAGGTCCCTAACAGTTATTATAAGCAATATGTCTGCATTGTGCCTTAACCTGACTGCTGTGCTTGCGATACCGATGAGATGACCTCACAGAGAGAGAGACAGAGACACTCAGCATTTCATCTTGAGCTCTAGAAACCGTGTGCCAGGTGACTAAAGGCCCGTTTTCACCTAAACTTAAATATATATATATGCTTTCAATTGACACTGTACCTAGCTTAGACATGTAACTAAATGTTTTTTTATTAAATGAAATGAAATAAATCATATGAACGTGTAGAAGTACAACGCATTATGCATTTGCATAATGCAAATATGCATTTTCCGATTCTAAACAAGAATATAACACATAAGCAAACTGTGTATATTTGTATATTTGACAAACTTGCCTATAAATGTAATGTAAATATACATCTTATTGTTCGTCTTGCAGCCGATGGCTCACTGAATCATGCACATATTGTATGTGAATATCTTTGCATTGTTATTCCTCTCCGTTCACCCCAGAGACCAAATTAACAGTTTAGCCACTCGCGTGTCTTTGCCCTCCTCATGCCCTGAGTGGCATTTGTATTCTGATTGTCCATGTGGCTGTGGTGCGTGTTGCGTGTGAGAGACGCAGCTGAAATATTGCATATGTAAATAACCCGCGCAACCAGAGGCCTGCTGACTGAAGACTTCCTGCTGCGCACACCTCAGACTTCCTGCTGCGCTCTCTACCGCGAGGTTGCGACCCGTAACGCGTCGCACATCGCATTTCTGTCTGGCTGTCCGTCCGCGGCTTTTCACCCAGTCGTAAACAGAACGGAAGATCTCCAACAGTCTCTTTACTTGTTGCTGATCAGCCTTGTCCGAGACAGAAAGCGCTTTACTGGAACTCATTAGCATGTGAGAGTAAACATATGATGGAGGAATATTATGCACACAGGTTGTAGATGAGAATGTCGAGACGGTATTCTGAATAAATTTGTGATGAAGCGCTAGACAATAGAAATATATTCAAGTATTTGAAGTAAAAACAAAGGTCATTTACGTTTCAAGCCAGCGTTTCACTTTTCCTGCAGATGCTGAAGGGATAGTTCAACTAAAATGAAAATTCATCATTTACTCAATCATGTCAAACCTTTGTGAGTTTCTTCTTCAGAACACAAAAGAATGTTGATGATCAAACGGACTTCGATTGTATGAACACAAAACCAGACATTTCTAGATTCTGGTCTCATAGGAGATGCTTACCTCTTTACACTTTTTGCAGTACCACAAAACATGTTCCACCAGGTACATATTACTACAGTTTTGAGAAAGAAAAGTCCACTGGGGGAGCTAGTGGTCCGTTAGAGCAAGCACGTCAGTGTTACGATTTGCCTCTGAAATGATTTTATAAATACTTATTATTTGTATGTTTTAAGCAGGAATTATGGTCCGTCCGCATCCGTGCACCGTCCGTATCCACACACCGTCTGCATTTCACAATATACATCATCAGAAGGGTCTGCGGTCGTTTTTTTGAGACTGGGCGGACGTGCCACATACAACAGCACATGCGCGAAAAAGTTCACTAGCAAGCTAGGTAAAAACACTTCCTCAATCTTTAATTCGCAGTGGGTCTGTGAATGACGCGACTCAGCACTGACTCATTTGTATTGCACATGCGTTAATCACGGACATCCATGCTTATCTATGATGAAAAAAGTATATACGCGTGAGTATGTATGTTTATGCTCAAAAAGCACACATCAGATAACATTTACAAAAGGTCTATGGTGTTTTTGGCTATTCTAGCAGTCATTGTCAGTATCTCTGAATTTTAAAAGACCTACAGTACGTGAAGATTTTTCATGAACTCTCCTCTTTCGCACCCCAGTAAAAAACAACAGCAAACAGGTTTGAGTGGACATAAGGGCGAGGAAATAACGACAGGAGTTGAATTTTTGGACGAGCGATCCCTTTAATCTGAGGCTGTGTAACGGGCCGCCGTCACATCGCGAGCGTGCGCGGCGGCGTGCGGGTCCGCTTCTGAGAGAGCCGCTGCAGGGGATTTCTGTGGTTTTCATCTCCTTGCCTGGGGAACCTCAGTGGGTCGCAGTCTCATTTCCTCATCAAACACTTGACGAGTGATTTGGAATATTTATGAGGGGTCCAATTTAAGTTAAACATTTAACAAAAAGAAAGCAATTGAAATTATACAGCAGAAAGAGTTCAGCTCCCCGCAGGGGCCTGAAGGAAAATTTCGACTAGAAACACTCAGGTTGAATTAAAGTGAATCCAAGCGTACACTCCTGTAATCTTTATCGCTGTGGATTTAGAGGACATTACTGAGTCAATATGCTTAGAGGGACATGACATGTAAATTGTGAAATGCTCATCGAGCGATGGAGATGTTTTCAAAGGTGTTAAATACTCAAACCACAGCTTTTGTGGAGGCTTAGCTGTGTCACAGAAAGGTTGTGGTTTGTAAGGATAAGTACAAGCGCTTTAGCGAGATTATCCCGCTCCGATCTTTGTTGTTGGTCACCCTTGAGGATCAGAGCGGTAAGCGCTTCTCGGGGGTCACCATATCGCTCCAGCCCGCAACACTTTAACCGTCTTCCCCGACGATTTCTTCACATCTGTGAATCTGGAGGAATTCAGTCGACAGAATGATAGAAGACGTCTGACTAGATTTAAGAGCATATTGGAGAAGCTGAGAGGAGGCTTTGAACTGTGTGAATGAGGAAATGGCTCAAATCAGACGATTTTACCTCTACAATCCACATTCATTTTACACCTCAATACTCTTCGTGCGTTTCGACTATGACGATTCTCTTTTTATTTCTCTCGAGCAATTCGTATGAGAAACATCTGAGAATTCCATCAAATCTCTTGAGCGATGAACAATTACATTCTTGTTGGTCAGAATGCCGAAGACAAATATCCAAGATATGTGGTGGTGTTTGTCAACAGGGGGCAGGTGTCTGACTGGCTGATGTTCATCTACGGTATGAAGTGTTTGGATGTGATCGATACGGCAGGGTGACTCGAGCGCCCGCTGACCTCTGGGTGGGCGCCACTATAGTCTGCTTGTTGGCAGGAGCGTCGGAATGGCACAGATGTCTTTTTAAAGCAATAGACGTGCAATTAGCTGACACAGCGAGCGGGTTTTGCAAGCTGTCCTATTCTGGGCTGTGGGCGGATGGGCCGAAAGAATGGAGCTATTGATCCCTTGCGCCGGTTGAGAATGATGCACCGCGGACTATTTTGGGGGCAGAGGGGAATTCGCTGCCTTTGAAAACATTATGCTGCGTGACGTCGTCAAGCTCTTCGAAATCAGCTCGATGATATTGGCAGCGAAGCAAAATGGCTGCCACATCTCTTGACCTCTGCCGTGCCAGAAATACATCAACAACAGCTCACCTCACCAAAGCCGAGACCCCGCGAGTCAGCCGGAGCTATATATAACTCCAAATCAAAGTGAACGATAATCTAGTTTTACACACTTCACCCTGTGACCCGTTCACATCATTTGACATTGGAGTAGATGCTAGTACATCAATATTCACTTGAGGAAAACGGACTTTGGTGAGGAACGATATAGTTCAATAAAAATTTATTTCTGAAGCCCTTTTCAAATGCGAGCATCTGTACAGAAAACACACTTTGAAACAAACAAACAGACAATAATATTGATAAAGTAAAAATAATAATAATATATATATCGAGGGAAAAAATAACAGTTGCATATTTAGGGTTTACCATTTAAATCGTATCAAATAAATGATATAAAAGATATTTAGCAAAAATAGTGTTATTTTCACACATGATAATAACGCATTTCATCCCATTTTCACTCCCCATACTCACTGATAAAAAACGGTATTGAATATGATAAAAATAATAATCTTATAATGACACGACAGTGCTAAAGATTTTGTTCATGTTCATTATTTGTTTCTTTATCTTTTGTTAGTGAATTATGACCTGCATATGTCTTCATGACATTTACCCTATTAAAGCCTATTTGATGAACATCGACAGCAGCTGATTCATTGACAATCAATAAACAAAATCCATAAAAAATGATATAATCTATAACTGTTAGAAGTTATAAAATACATGCATTCATCTTTATTTGTGTATTGCCACATCATCAGAGTTACTGCACTTTCATTCTGTGGTATTAGAGCGTTTCTGTGTGTTCTCTATGTTTCTTAATTTTTATTTTTATCTGTTCTTATATGAATTAATATTAGGCTACTTTGCAATAGAAAATCGAATAGAAAATTTCACAATATAAATACATTTTAATTGAATGTTATGAAGTATATTTTACACATTTAACATTGAAAAACAATGGATTTAAAGGGATACTTCACCCAAAAATATACATTCTGTGATCATTGTCTCACCCTCGAGTTGTTACAAATCTGTATAAATGTCTTTGTTCTGGTGAACACAGAGAAAGATGTTTAGAATAATTCTTGTAACCAACCAGTTGTTGGACCCCATTGACTTTTTTTGTTCTGGTGAACAAAGATATTTCGAAGAATGTAGGACTGCATACAGCTCGGGGGCACTTTTGACTACCATTGTCATTATTCATACTATGGTAGTCAATAGGGTCCCAGAACTGTTTGGTTCCAAGCATTTCTCCAAATATCTTTCTCTGTGTTCACCCAAACAAAGACATTTACACAGGTTTGGAACAACTTTAACGGCACAATAAGTAAAAGAAGTTCGTATGTGTCAGACACACGTGTGTGCACCTGACCACAGCTGGCAGGTTCAGCCATCAGCATCCGTGCACACGAGCAGCAGACGCCTCAGGCTTTCTCTCTATATGTGACTGCTCACAGCAGACATTAAGCGGTTAATGCTGAACTAGTTTAGTGATATCACATGCCGGGTTATTGAGCAAATCCTCCTCAGTGTGGATGGTTGAGCTTTAGATGCGTATCTGCACCATTTTAAACTCATTCATGGACTTTCTCGGTCTTAAACAAACATTGCGAAATCAGTCACGGGAATATGAATGCATTCCTGTAAAAGACTTTCCACATTAGCATGACTTTAGAGCACAGATGATGGTGGACGCTTGTCGATGAAATGAGCTGATAGAAGCACCACGAGGAAAGGTCAGACTTGACCTTTTTTGGAGGGTTGATGCTGAAATTCATGGGGCATAATGATACAATTTTTCAGATGGGAACCATTGAGTCGACTGTACTGTAGAGGACCTCAGTCATTCCAGACACATTTCTATCAGTACGGGCAGGTTGCATAAACGTCTTGGACTAGTCTGACAAACTAGTCATCTAATTGTTTTCTTCAAGACCAGTTAAAACTTCTTAAAGTTGCTATACACAGACTACAGGAACATGATTTCATGGCTGAACTCAAACTCAAACTACTGGACCATACTGTAATGTCCATAAACAAAATAAAATGGAAATAAAGCTACCTTCGTTTATAAAAGTCTTTGTTTATTGTATATGTACACTGTAAAAATTCTTAATTTTATGGTAATTTATAAATTGCTGTAATTTATAAAAATAAAAAATTGAGAAATTCAAACTTTTTTACGAGTTATGTTGCCGTCACATCACCCTTTAAAGCGCATTCCCAGCCTCCGCCAAATAAACTGAATTTATTCAACTGAAAGTCCTTCATAATTTAAACAATGCAAACATTTCAATAAATATAGATCTAGACACCTATATTTAATATATATATATATTTAATTTCATCCAGGTAAATGCTTTTGATAATATACTGTAGATATTAGTTGGCACTGCTAGCCTCTTGGTTTGTTCGGCGACCCGAGTTTCATTCACGTCTTGGACGGTCATTTGCCAATCCTGCCACCCAACGCTTTCCTGTCAGCGTGCTACTGTCATAGCTTTCTATTCAAGTGGTCTGCTAAATGACTAAATCTTAAAAAAAGTCATAATATATAAATATATAAAATTATTTAAATATCGAAATAATTGAATTGACATTAACACATTTGATTGACATTTGAGGCTCAAACCACTTGATATTCAAGACCCATTAACAGTCTTAAATACATCCCCTCAATATGTTTAAACATATTTCCCTGAATTCCACAGGATTCAGTGCATTTAATGATTGTGTCTGGAACTGCAAACACCTCAGTGATGAATATCCAGTAGAGCTTATGTACACATATACACTTCAGGTCTTTATAATCCTCATTTGTGTCAGTGTAATTCAGACATTGTATGAATATTGTGAGATACTTGAGAATGACTACCAAAATGAATCTCTATTGGACTGTAACATCTCTCTGCATGTGGCACGGTCTTGTTGAAATGACACGCTTTTTATTCAAAGCACTGTGTAAAACATCAAAGCGAATAACAATGGTTGAACCTCGGTCATTCTCATGCCGAGCAGTCCATTAACAAGACAGACGGAGAATCGTCTTGAAAAAAGCCGCCAAACACCCGGAGACCAAACCCTTGTGTGGATGGATCAGACCCTCTGCCCCCAAAATCTGAACACTTGTAGGAAAGAGAAGAACACCAGGACTTGGGAGGAGGGCGTGACACGAGCATCAGGGATCCGCAAGCATCGTCGCTCTTAACACCCAGTAACCGGAGAAATTACGGCCGAGGAGAGGGGCTAATAACTGTTATTAACCCCGCACGGACGTCGCGCCACAGTAACGAGGTCCCGCCGTCAGAGTTCTGAGGTGCGACGCCGAGCCGCTCGCCCCCTAGGAGAAGCTAACTTATTAAAATAATGAATTAGCCCACCAGATTACTGGAGCCTGCGGCAAAGGCAATTATCCCTCTCCAAATCCCCGGCCGGGGCTCCCCGAAGCTGCCATAAAACAAGCGCTTGCAAAGAGCGACAACAGAAAGGCCCGTCGCAATGAAAAGGCTGTTAATTAGGACCTCTCCCACTGCGGGCGGCCCTTTACTGCCGACACAACACCAGACCGCCGCGAAGAAGAAGAGACGCTGTCTGAAACTGTCGGGAGCGGCGAGGAGGAGCCATGCCAGGACATCATCAAAAAGGAGTGGAATCGTAGAGGTGATTTAGAATAAAACCAATCACGTCCCGTAATAACGTTCACCCGGAATGTGTGTATGTGGTCGGGCCAAACATCATCCAAGCATCTGCACAAAACTCAACCTCATATCATCGGAAGTCTTCAGTTTCAAAATAAAGATGCTTCGCTAGCGCTTCTTCACATTGATGCTGTAGAGAACCCTTTTTGCCTCCCCAGAGTACCTCTCACACAAAGGTTCTTAAAGGAACCAAATTAAGTTTTTGATGCGTATGGTGATGGGTCTGCGCAGCGCCGTGTGAAGTCGAACACACCATTGACACGGTTTCATCAACACGGCACACATTGTGAAGCATTTAGCGAATCCTCGTGGCTCAAAGCTCTTGTGACTCCCGGACTGCCCGTGAAGCACAATCAAACCCTCTCAGACATGAGCCAGACATGGACGGGAATATTAAAGAGTTCCCTTACAGCAGAGTTCTACGGTGAAGGGAACATTGGTTTATAATCAGAGGGAGATTCACTTCTGTGTGTTTAAACTCTCTGCTCAACCCTCTAGAATATCTTGAGATTCTGACCGCCAGCCGGAGATGTGCATCTCCTGAAGATGTGCTTTACAAATGCATATTAAACGTTTCTGTCTCCTATCTGTCTTCAGTGACAAATAATAACAAGCTTTTTGAACAATGAGATTTCGCTGTGGGCGGGGCTAAGCAGTGTGACAGAATGTACATATTTTCAAACCCATGGTGTCACAAAAATCTCACAAACACAAAAATGCAGGGTTTTATGGCAGCTAGAGGGCGCTTATCTTTTAAACGTAACTGCAGGTCGTTATTGCGGCTTGCGTCGTTCCATTCGCGTAATGTAGGAATAGCGTTTCTGTAGCTCAGTAGTAAGAGCAAGGTTGTGGGTTCGATCCCAGGGGATTGCAAATACCTAAAATGTAAAATGTATAGGATAAAGCAATGTAAGTCGCTTTGAGTAAAAGCATCTGCCAAATGCGTAAATTTAAATGTAATTTGTAATTTTATTTTCTCAAATCCCCTCTGGTTGGTAAAATCTGCTTTTTTTTCTCATGTAGCATTAAATGCGTTTGGAAAAATGTATCCCAGCCATATTAATTGTTTTAATTTAGAACATTGACGGTATTTACTTGAGCTATAAGCACAAACGATTCATTTCTAATTCTGAAGTTAATAAAGGAGGTTGTTTTGTGGGTAAATGATGCACGTCACTTAAATGAGGTGAATTCTCAGCTTGGACGTGCACGAGCTGCGGTGGCATCAATCTCAATAGCCGTCAATGGAGAGTAAATTGAAAAGTAAAGAAAGTCATTGTGTGCCCAATGGAAGTTTTCCTCCGTAAATTTTGTCGCATATTAAGAAGTAAATTAAGTCCTGGACCATTGCTTTGATAGACGTGTGTTAACACTAACTCTCACACACATCTGAAAATTGATTTAGCATTCCTCAAATCTGCTCATAATGCAAATAAACCTTTCTCAATCTGGCTGTTTGTTGCGGACAATTCAGCGGCTGATCTGTCATACTGTACTCTTACTGTACATCAGTCTCATCATCAGACATTTTGAGGTTTTTTTTGGGTGGAAACACTGGTCTCGGCATTTTAAAGGATCCTCAAACGTCTCTCGGGCATGTGTGCATTTCTGTGTGAGTTGGGTCAGTGGGAAGAATTTACAGTTTTAATAGTATAATATTAATTTATGTAAAGTCCCCATCAAACATGAAAACACAACATCAGCACAGCAATCATTCATACCGGCAAGTTTCCTTCGGTTTGGTGACCAGAGTGAAGCAGTGAAGGTCACACAGACTCTCTCTCTCTCTCTCTCTCTCATTAATCTCTGTTCAATGATCTTTTCCTCTGTAGCTGTGATGTGTTTTTATCAGAGGTCTTTGTGTGGTTTTGGATCTCTTATATTCACTGATTCATCATCATTCTTACACTGTTTTGATATTCCTAAAACGTTGTGGTTTGCTCTCATTCTAAACCATAAAGGAAATGTCTTAAAAAAGACAGTTTACCTAAAAATGTATTCTTTCATCATTTACTGACTCTCTTGTCATTTATTTCTTACTTCAGGACAAGAAAGAATATATTTTGATTATAAAACAACACTGAACTCTATTGACCTCCATTGTATGAACACAAACCACTGAGACATTTCTCAAAATATCTTCTTTGGTTTTCCTCTGAAGAAAGACTCGCATACAAGTTATACAAACACGTGATGTCAACCACAACAAACAGATTTTTGAATCGAAGACTTTGACAGTGTAGATTGAATGCAAGTTATTTTATTGTTTATCACATTGTAAATCATCATCCGGTTTGGTTTTATAGTACATGACATGTCTTCTATTCATTCACATTTTGTTTGTTCTTTTTGTTTGAGCTGATCCTTCATTAAAAGCTGAATGTGTGTGTGTGAGAGATGAAGGTTCCTGACGTGGCCGTGGGGTCCTCTGTCGAGGAGATACGTGTGATCAATAAAAGGTGCTCTCCACTTTCTCCTCGGGCCTTTCATTTCTCCTGTCATCGCGTGATGATCTGAGTACATGCATACGCTCGGAGGAGGGGATTCACGCGCTACTGTGGGCAGTCTCCGACCCCTTTATCAATCAGGATTTTAATTATACACATCCCGCCTGACAGCTAGATTAGAAACCAATCGACGCTATCGGCCACTAAATCTAATTACTGTTTATTGACAGATAAGGACGGGCTCCTTTCTCTTCCCCAAATAAGATAAACCCCCCTTTCCCCCTTTTAGCGTAAAGAGGGTCCGACATGCTTACAGTCCATCAAAGGCCTTCAGCTGACCTGCTTGTTATTATGGGATGAACTGTTTTGGTGTCTTAGAATAAATGGCGGTCAGTCCTGTTAACCGTCGACCGCTACGCTTACAGTTGACTCTGATGTGATAACAAGAGAGAGAGGTAGCGTGCCGATGGTGTAACATGTTGTTGAATATATAAAGCGACGATTATAAATGATCAACCCTGTTACCACAATGTTGCATATTAGACAATGTTAAAAAAGTGTGTATCTGCAGAAACATCAGAATGAATTTATGTAGACCTTACAGTCTGATCTCACTGAAATTCTTCAGCATTTAACAGGGTGGCTAATTCGTTTGAATTTGTGAGACGTATGATTATCATGAAGCAATAATGAAGCCCCGTCTTAACATAACGTCTCTGGCAGAAAAGAATATTGTATCAAAATGGACATAATGAGATCGTACAAATGTGTAAGAATTAGCCAAGCCGTACGATAGTTATGAATTGCTCAGAGATTGGACCTTTAGCTCCAGGTTAGTAATGAACTGTCAACCCTGTTACTGCTCTAGAAATGCCTCTGTATGGATATGTATTGTGCTACAATATGCTTTTCTATTCTTGCAAAACACTTTGAGATGCAATGTTTCAAAACGCTATAAAAAATCTAATTTGAGTGAATATCCGACAGTTGGCACAATTCACACTCCCTATCGACACGCTAGCGCCGAGTTCATGTTATGTATTCACTGACGCTCACCGAGTCTTCCCCGCTCACTCTATCATTGCCACATTAGACACATGGAGTGTTTAAAAACCTGCGAAAGAGCCTCAGGAAAAACCGGCCTAAATGATTGGATTATTGTCCTTCCATTTGCCGGCGAGATAATGGCTGAATGATAAACATTGCAGCGTATAGATTTCCTGTCAGGTCCCATGAAGCAGACATCCTCATTTCTCGAGTACCCCGTCCCTCCTCCCCATTCCTCAAACACTCCAAAACACAGTGAGTCGCGCGCGAGAGAGGGGCACACTTGTACTCCAAACTCCATTCAGAGATTCAGAAAGCACTTAAGCCCCGCTGTCCATTTCTGTTAAGTGAGTAAATCTGCAGCGAGAGGTGAAGTAAAGCCGGATCCCGCCGCAGGCCGCTCGGGTGCCCGCCAGCATCTTCCAAATGAAATTTAGGGGAGGAGGCGGGGATGGAGTGAACTGAGAGCAACGGACAGAAAAACGAGTGCCCGGCAGACCGGCCCGTGTCTTATTTGGTTTAGCCGTAGAAAGAAAAATGCTTGGTTTTGAATTATGCAATGTTCAGAGGCACAACTTTAGATTAATGCCTGATTCTTTTAGATCCGGGGACATATTTTACCGGCTTCGGTCTGTCTGCTCTTCACAATGTGAGTGACTTTAACTGGGTTTGCCATGATGTTGTAATTCATTTACAGAGCGGCCCGCGGCTGCGGGGGAAAAATAAGTAGCTATCACAAGTTGGAAAAAAACAAGTCTGAATGTGCACATGACCCCGAGAGCCCAGCAGAAACCCAGCATATGATGAATCTCTCCGTATTGAATAAATGTGATGTCGGTTTATGGGAGGAGAGTCTCTCCACGTTTATTAACTAAAGTGTTTTAATATTCTCTGAGATTCATGTGAAGCATCTTCTAGTTTAGCATTGTTAAATTCTTCTAGTCTTTTTTCTATAGCTGACTGTAAATTTCAATCATAATTCAGGTCAGTATGATGTTAAGAGTCACTGCTGATAGGTTATAGATGCACATCTGTGTCTCGCATGCCAAAACAACACTTAATTATTACATTAGAAATATCTTCAGTTGCTCATCGCACAATATTTTATAAGATTGTCTTTTAAAAACTCCACAACCACAACTGCAGCTGACGTGAATGTAATCTAATGCATTGTTGGGATGCTGTTGCTAAGGAGTTTTTAGTGGTTGCTAGGCTATTATTCAGATGATTCCACAATGATGTTGCGATACTGTATGTGTTTGGCCACTTTTCAATCATCTGAAATCTGTGATCTTCTGTGTGACACAACTAACAGCATAATACACAAAGACAAGAAACTTGATTATCATTCAGCCTGACATCAGTCAAGAACAATAAATATGAGGAATAGAAACAAGAATAGTTAACTCATAAATTTAGTTGTCTTTGCACCTTAATTTATTACATCACTTTGCACAAGATGAGTTCAAATTTAACCATTCATAGAGAGATCATTTTCATTTAGATGTAATTCCACAGTGATTAACGATTCTTGTATTTTTTGTTTTACTCGCATTAAAAGGAGGATACTATAGTAAAATACCTAGATACTATAGTATTCTAACTCAAGTAAATATTCAAATGTATATACTTCAGATTATTACTTATTTTAATACTACAGAACTCTGTAGCACACATTACCAAAGTGTAGCAATCACTATAATACACAAAATATATACTACAGTGTACTATAGTAAACACTGAAGTATATAGCAGCTTTTTGTCGTGTGTGTAGTGATTAGTGGTTATTTATTGGTGTTAAGGGTCCGGTGAATCACTGCTCCCTCTAGTGGAGTCTGTCTGATTCACAGTCAGAGGATGAGCAGCTGTGGGATGATTCAGGGTTTAATAAATGATTTATGAATAGATGAAAATCATCGGTGTCTCTCTTATCACTCCACAAGCTCTGCTGGTCAGCTAGTTTCTTGTTTGTTCATACATGTAACATTAGAACAGGATCACATTCAAGCTATTTTAGCAGTTGTTTGTTTCGATGCTTATTTTAACCTCGTTACAGTATCCACACATTCATCTTAAATGATGCGCGGTGTGATTTTTGGGGGAATTAAAACAGATTGTGTGGTGACATTAGTGTCAGTGTTCATCTCAGTCCAGACTCTTCTGTTGTTCTTCTCATTTATTCATCAGTGAAATCCAACACAACTACATAGTCCTCCTACATATATTCATGTGTATAGCCTCTGTTTCCAAATAATGATTACCTGACCTTGCAAACACAACAACAAATGAAGATATATATGTATTATAATTCTAGTTAATCTTCTAGTAGTTTTTTTGTTTAAAAGTTTACAGATTATGATAAATAGGTAATAGTTTTCCTTAAATTAGCACCAAACATGCATCAGCAAAATAAAAAATCGGTTAATTTAACCATGGTTTCTTACTTCACAATATCGATTTGCACGTCACAAAAAAACCTTTAAATCTAGATTGTTTAAGTCTGCGAGAGGCGCGTAAAAACTTTGGTTGCTGAAGAACTTTAACAGGTCACGCCCCGAAATGTGTCGACAGAGATGTCCTTATGAAGTTTAGAAGCTTCGAAAAAGTTTCCCCTGATGTTTGATGGTCAAACTGCGCTCAGCTGAGGGTTCGAGCAGGTCTGGAGTCAGCGCAAAGGAGGAGGAGCCGTGCGCTCCCGGCGCGCACCTTCAGTCTCTGCGCGCTCAGATGGAGATAGAGACGCGTCTGTCGATACACACCTGAGGATGAGCTCCATGTGTCTGTGTCTGCAGGTACATTCAATCTCTCCTAACTAATGTTTTTTTCTCTTATATTCTGTCCTTTCTTCTTTCCTCTGGCGGAAAAATTGCGCGTCTAAGTCTCGGAAACTTTTACACGCTCCGCCGTTTTACTTTCATCGGTTAAAGTTTTAACACTTAGTTATTACTTCCTCAGCCTTTAAAGTGAGTTTGTTCAATTGTTTATATTTGTTTTGTACACAACTGCGCAAAATACGCACTGGGTGTCAGTCAAATCAAAAACACACACCGTCAGTTTAACACGTGAACCCGACGTATCACATTTCGATTTATACATAAATACATTTTGCACATAAAGTATGTTCTGTTTTGTTTTACACTTTAAACACAAGATCAAACACGTATATAATGCTGTAGATAAACATATGATGTAGATGTAAAGAAGTGATATTAATCTAACTCTCTTTAAATTGCATATTCTGTTGTTATAATGGAAATTTTGGGTCTACAGTAAACTGGGTTCAAAACTATATCTGGATCTGTGTATGTTGCATTTCAAGTCTTTCACAGGCAGATCAGATGTGTGTGTGTGTGTTGTCTAAATTAAATCTAGAGACATCTCATCATTTAACACAAGCACAATATGAGTGTTTGATATCAAATCCTGTGTAACATAAGACCAGAGCGTAATAAGAATTCCAGAGGGATTGTATGTAAACCGTATGGATTAAACTCGCGGATGGGTGACCTTTAATTCAACGTGTTTTTAATTTAATTACAGTATGAGCCTCTATTCTACAGATTTCTATCATCTATTTCACACTGATGACACATGTACTCTTTCAGTTGTGTTGTGTTCTTTACAGGCATGTGTATATTAAACTGCACGTCAAACAAATATTTGTGACAGTATCAGAGAACAGAGAGATTTTCCATACCGAGTCCTCTTAGTTTTTTTACATATTTCTGTGGAAAACATAAGGAAACATAACTGATGTACACTTTGATCTTTATTTCTGGAGGAGGTTTAATCTTTCAGAGCCTACAGTGAGTCGTATGATGATCAATAGGGATCGTGGGATGTTTTGGTATTGATTATGGAAACGCGAGCCATTGAAGAGCAGGGCGGGGTTGACAGGACCTCGTGGAGCTTCTGGTGCGTTCACTCGTGTGGAATCAGAAACAAACAAAAAAAATCTGAAACGGCATCCATTTATCAGGATTCGTTTGGAAACGCTCAGCTCCCCACAAACTCCTCGCTGTGCGTTTAACACATCTGCCGTTTGTCATGCGTGTGATTTCTGTGAGTCTGCTCAGATAAAGAGAGATACAGTAATACGGCATTCATAAAAACTCAGCATTCTTCAGGATTGGATCCACACGGACGTTTTCTGCTGCTTTACACCCTGATGGGCGTCCAGTGTGATTTACGAACGCTCTGACACTTCTTAATTCGCAGCTAAAGGAGAATTTCACATCTTTGGAGGGGTTAGAGCAGATCTTGCTCATAAAACATAAAAACAGCTTATCAGAATTCTAAACAGCACCTCTCATAAACATTAGTTTCAATGTTGCTGCAAATTAAAGGAAAAATATGAATTTAGTTAATTATCAAAAATAATGAAAGAAAAGTAACATGTGAAATTATATAAACAGTTAATGTGAACAGAAACTAATCCGCTCTTATAGTTTTAATGAAATAACGTTTGTAAAATGGAGTGCTTGGAGAGAAATGTTGAAAAAAAGCTTTTTAGAAAAGTTTTATAATTAAATGACAAATGCCTGAGCACAATTTTTCTCCAGACTGTTTTTAGAAATAAAAATCTGTCCTGATTAAATGAAAAAACAATAAAGCAAAATTTTACAACAACATTTTCATTTCAAGTTGAGCCGATTTGTGTTTGGTCAGTGTGATGAAATAACATGGCTTTAGTTTCTCGTGTCGTGTGTGTGTGTGGCAGAGTGTGCGACGGTCTGTGAGAGCATTTCAGCTTATCTGGTGTCAGCCCCGCCCCCGCTCACATCCCCTCCCCCTCTCTGACATAACCCCACCTCCTCTGTGTGTTTAAGCCACGCCCCCCGGAGGCAGCAGCCAACAGCAGCTGTTCCATATTCATCAAGTCGTTGAGTCTTAAAGAGGCCGACAGTGAGCATGCAAACAGTCAGTTGTGTCTGTCCGCTGCTGGAGCGCTGGTGCTAGCACGCTGTCCTGCCGCTGCAGCCCATCTCTCTCTCTCTCTCTCTCTCTCTCTCTTGCTCTCTCTGTGCCCCCCCTCCCGCCGCCGTCACGCGCACACACACGCACACATGTGTACCTGAGCCGCCGGAGGGGCTTTCGCCGCAACTTTTGTCCGAAGGCGCTCGCTTGGGTTGTTTTGGGGGCTGTGTGGCGTTCCTCTTTCCTTCTCTTTCTCCTGGAATGCTAAAACTGGGCTGATGGACATTTCCGAACTTTGCATCCCAGATCCTCTCAGCTATCATAACCAGTAGGTGCATCTTTCTCTTCTCGCATGCTAACCTCTCTGCTGTGTCTGGCTCTCTTTTATTTCTCCGTCTCACCTTTGAAACCCATTTACCTGTTTAGATAGATTGTACGCTTTTCTTACGCCGAGCTGAACTTTTTCCAGCTGTTTGAAGGATGCGACGCATTTTCTGCTGCATGGCTTTACATTTTAACACGCACAAGGATCTCAACTGTTTTAAGTTGAACAAAATGAGGTTTACAGGATGTGACCGGTCATGTGTCCGGTCAGTCGGTGGACGTTTTTGTGTGTGTCAGCATGTGTGTGTGTGTTTAAAAAGAAGTGGTAATGGTTCTGGCCTCACGCACGGATAGAAGAGACAGATAAGACACAATAAATGAAATGTCTTTTGGAGACTGAAGTGGCCCCAGAGGAGCGGCTGAAGGGGCCCGGATGATCCGGGTGATCTGGGTGATCCGTGATCGTGTAAGAGCCTCAGCCGAGATCTCAGCACACACTGAGCTGAAAAATAAACAATGAGAATGAATCTTACAGAAGTTTTTCTTGTAAGTAGAACAAGTTATTTTCTAATGTAATAATGAATCTTTTGAATCAGAGGTTTGTTTAGTAAAAGCTTCAGATGAATTATTACATCTTGTATAAAGGGTATTTTTTCATTATGTCTGGACAGCGGTCATCTGCTCTAATATAAAACAATAACTCTTATACACAAACCAGCATTCAGACAGGAAAATGTTTTGTTTCAGTAAACACGAGCGATGTCCAGTGTGTCAGAGTTGAGGATTGATATGAGCGAGAGAATAACGTGTGAACGCTCCACGGATGGATTTTTTCATATGGATTTTTTTCACAGTAATGTGTAAGGTTACACCGGTGACATTTGCTCTCCGAGCCGGCACTGAGATGTCACAAAATAATATCAGTTATTACACAACGTGTGTGTGTGTGTTTGAGGTAAATGAAATACATTAGGAGATTTAAACACATTTGAATTCGCTTTGTAGTTTTATGTTAAACAGGATTACACAGGTTCAATACGGCTCAGCTCTGACACCCGCACACATGAATGACTTCAGCAGCGTTTCTCTACAATTATTGCCATGACTTTAATCAAGTGCAAAATGTTACACTCTTACCTGTTTTTTCTACGTTGAAATAATATAAAAATATTCTTTACATTTTAAATGGTTTTATTTTACAATGTTAAGTGGTGTAAAACTTATTTTACAGATGGTCAAATCTAAAGCTTGATTTACTGTCCTACTTCAGGAAGGCAAATACAGTAGAAATGGTTTTATGTGAAAATATCATGTTGTTGCTGCTTTTCACGTGTTTAAAGAAAAATAATATTTCTTCTGTAACTTAAATTGCATCTGCACCTTTTGTTGCACATTCTGGCTTGACAACAATACATTTCTTTATAATTATTTAAATACATTTTTCATCAAATTATTAAATATTAAAATAACATTTAACATGACATGATCCTCTGTGTACTTCTCCTGTTAGCAGAGAAATGTCAAATTTATTCTCAGACTCTTAATGTTATCGATATGTTGTGAAATGTACTGTAACAAAACTGCAAACAAAAGTGTGTTTTTGTGCATCTCTCATGCTTTGTTTCTAAAAACACTGCATTCAGTGACAAACCTGCAGTTTTATAATTAATTTTTTCTCAAAAATATTTTCATTTCATTGCAGTGCATGAGGTGTGTGTTATAGGGTATCTTGATGTGAAAACGCCGCTCATCAGTAGTGTGTCTGTGTCAGTTTATCTGATGGGAGTGGATGGTACACACTGACCTCAGATGCTCCAGTGAATGCTGTTTGTGTGATATTCAGGCTTTGTGTTTGAGTTAAAGCTCCAGTTAAAGGTTGTGTGTTGATATCGGCAGTCATTTAGAAACGCGGTGATACAGCGGGTCACTTTCCTCACCGGGACATTCAATATGACCGGAAGCAAAGATTGACTAGAAGTCTCCTCACCAGCTCTCCATTTATAGTTCTCGATGGCGCTTTTCTCCTGGTGGAGATGACAGTTAGATGATGTTTTTATGCAGAAAACCTCTATAAGCACTCACGGACAAATTACATTTGAAAATTGTTTGACTTCATTACCCACTTGGCGAATGGAGCGTGCGCGTGGCGCGTATCTCTGGCGTTTCCGTGCCGCTGTTTTCCCCCTTCCGTTTTATCGCATTAGCTGGAGAAAAGAGCAGCTGTGGGAATTGCATTAGTGTATCTTAAGTTAAAAGCTCGGCGCTCTTTGAGCAAGTGTCTCAGTGCCGCAGGCTTAATCTGATTTTTGCTGTCTGGGAGGAGATTCTATCGCGGGTAACCAAAACGGCCGCCTCTGACACTATCCAGATGGGATCAGCTTACAGTAATTTGGTTTCAGAAAACATTACTCACACAGATCCATGGCTGTGGTCAGCCCACATATTCATGAGGGTTTCAGTTCTCACCGGCAGCCTTTCGGTGGCCGGCTGACCTTCCTGACCAATTCTCCATTCTGTTTGTTAATGCTTAAAGCAAACCCATGAGCCTGGGTACCGTTGGCCCGTCCGGAGCTTATTTTCGCCTGTTACCTTCCTGAAGTGTGCTTATGACGTACCATACACTTTATTCTCTTCTGTTGTCCTCCATCTGGGTGTAACCGGATTTGGATGATCGCTCCCAAGATTGTGTTCCTAAGAGCCATCAATGACAATTTCATTTTTGGAGGAATGGATTTAAATAAATGTTTTTGTGAACGTCTCAGCGTGTTAGGACCGCAGGGTCACTTTCACTATTGTCACACCCCGCGGCACCGACCAAACGACCCGATGTCGCCCATCCGTCCCACAACTCTCACTGAGGTAACCTTGGCATCGGCGCTGCGGCGTGACAGCAGTTTTAGAAATAATCTTTGTTAGCGTGCTGAGGATACTGCGCTTTAATGCGTGCCGCATGGGGGGTCTCTTTCACACGTGCGCTGTAGTGTCATGCTTTTCAATAGAAAACAAACTTATCGATGCACAAGACTAATGTCTGCTGTGCTGCACAAAATCCTACAAAAATCGGAAAGACTTAAAAAATACACTCAAAAGTTGCTCTCCTAGGAAATGTGCATCTCACACCGATGGCGTGCCGCTCTTTATTTGCATGTGTGCCAACATCAGTCCCACGAACAGAGAGTAAAGATCAGAGTGCCGTGTCCCCGTTCGCTCGGTAATCAAATGCCGCGGGGGGAAAACGCTAAGTCTGCTAATTTACGCTTTGGAGAAAGGGAAAGAAATAACGTCCGCGGGGCGGCACACAGGCGTTTATCAGAGAACGGTATTGGTATTGAGCGGCCAGTCGTTTGAAGGTTATGTTTCTGAGCAGTAATTGAAATGCAAAATAACATTAGGATCGATGGTTAGCTCTGTTTATTTATGAAATCAATATTGAAACGGTCTGTCACCATTGCCGCTCTGATTCCAGCTGACAGCCAAACCGAGTGTGCTCCATCCAGACCTCGGACGTTCCTCGGCATGTTCATTATCCTCACTGTGGGCAATAACGGGGATGTGCCAGGAACTGAGCGGGATGTGGGAGGGGAAATCACGCTGGGTTTCTCTCTGGTCTGCTTGGATTCGCTTTGTTTACAGTAAACTCTTTACCGTTACCAATGTTGGGGCGTTTCCCAACCAACAAAATCTGCTCTAAAACGTTTTGTTAACATTCCCAATGATATTTATTATTTTTTAATTGTTTCACTAACGATGTTATTAGAATGTTTGCCGATTTTATATCTTGTTAATAGAAGACTCTTTTAATGTGGCTGGAAGTACATTTTTTGTGAAACGTTCTTTTCTTGTTTTAATGGGTTGTAGAGGTTGGGGTCGTCTTTATTTTTGCACTTCTGTATGTCAGCGTTTCAATGATATCTTGTCTTTATTGTAGTCTTGGTACATAAATAAGATTTTCTCATGTGGTTTCGTTCAGAAAAGTCCTACCTCCATTTCATTTCTGAGTTTTAAATCAGTTTTGAGGTGCAATCCCATCATGTGAAGGAAACCAGGCGTATGTTGACATGAGAAGGGAAATCTTCTGTCTGGATGAAAAATGTTTGTTGGAAATGAATGTTTGAGTGAATTCTGGGACATGGAAACCGGTTCATTTACAAGACCATCGTTCTTCATGCTGAATGAATTTTTTATTTGTTTGCTATACAGTTTAGGTTTCACTCATATTTATGTCGATGGTTTAGTAAAGACCCCTAAATATAACTGAGAGAATATTTAACGAAACAGCTCAAAAAAGTCCTACTACCGTCAAGCTAAGGATCATGAATAATGTTATTTTGTGATATAATCTGCATCAGAGACACTACAGTATAAAAACTGCTGAATGGGTTAATACAGCAGACACTGTCTAGAAGTGTGTCATTTCTAGAAAACTTTTCTTTAAAATGCTCGGCCTGTTTGTCGTCGTACAGATTGAAGGATACGCTCGAATACTACAGTATTGCTTGAGTCGTTGAGTCAGATTGGTTGCAATGCTCAAAACAACAAAGCATTTCATTTGAGAGTCACAGGATTTACACCTTTATGAATGGCCTTTTGTACATGACTTTGCATATTCAGTTGGGATACAAGATCATTTTAAATGTAAAATAATTTATGTGAAAATTCATCAACCACCGCAAAAGGAGTCTAGTTGCATATTAAAATGTTCATTTTTTTAAGACCCATACGAAAATAAACCATAGTTTAATCACAAATAAAAAACATTATTACTACACAGCAAAATCGCCAGTGTTAAAAAGGTCAAATTAACTCTAACAGTGTAAATATAATCCACACTTACTGTACTGGTGATTTGACTGTGATAGTTATACCATGGTAACCACAGTTAAACCATCGTATTTGTAGTATATCTGTGGTAAAACAAATAGTCATCATTCAGCTAAGAAAACAGGTGACAACACTTTTTACCATAAAACCACGGGTCATTTCTTGGATGCCATTGTAAATTGTTTTCTGTTTAGAGGCTGTTGGGTTGAAATCATTCGGAGGTCTTTAAATGAGAGAAGCGCTGGGTTATAATGTGTCACATAATTATGCTATAATTGTAATGTCATGTGTTTTGTTGCCTGGATGAGAGGTTATTTTAAGAAGAGTCCTCAGTCAGCAGCATTTGCAGGTGCGCGTTTGTTTTCTTCCCGTAAGCGAGGATGCAGTTGTACGTTGGACGGCGGGTGGCACGTAATGAGACGTGTGTTTCATGAGAGGAGGATTAATGTGTCATGATGTCAAACCTCACGTGCTGTACGCACATTCACAATGATGTCATCGTGATTCTCTCTTTACATTAAAGATGATCGTCAAACTGATGTCCGTATGATGCCGTACACACACTCATTACATCTTTCATTTGGCAGAAAAAGTGAAGAATACGCATTATTTCTAGTGTAAAGAGGGAAAAGGGGAACGATTTTAGAAAAACATCCCAAGTGTGTTCCGCGCGAGGAATGAACTACTTTTTCATAAGATGAACTGTTCAATTCAAGAGGGAGCGTCACCGCTGGGCTTACACACACTTTTACATGTTAACTCTTTCATGGCTAGAATGAATAACACAGCTCTGACTTTAAAACCGAGCCACTCATTATTTAAAGACATTAAAATATAGTTAAGACATCACTTTAAAACTGTAATTATTTGCAGTACAAATGACTAAAAACAAGTAACAGGAGTTAAAACCTGGAATATGATTCATAAGTGTGAATGATGTGAGCATGCCGTCATTGTTTCAGTGAGTCGTTCATCAACACAGTTCTATGTTCTCTATACGTGTTGGTCCGGGGGTCTGTCAGGACGCTGGTTAAAGACCTCCTCCTCCCCCCACATCCTGAGCGCAGGAAGGACTCTGCGGATCGATAGATGCGATCTGTTTCTGGGCCCGCAGCAGGACGGAGCGGTGTAGGGCCGCTGATGTTGATCTCGTAGTTTTATAAAGCCTGCAGTGACGATGCAGACGGGCTAAATATAATCCATAGCCAAAAGTTTCATTGCCGGAGCACCAGGCCGGGCCACACCAAATATTAATCTGTCCCTCTCTCACCTTGTTTTTTCAAACTGAATCCGATTTGAATTTTTATGATGCTTTTTATTGTAGCAGCGTATGCATAGTTTATATGAATTACACCTTCCGAAATTGTTTAAATGATTATTGTGCAGGTGGCGATTATGAACTTGTGATAGTTGACATGGTAAACAAATTAATTGCTTTATACATTATACAATTGTAAATATTTTTTAAATATGAAGACCAAAAAAATGTCATATAAATTAGATAATATATATATATAAATATAAATTAAAAACAAAAACTAAAACTTTCATTGGCTGGTGACTTGATATGTGACATATAATAAAACGTTTTAATATAAAAACATGATTTTGATTTAAAAAAAATATTTTTCTAATTTACAATGAAAATAAAAATAAATGTGCGATTAGCAATTTTTAAGTAGCAGTTGACATCACTATAATACTATATTAGTGTTGCTAGTATACCTATGTAAGTAATGTAAGTCAGATACGGCTAAACACCTATTTGCTGTAAAATACTACCCAGCATGATCATGTAAACAATGTGAGAGTAAACAAAGCATATATAAACACATTTAGAGGAAGAACTGAGCTGTAGATGAAATCACAGTTGAGGTCTCTTTCCAGTTCTCCCTCTCTCTCTCTCTCTCTCTCTCTCCCTCTCAGTCCATCTCTCATTGGCTGTCTTCCACCTCCATCATAAATCCTTGTCAGATTCATCCTTCGCTTCTTAACAAAGTGTCCGTCCTCACCTCTCCTGCGCTCTGTGTTTATCTCAACACTAATGAATGAGGAGCGCAGATTAAAACGGCCCGCGGGAGGGTGAGCGAGAGCCACTTACCCCCGTTACTTCTCTTCAAACACATAAAACCGCCCCGGGGTCGCCCCGCCCGCCCCGTATTCCCATGATAGCTGTTAACCCGAGGCCCTTTTCTGGACAGAAGTGGCTCTCGGTGGCCCGAAGCCCTGCGGGTTTTTATTCAACCTCAATTCATTAGCATCCGGGCTTTACCCCTGATTTCCTTATTTTTCTTTTTAAAAACAATGTATGACCATCAGCCCAGCATGAAAACGGCAGATGAAAAACAGAGCGCAGAATGCTGAATGAAAAAACATGTCTGCTGTCTGAATGAAGGCGTGTTTTTTAATGAGCCCAGCATGTCGGACTGACACAGCGGACCGTACCGCAGGGTTCTAACAGGCCGCCAGAGAGGACCGACTGCGACCCGCCAGAGCAGAGGAGCACGAGAGCTTGTCACCGGTTAATTGAGTTCCTTCTCCGCTGGCTGTTCCTTTATCAGCCCATCAGCCTCTGACCCATCTCCCCTCCGGCCCACTGGGGCATCTGATTCTGCCCCCGTCTGCACGGCCCTCATCTCGCCCTGACTGTCTGTCTGAGAGAGAGAAAGAGAGAGAGAGAGTAATGAACCCGATTACTCTGTCATGTCTGAATCAGCCTTCAGTAGAAAAAACAGTGGCACATAACTGAACAGAATATATACAGCCGCGTACAAAAAATTTGACCATTCCAAATGTTCATTTCATCATTATTTCTTGATGTTGAATTTCTACAAAATCAAACCTCGGGAAGTGACAAAGTCATCAAACAGCAATGTGAACGACTGACAGCATGACAAAACACATGAAAACTGTGATTTTAGAACTTTTCCTAAATACATGTAGAAATATTACTGTTGTGTTGCCTAAAAGTGAATATGAACTTGTTTTCTTTGCAGTATTTGAGGTCTGAAAAAATATTTTTAAGAACTTATAATTTAATACAAACCTATAAATAGTAAATTCAGAGAAATTGAAAACCTTTATCCTATTTTTGAAATGGTCTCTTATTTTTCCCCCGTAGCTGTATATATACCACAAAATATAGATATATTTGCTAAAATGTATAGACAATTAGTTAACAGCTATATTATTAATTTAGATTCCATGTTAAAATGTTGATATACAAACATCAGTTTTATCAACGACATTATATTGAAATTCAGCAAAAACAACAAAAACTTTATACTTAATCCAAACCAGAAGATATATATTCATGACAATGAATTTATTTTAAAACATTGAGCTAAAAATAATAAAGTAACTTTATAGAATGTAATTTATTCTCAAAAAACACAAAAAACTAAATACTCTAAAATAAAATGTTATTTTTCTACACGTATACTCCAATGTTAAAGCTTCAACAAGCCCAAACATCCATCATCTAAATGACTCCAGTGAGTAAATAAGAGTCTTGAAAAGAAACAATGTGTTTACCTTTACTAGTGATATTTTGAGCGTATTTATTAAACTGTGAGAACAAATTTAAATATGGTGACACGTCAATATCTTCAAATCTCATTGGTTCTGCTGTATCTTACTGGTATCTCATTTTTGTGTTCAGCCGAAGAATGGAAGTCGATGATGAGAGAATTTTCACCGTTCCTTCGATTTTTTTTGTACGTTCTATCTATAATAACATTTTCTGTTTAATCGGTTAGATCTCCACTACAGTTTTTTAATTCACTCATAAATGTAAATAGTTTTGGAATACATGAATGGCAGACGGGGCGCTATAGTGTTCAGGAGACGTTATAAAAGAGTCTGTTTTATTGATTGTATTGTTTTTGTAAGTTTGCTTTGTAACAGTGACTTGTTGCTAAGATAGTAGAGTATTTATAGCAATTGAGTCGACTGCATTGGGTACTTCAGCAGACAAACATGATGCGCTCGGGCCAATAGCAGCACTTTGTTAAGTGGCGGAGACTTGAGGGAAGGCCGACGGTTCGACAGCGAGAGGCATGTGCGGGAGAACTCACGTCCAGCACCGCAATCATATTACGGCATCTGAAATTCTGTTAGTATATGAGCCACTGCAATCAGATTACAGCCAAACTCAACATGATGCTTGCTGGACACCGCTCAGCATGAATTTCAATGGGGGCATAGTGAACAAAAGCAGACGGTGAGAGAGATCAACGGGTCCTGGACTAACCTCAAGCCTTGTGATTATAAAACATTGGAAATATAAAAGAAAATAGAAACAAATACTGTGTTTTGATACAAAATGAAATATTCCCCAAATAATCTCTTGAATCGGTCTGAACTGGCCTTCCGTCTAAAGGCATTAGGAACTGTTGTGAGATTGTGTTGCACTTTCTCAAATGTGCTAAAAGAATCATCAAAGATTCAGAATCATTCTGACGAATCAGTGTTCGTGACCAGGGCCGGATTGGGAATCATTTTCAGCCCTGGAGTTTCATGCCTTAGACCGGCCCACTTTAGTTTACGACTGACTATATTAAAATAATGATAATTTAAACCTCAGAATACAAGTCTGCAATAGCGCACTGTTATCTACAGCCTTTTAATTCATTGTATGTTTCAAAAATATCATAATTTCCAATTCAATGAAAATACGGTTTCTATGGTTTATCCTATTCCCTTTCAATTGTGGGGTTTGTAACTATCGTTTGATTAAAAACATAATAGGTCACTAGTAACACTTGGGCATAGAGAGTTGTTATATTGCAACTAATGTGATCACAGCAAAAAAAAATGCTTTTCTTACTTAGTATTTTTGTCTCGTTTCCATTCCAAATATTAAAAAAAATCTTAAATCAAGATACATTTACAAAACAAGTAAAATGGCATGAGAAATTATGTCTTGTTTTCTGAAAAAAAAAAACCCTCAAAATTAAGTAATTTTTTGCTTAAAACAAGTTAGCCTACATTATCTGCCAATGGGGAAGAAAAATAATTGTGTTTCCTTTTGAATTTAGATTTGGCTTGTTTGAAGCAAAAACATTTTTAGTTTCTTATGCGATTTCACTTGTTTAGTAAATGTATCTTGAATTAAGAATATTTAGATATTTGAACTGGAAACAAGACAAAAATAATAAGTAAGAAAAGCATTTTTTGCAGTGATGATGTTTGCTTATTCACACACACTGTGACTGTGGTACAACAACAGCTTACCTGCTGTGTCTTTCACAGTGAGAGTCTCTGGCATGATACAACTGGGTCCTGGCTCCGTTTCTGACACTAAATACACTTTTAAACATTTATTTCTGTTACATTATTAATTATCTCAGGGCATATTTCAGGGCTCTTCATTGCTAATTCTTCTGAATGCTAATCCTCCCCATTCCGGTGTATTGGGGTCATGACTGGAGCTTGATAATGTTACTGGGCCTGACTCTTCATCACTATTATCAGCAAACTGGACTAGAGGCGGCTGCTGCTGAAGAGCCACAGGAAAAAGTTTGATACATGAACGGTGGTTTGCAGACAACTTTGTTTTGCACGGCCGCTAGCATCTTGCAGTGCTCCTATTCCTAACAACCTTAACGTTAGCTCACCGGCCGTCTCGTCGTCTTCATTTGTTTTGAGGGAAATATGTGATCGGCTTAGAACATTTGGCCGCGTCAGTTTCCAGAGCTTTCTTCTTATTTTGAGCAACTTGCAGTGCCGCTGTCGGGGGCGGGGCCAGCGAGTCAAAAGATAGTCACGTCATCATTAACCTGCAGGCTGCACTCTGAGTGGGGCTGCGAAAAAAATATTAAATAAAAAGATTAGGGCCGCTGTGAGTGCAGGCAGCCTAGGGACAGCAGCATCCACATTTCAATCGTGCCATGACAACACCGGCCCTCGCGACAAAAAAACGGACCGGCCCACCGGGAATTCTCCCGGTGCTCCCGATTAGCCAATCCGGGCTTGTTCGTGACATACAGGAACAGATGGTATATTGTCTCTTTGTAAAGTCACACATACAGTACCATCACACGGTTTCATTGAGATTCTGCTGAGCACGTGTTTTATATATGAACATTTATGCAATTATTCTAAGTGTCACCTTCAGCGTGACCTTTGACCCAGGGTTACTCTCCTCCTGAAGTTCAGAAATAAAGGCTAAATGGAATTGGCCTGTATGCTTATGTGTCTAATATATGGCTTTAATAAATAAAACGAGATTGCAGAAAGGTACACATGCAATATCTTTAGTCAGATGCTCGGAAAACAAATCGTGACAGAGTTCACCCACACAATAATTTAGTTGAGCACTTTATACAGTACTGTATATATAAAGAGTTTGGTTGCAAAATGAGATACTGTATGAGATGCTGTAATTGTAAAAATTATCAGGTTTTTATTGTGTTTGTTGGCTGTAGATTTTTGGAGTTCTTATGTCTTAAAACAAACCAACTGCAGTTTGATTGATATTAATTGGATTGCACATTTTTCAAAACAAAGTTATCTCATTTTGGAACCAACCTTGAACATCCGTTCTTCATACAGTTTTCATGTCATTTTTTTTATCATGTATGCAAATAAAATATTCTGATCAAAAGCAGTATTTTGATTCATAAAACATGTTAACATTATGCATGCGTTTACTGTGGACATTTGATACAGTTTATGCATTTGCTGGGAATCAAACCCATGATATTGTTTCAGCTACAAAAACATTTTATTGTGACCGCACATAAAATCAACTGCCAGCTGACAAATTTCATTTATTCACCAAAGCCAAGCTTTGCTTACATTCATCAACCCAACATGTGTCCATTTTTGTACTCTGACAACATCAGAAGGGTCTGCCGTAGCGTTTAACCCTCAAATGTTCAAAAACAGTTATTTTTATTTCAGCAATTAATATTTATACATTTCCAGAGGTTGTATTGTTGAATATACATGACAGGGGGAGGAGACGTCTCGGTGAGATTTAGCTCGACACGTTGACCCCATCTCCATGGGCACGGGTGAGAAAATAAAGTTGACCTTTGACCCCTTGGCTTGAACCCTGCATCAGCTACACTTACAATTAAATCAGTCTGAGGAGGAGGTTGTCTGAAGGCTTTTGTGACTCATCGATCTGTTCATCCGTCTTAAAATCATCTCAATTTATACCTCTGATAGATATTTGATGCTCTCACAAACCCTCCTGATATTTAACTGAAGCGCTGTTAGAGCTTTTATTATGTATTGTGCCATTTTGACTGTTATTTTGGAAGCCTCTGTGCTTCTCTGAGGAAGACAAGCATACTTCAGCCTTAAGGGTGTTGAATGGGTGTGGTCCAGCAAAGGGGCGGAGTCCCAATTGCCCCACATGTTTCCCTTCATGTCTTTGGTGTGGGGCCTCCTGAAGTATTAGTGCTGTTTTTGGCGTCACCTAAGGAATATTTCAGTACACCTTTCAATCTGTGCTTAATGAAAGAAACATGCATGCTATTTTTATGACCCACAATCCCTTGAACTACCGAAGTGGAGTGACTCCACTGTGCATAATTCATTTTAAGGTAATGAATTTGAGCTGTTTAATATAAATATGTAAAGTGTGATGTGTTGGGTGTCCCAGGGTGTTATTATATCACTGGTGTCACTGGTTTTATTTCAGGCTAGTTTATGTGTGAACGGATGAAATGTGGTAATGTGCTCTTTTATTGTCACCTTTAGCAGAAACCTGAAATCAAGATTCAAGGCGTTGTCCAACACAAGCGATGATTGTACGAGGTGACTAGGAAACACAAAATGAGATGTAAAGCACAATGTGCCGCACCAGTTGGATGTCAATGGTGCCAAATGGCTGTTGAACGTTATGAGACCCATACTGAATTTAAATATGCAGAAATGCTAATCAGATTTTAAGATGCATTTTGATTTGGAAACTAAATACAGTTTACTAGTCATACGCGCTACGGTTATGACACGGTTTAATAGAGTTTGTCAATATACTGCAAATCACCAGCGGTTAATCTCACTTATGACATTGTCTCCACTAACATCCAGTCGAAGCTCTTGACTTCACTCTTCTGTCTCTGTGTGTCTCACAGGCTGCTCAACAGGATGGCCGTTGAAGAGCGGCACATGCCTTCCAGCTGTGGCTCCTACATAAAGACAGAACCCTCCAGTCCGTCGTCTCTGGTGGACACCGCCAGTCATCCCAGCCCGGGAGCCCATTCCGACGCCAGCGGCGGCTACGGCAGCGCCATCAACAGCCACTCCAACGGTCTGGACTCTCCGCCCATGTTCACGGCGGGCGGGCAGTTGGGCGCGGCGGGAAGCGCCTGCCGCAAACGATACGAGGACTGTTCCAGCACGCTGCTGGAGGACCCCGGGTCCATCAAATGCGAATACATGCTCAACTCAATCCCTAAGCGCCTGTGTCTGGTGTGTGGAGACATTGCGTCAGGGTATCACTACGGCGTGGCCTCTTGTGAAGCCTGCAAGGCCTTTTTCAAGAGAACAATACAAGGTATTTATTCCGTCTGTGATACGCAGTGTACTTCTGTTCAGCTACCTCAAAAATCATTATTGCTGTTCATTTAAGAAAACCTTAACACAGCTGAGCCCGAGCCATATTTAGAAACCTGAACATAATGGAGAATTGGGGTGGACTATTTTTACCCTTTAAGCGACCTTCCTGAACACCCCAGAAACTGTATAACATCAATCAGAACACGGTTCCGATGGGATAGCAACACCCTGGCCACCTCCCGGAATACCTTAGCAACCGCACAATTGCATGTTTACCAGTAGTGACAGGCTAAATAGGAGTCAGAACTGTAGTACTGTAGCATTTGCATAACAACACTCTGGCTACGTGCTAGATCTCCTTAGCAACTGTATAGCAACACACTAATAATCACTCAGAACACTAGCAAATGCATAGTTACACTCTCACCAGCTCCCAGAACACCCTTACAACCACATAGCAACACATTTATCAACAGAAAGAAATTTATAGCTTGCATAGCACTACACTGGCCACCTTCCAGACCACCCGAACAACAGCATAGCAACAGGCTTACCACCAATCAGAACTGCAGCACTGTAGCATTTGCAATGCAATAACCTGGCCACATCCCAGATCACCCTCGCAGAAGAATCGCAACATGATAACCACCCGTAACAACTGTGTAACTCTATTGCAACCACATAGCATCCCAGGGACACATCACAGACCCCATAGCAGCAGGCACACCCCCAGTCAGAACTGTAGCAACCATATAACAAACTCCTGGATACCTCCCAGATCACCCTAGCAACTGCATAGCGACAGGCTTAACACAACCCTAGCAACTTCTTAGTAATCACCCTAGCAACAGGCTAAGCACCGGTCTGAAATGTAGCCCTAGCAACCACCCTCAGCATGTTTGTGATAGTAAGTTTGGGTCCCTCGTGTTTTCTTCAGTACGAACATCTAGTCTATATTGTGAATAGAGGATGTGGATATTGACATGGGTTTGGTGATGTATGGTGCGGCGCCAGCAGTGACATGATCGTAATCAATCCTTTTGAACGCCTGTATGATTTACTGCTACCGAGATATATGATAAGATGACCACACTGACCAGAAGCCTGTAGAGAAAGAGGATGAGATAGATCTTATTGCAGGATTGTAAATTTAACATCTGTTTTCACTACAGCTAAGAAGACGTTTGATCTACTGCAATGCGACTGAAATGGGCTTAAGGCTTTCTGTTACATACAGTAACCACATGGCAAGAGTTTTGACTGACAGCTTTAGCCTGACCCACACCTTTAGTCTGATTCAGGAGCTGCTTTTACCTGAAATAGATTTTAGCACAAATACAGATCGGCTCAGAAAGTTATTTATAATACTGTGATCAGAATTTGTGTCCATCCGAAAGATGTGATCATTTCACTTATATATCTCAATCTAGAGCAGATTGTTCAGTGTAATGGATATTTACATAACCTCAAACTTAACATTGCTACAGAAAGTTGTGTAAGGTCAACCAATCAGATGCTTTGCTCAGTGAATGAATAGTGAGTGACTGGTGGACATGCCACTGAAGAAATATGAAATCCGAATGAATGTTTACTGCTCTGGTTTTGCGTGTGTGTACTCAAGTGCACTCAATCAATAGTCTTATCAAATGACTTTACAGTAATTCTTTGTCTTGAATGTATAGAGACATAATGAAACTGAATGCTGCATTTAAAAAACCTGAGGATGATGTTAAGGGCACCTCACATTTGTTGGGGTATGATGGCATACAGTATGAGAGAATATTTCATGAATGAGCACACGTGTGAGCGGTCACAGGTCTGAAGCGTGTCCATGTTCTTCTGCTGCGTGACCAGAGCTTCAGAACAGACATGAAGCAGCACATTGGATTGACACGGACAAGAGCAACAGTGTGTACTGAACCAAACATTAATCACATGTGTTTATTCATGTGGGGACCAAATGTCCTGATGTAAAGATAAATCATTGGTCCCGCACAATGTAAATTAATTATAAGTTGTTAAACTAAAGTTGATTTGAAAATGTAAAATGGAGGAAGGTATGGTTTTGTTTAGTGATAGAGTGAGTGTTACACAATACAATATACAGTTTGTACAGTACACATTTTTTTATCATGAACATTTTACTTTAAAAAAATCTCCAGGGATAAGTGAAATACTGCAGATAAACCTTTTAAATGACATGAAAATTTCATTGACATACACTACCGGTCCAAAGTTTAGGTAGCACTACTGTTGGGTTCACACCAGATCCGTGAGTGATGCGATCTGACAAATATTTTCAACCTGTTCGCAAGAAGAGATTGATGTGTGTTTGCGGCAATCAAACCACCCGATTCGCATCGGTCGCACCACATGCCGCGAGTTCGCGTCTATACGCATCTTTACATTGACTTTGTAAGTAAACTTACTTGCGCAAAACGCTTAATTCGTGTTTGGTGTGAACCCAGTATTACAGTGTTTCTTTGGCTCATAATCATAGGTAACCACTTGTAGAATTATATAGAACCATATCTTAGTGCTTCAGTGGTTGTTCAATGGCTCTTAAGCGTTTCTTTGGGATGACTGAGGTGCTTTACAGTTATTTTATATTATAAATCAAGATTTCTCTATACAAAATGGGATTTTCAAATGTGAGAACTTTTCTGTAAATTCAACACAAACACTGACAAACTAAAGATCAAATATTTAATGATGAGATTATAAAAGTTATGAACAATAAGAGTCTCAGGACTGACAAGAAAGATAACTGAAAGAAAGAAAGAAAGAAAGAAAGGAAGGAAGACAGATTGAAAGAAAGAAGGAAAAAGAAGGATAGACAGACAGACAAACAGAAAGAATGGAAGACAGACTGAAAGAAAAGAAGACAGACAGTCTAAAAGAAAGAAAGAAAGATAGACGGATGGACAGACAGACATAAAGAAAGAAAGAAAGACAATCAGAAAGAAAGGAAGACAGACTAAAAGAAAGAAAGAAAGATGGACGCATGGACAGACAGACAGACATAAAGAAAGAAAGAAAGGAAGGAAGGAAGACTGACTGAAGGAAAGAAAGAAAGAAAGAAAGAAAGAAGGATGGACGGACAGACATAAAGAAAGACAAACAGAAAGAAAGGAAGATTGACTGAAAGAAATAAAGAAGGATGGACAGACGGACGGACAAACATAAAGAAAGAAAGGAAGACAGAAGCAAGGATGGATGGACAGACATAAAGAAAAACAGAAAGACAGAAAGGAAGACAGACTAAAAGAAAGAAAGAACGATAGGTAGAAAGATGGACGGATGGACAGACGGACATAAAGGAAGAAAGATGGATGGACAGACAGACAGAAAGACAGAAAGACAAACAGAAAGAAAGAAAGAAAGGAAGGAAAGAAAGGAAGACAGACTTAAAGAAAGAAAGAAAAAAGGGAAAAAAAGAAAGACAAAAGGAATGAAAGAAAGGAGAGTGACTGTGACTGTTGTATTGTCAGATGTTTCCTCTCGGAGCGCTCTCTCTCTCTCTCTGTCTGTCTGTCTGTCTGTCTGTCTGTAATGGAGCTAATCTCCGAGCGTTTGTCCGAGCCACAGGAGTTTTGTCAATAACAATCAGCGTTCAGCTGGAGTAATTAAGGCCGAGCCTTTTCATTAGGCCAGGGGGAGGGGCTTGTCTCCGGGGACGACCGCTGCAATTAGAAACGCAGGCACGCGTCGCCGGGTAATTTCAGGAAGGAGGGATGAAACCGGAGGAAAAAACGGAGGACTCTTTTTTTGTTGATTGAAGAGGGACCCTCTTTTCTTTTCAAAGAGAGGGACTAATGGCATAATAAGCAGTGGCGAGGACGAACGATGGAGGAAAACATGAAAGAAAAGAAAATGGAGCAGACGATGAGGTTTTGAGAGAAGTCAAAGGAAAGAGACATAATAGATTCATTAAGTAAATAAGCGGCTTGAGGTGAGAGAGACGTCTTGACCGAACACAAGACGGACTTTACATTTGTTGATTTTGGAAGAAACTCTTTCATTGGATGTGAACTGGCAACACAGTTTTGCAGTTTCCTCAACACATCGGTGAGATCTGATCCGTCCGTGTCAGCTGAAGAATATTGCTGCTCGGGTGTGAGATGATGGAAACCTTCGGCCTCTCTTTCTGATGTGAAGTAATCCAGTCTGACAGTAAACCTGTAAAAGTCCCTTTAGATTTCCATGAGGAAGACCTTCCGTTTTCTGGTAATTGACTTACTTGACCCGAGTCTCTCCGTGAACCCTGGCCTGCTGGCAGCCGTCCTGAAAAACCATCAGAGAAATTACAGCAGATAAAAACCTTCATGTGATCCCCAGACTTTTGTTTAAAACATTACTCTTTTACCCTTCTGAACAGACTTCATTCAGACTGAATCATACTTCAGAATACAGTTTACAAACAAACCAAGTTAACAAATTCAAGGATTTGTGGATTTTTTAATTAATTTCATTTCCTATTCGTTTTCTATTTGTATATGTATTGGACTGAAACAGTACGGTACTGTTGTATTTTCCTCAATCGTGCCCCTGACAGTCAGTGCGTGTCTTGAGTTTAACGCACGCTTCAGTAATCCAGTGCACTTAACAGTGCTCTTGTTGTTTTCACTGACTACGTGTGTGCTTGACTTCACTTGTGTTCTACATCATCTGTGTGTTCTGATGCACACCAAACACAAAAATACTCAAGCGATTAATCGCATCCAGAATAAAAGTTTGTTTTTACATAAAATTTGTCTGTGTACTGTGCATATTCAATATTCATTTTGTATTTACAATCACATGCGTGTGTATGTATATTTTTTAGGAATTATTTAGATGTATTTATTCATGTTAACAAAGAATCTAAATTTTATATATATGACCCTGGACAACAAAACCAATCTTAAGTAGCACGGGAACATTTTTAGTAATCGCCAAAATTACAAAGTATGGTTTTGTTTATGAAAAAAATCATTAGGATGTTAAGTAAAGATCATGTTCTATTTAGATATTTTATAAATGTCCTACTGTCAATGTATAAAAACTTTATTTCTGTGAGTGGATGGCCTGCTACAGTGCTTCAGATTAACAAATTCAAAGGCGATTTTCTCAATATTTAGCTTTTTTGCATCCTCAAATTCCAACCTTGTAAACAGTTGTTGTTCCGCCAGATAGTGTCCTATCCTGACAAACCATATATCAATAGAAAACTGTTTTCTTCAGATTATGTAAAAATCTCAATTTCAAAAACCCTTAAGAGAGGTTTTGTCGCCCAGGGTCACATATAAACATTCATTTTTTTATATTTCTTAAAGAAGCATTGTGGGATTTTTTGGAGGATCTTTTGGCAAATAGATGCAATATAATATACAAAACGATTTCTTCAGAGGTGTATAAAGACCTTAAGTAATGAACCGTTATATTGGTATAACATACATTGAATTAGCCGCCATGTTTTGTTCCTCGTCCTCTACCCGAGGCGGTATGTAGTCTGTTGTTCCTGACTTTACAAAGGCTGGAAAAACATCTACTAACTTTCTCTTAACTGCTATCTTGCTGATAGATCGAACACCTTTAAAAGCGTTGCTATTTACTATTAGCTAGCTCTGCCCTCAAACGCACTGTGCAATATAAGCATGAAATGTTTAGATTTGTCATAGCTTAGACCACCAAATAATAATGCAAATGAATAAAATATGCGAAGACAACACGAGTACAAGCAGCACTCTGGTTACAGATAAACGATGACGCTCAAAATGGCTTTGTTACACAGCTAATATTACAACAACAACATATCTTGGTTCTAACAAACAGAAAATTCAATGTTACTCAAATACTGATCAAAATCAAAGTAAGATTTTAGACAATCTTTCTCTTCAACGTCTCTCTGCTGGAAAGTATCTCCATAGATATCTATGAGTATCTCCGCTAAAAGCCTTAACCGCGGGTCCTCTGCTGGAAAGCCTTTACAATATTAACTCAGGTTCTGACTTTAATCCTTTTTTAATACTTCAAATCCACAGACCCTTTATTTTATGTAATAAATAAGACATCGCTCTTTCTAATGCCCGCATGATCTCTTCCCTGCGTCAACATGAGAAGACACGCTATCTCAGCCGAAGACATCTTTTTGTACTGTGGTGACCACTGTCGTTTTTCGAAGGAATGATTGGTTGCAATTCTCAAACTCACCGCTAGTGGCCGCTATAAATCCCACTCTAGACCTTTAAAAATATGGATGTATGGGTTTATAATTAATATCTACAGTGCGCGGACATGTAAACGCACTCTTTATTTCTGGATGCAAATAATCGTAGTACACTAAAGTAACATTTACAGATTCTGTAGTGTTTTGAACCTTACCATGATAAATATTAAAGTAGCCTGTAAAGTATTTACTATAGTAAACTGTAGTAACATTTATAGATATTGTAGTGTTTTTTAAGCTTACGGTAATAAATATTAAAGTATACCAGAGTGTTTACTATAGTAACCTGCAGTATCATTTTATATTTACTGTAGTATTTTTGAACCTTATGATTAATATTAAAGTATACCAGAGTATTAACTGAAGTAGATCTATTCACTACAGTTAACACTAAAGTATAGCCTACTAGAGTTTGTGTTGGTGTGTAAATCAGAGGTCTGATCAGGGCTTGGTCAGACGGCATCAGGAACTCATGAAGTGTGTTTAATGTACGAGTGTAAGTGAATACAGTCGGCACTTCACGGGAAGAACTGTCGAGGTCATGGAATCAGGTTTGTGAAGGATATTCAGAGTAAAATAATCATTATTTATTACTCTAGTACTCTGGTACACATGTCTGCAGTCTTCTGGGGCTAGTGGGCAGTTCGTAAGAAGAACAATCCCAAATATATTGACATGTATAAAGACATCCGCTGTCTAGATATGAGAAACTGTGTGTGTCCAACTGCTCACTGTAAAGAAAGTAAAGGCCCATTCACAATAAAAACAATGATTAAAACAAAAAGATATTTCAACATGAAGCGCCACACCACAAATACAACGATCATATTGTTGGAATCACCTTCAGAGCGTTTCTCCCCCAGTTGTTAAAAATTCCAGTGCTCATGCGTTTAAAATGTGAAACTGTAATAGACAAGCATGTCATTTTATGTGGGGTGTATAGATTTATAGTTTTATTTGTTTTACAGTTCTCACTCAGTTGATGTGAATGATCTGCAAGATTAAACACAGCATCAGTTCGTCTCATTACAGTGCCAACACAGCAGCTCATGACGTACGGTACACAGACAATATTACACATCCCAGAATAGAAAAGTTCAGTGTTTCCTCCTCTCAGAAACACGAAGGAACCGTGTTATCTGAAAACACACAGGAACGATGTCCGATGAGAAATGTTTAGTTGCTCCAGACAACAATTGGGAAAAGAGGAAGGCAAGCAATCAGACTTTATCACATTCATTTTCACACCTTTATTTACCCCGAGCCGAAGAGACGGGCCGCATTTGCATACTGATTTGTGTAACCCAGATAAAAGGCAGAATTTCTAATTATTGAATATATCTTGGGACCCTCCGCTTGATCTGTGCAATAATGTCACGTAATTGCATAAGTTGGGAATGGGGGATGGAAGCGCTCGCTGAAGATTACAATCCTGTCACACTTACACCATACGATGTCAATACAGAGCTGGTATATTCACAGATACTTTATTGACCTGTGGATTCATATATTCACGTCAACCGTGGACGAGCTGAACCAATTTAAACAACACAAGAACTAATAATACAGTTCACAAAATTAGATTTTGGTTTTAAATGAACATGTGTTAATGATGTTTGTACATTTCTGAGGATTTTTTTAAACACGCTGGAATCAAAATGTGTGTTGCTTTGTGAAACATTATTTGAACATACTAATATGGGATTCGGTTTAAAACCAGATGATTTTATTATTACTTTCTTAAAATCACCAGCATGGAAAATATTGTAATATACTGTATTATTTACCACAGTAAATAGTAGCACACTGCACTATATATTGTAGTAGCCTATATATTTATAGTGTAGTATACTATAGTATTCTGTCTCTCTGCCTATAGAGAGACTATAAAAATGTATAACATTGTGATACAAACTGCAGTATACTTTGCTATGTACTATCGTAAGGTGTAAAAACATCATAGTATCTGGGAAGTTTACTACAGTTTACTATGGTAAATGCTGCAGTAGCACAGTATACTAAAGTGAATTTTGTCTTAAAAAAAATTGGAATCATTTCATTGTTAAAACCAAACCCAAGTTGATTTTTATACTTGTAACGAGCCTTTAATTCAACATTTCGCTATCACAAACGCCAAACTATGACTCAGTGTCTGTGAATCTGAAAATCTTGGCTGAATCATTTCTAAACCCGCTGAGAAAAGTCTAGTTGACTAGAAAGAATCTGATGATCAGATGCCACAGAAGATAGAAACTGAGCTCTTTCATAGATAAAGCATCATAACACTGTGTTGTTGAAAAGTATTGAACAGATTTTGATGTCGTTTTTTGTTTTTATCCATATCGCCGTGTTTATCGATCAAAGAAACCTTGAATAAATTCAGCGAAGGCATAGACATTCAGTCCACACGCCGGACGCTGTCCGCTGTCACTCGGCATTAACAGCATCTCTCCTGCCATTATCCATACACGTCCTAATTGAAATGCCAGGCTGTAGTTAAATGTACGTGGACACGAGCAGAATAGTGGATTATATCAAGCGCTCTGTCTATTGTTACTCTCACAATGCAGTGAAACGGCGCTTTTATTGAGCAGGCATGAAGCTGAAGTGCTCCGCTTGAATAATGTATCAGTGTCTGCTTATTCTCCATGTAAATACCGAGCGCTCAGAGAAAGTCAGGCCGGTGTTCTGCCGGAGCGTTATGTAAAGCAGCGAGGGGCCCGGTGAGAACACGCTTGCTGTTTGTGAATCAAGTTTCACGAGGCGCGATCCGAATCGGAGTGTTCTGTGCCTGCATCTGTATTTTGAGTGGCATCCGTTTTATAAGCTTGTTCTGTAAGGTATCTTACGGCCAAAAGCAATTCATCAAATGGAGTAAAAGATGATTTTATAAATGAAGTGATTTATTGAGCGTTCCTCTGATAACTTTGATGGATTCAGTGCTGGGCTGTTGCTCGCCGGTTCTCATTGAGTTATTTTTGCAGAATCAGACAAATGTGATGTGATGTGGGCTGGAAACCCACTCAACTCTTTTATTTTCTGTCTGTCTGTGATCAGGTAACATCGAGTACAGCTGTCCGGCCACCAATGAGTGTGAGATCACCAAACGAAGACGCAAGTCCTGTCAAGCGTGTCGCTTCATGAAGTGTCTTAAAGTGGGCATGTTAAAAGAAGGTGAGGTGCTCCTGTCGCACACAACAATATAACACATGACTTTAACATTCAATATCTCATCATCTGACACAGAGTCACATTCAGACGCTTTTTGTGAAATGTGTAAACTTACATAGAGAATGTTGTGAAATGTAAGTTTACTCTTTTAGTTTTTTAGTCTTCAACTGAGAAACGTAATTTTGTCTCATCTTTGCTTCTTTTGATTGAGATGATTCTTTCAATCTGATCACACACATTGTATGAATTCATATTATGTGAATCATTCTCAGATTTTCATTACGCAATAATCCATTGAAATTTAATTTTTGTTGGTGTTTACATTTCTTGCTTCGTTGAATTGTTTTAATTTTGTCAAATTTAATTATATTTTGTCGGAGCCATTAGCCTCATTGGCCGTGCTCCGACATGTGGCGTGGTTGCGGATCGGGCGACCCGGGTTCGATTCCCGTCTCGTGGTCCTTTCCCGAACCCCCCCTTCTCTCTCTCCCACTTCGCTTCCTGTCCCCTCTCTCACTTAACTGTACAAATAAAGTAAAAATGCCAAAAATAAATCTTAAAAAAATATAAATATGTATTATATTTTGCTCTAAATGCTAAATGTTAAACAGGTGTTAACCATACGTGTTTTGATGAATTATTTATAATATTATCATCACATTATTTATATCATGATAACGCTCAATACCGGTATATTGTGACAGCCCCTGAAGCGATCATATTAAAATAAACAGTACAAATGACGTTTTACAAATTTATGAGAATTAGCCATTTTAAAAAATAGTTACATATTGCTAAGACATTTTTGTGTTTTTATTAACCAATTGGGCAACAGCTATTGCTTGTTTTAATAAACACATGAAAAAATTCTATTCAATTTCTCAGAAACAAAGACATGCAGTAAATGGTTTTTGCACCCGAAGTGAAAAAACCGAGTGATCACTTTTCGCGGTGCTTTCATTACGCCATACTGTTATTTAACGTTGTAATGTTATTTACCAGTTATTTATGTGTGTGTGCAGACAGTACTACATCCATTCTGTAAATCACACCTCAGACTTCACCAGTGTGTGTGTGTGTGTGTGTCTATAAATGTGTGTGTGATGATGACACTCGCACATGAGTGATGTTAAAGTCGCTGGCTGGCGTGCCAGTGGACCCGTGTCAAAGCCGTACTGGACCTGAGGGGCTGTTGGCACGACCTGCGGCCCCCCCTCTCGTCTCTCACAGTAACACAGCAGTAAATAATCACGGCTGTTGGGCAGAGAGACACAAATATGCTGAATAGGTCGATCCGTGCGTCTAACTAATAGAAGTGTAACAGTATTCCAACTGGAAAGGCTTCTGTCCCACGACACTCGCTCCGAGAGCTCAGCTCTCCGCGACGTATTGATCCGCTAAATGTTTTCCGAACATCTCGGCTCTCTTCCGGTGATGCTTTTTCAACATCCTACCATCTGGGAAATCAGGGACCATTAAACACACTGACAAATCTTTTTCTTTCTCTTTCTTTAATGAACTCATATTTTGTTATACTGTATAAACACTAAGGAAGGGGCAACACGAGGTCTGTGATGGTCTGTCGTTCATCCACAATGCATCAGTCTATATGAAGCTGAATGATGTAACAGAATCTCTCAGCTGCGTGAGACACAGAATGAATCGCATTACTAGCTGATGAAAAATTAATGCAAATATGTCATCTCCAGGAATAAGAGAACAGAAAACAGAGAAGGAGAGATTGTCATAAATGAATCACATGTGTCCAGTTTAAGTAATGGATTGAGTTGCGGTGACATCAGCGCATGCGACTGCGTTACACAGCGCATGCAGATCAATTTGTATGCATGTTTACAATATGAAAAAGGTTATTTTCACTTGAAAACCTTAAACGGCGGATTCTAATCCTCATGAGAATGGGTGCGCAGAGCTGTTACCTTCAGATGATGGAATGATCTAAAATATACTGCATACATGAATATACTGTAGTATTAATACTAGAATAACATGTGTATACTATAAAGAAATGTACATTTATGGATTTAAAAGAAACTTTTATCCGATGCGAATTACAGTGCGTTCAAGAATGCATTTTACTAGTTTGTATTACAAATAACATCCGTACACAGCCGAAGATAAGATTTTTTAATAATGTTAAAAAAATAGTTTACAAATGTACTATTACTAAAGAAAATCGAATAATAAAAAATGAATAGACTTAACCCAAACTTTACGTAATTTATAGTTTTATTATATTATATTATATTATGTTATGTTATGTTATGTTATGTTATATTAGATTGTATTTATGGATAAATATGTGTGTCCAAACTTTTATAAATTAAACACTATACTGTTAAACAATGTAATAATTAGCAAAAATAATGTAAAAATGTAGTAAACAAATCAAATTAAATGTGCATACTTTACATAATAAATAGTAATATAATTAAATACTCTTGTATTATTAATATATTTTATATAATATGAGATGTGAGTGTATAAATGCAATCGAATGTAGTGTAAGTAATAATACAGTAATAATCAGCTAATAAAAGTGTAATAATAAGCAAATTAATAAAAAATGTTCATGTCAAAAATAATATAATATAATTTAATGTTAGTTGTAATATACTGTTGTGTATTATGTGCCTTGAGGTTATTGAGCAGCTGATAGTTGTGAGTTCTTATTTACATCATTCCTAACATCCCTTGACCATCGCTCTGTAACATCCTCACCCGGTAAGTTAGCAGTCAGTTCCATGTTAACCGGCTTAAACAGTCACCATCAAAAAGAGTTCATAGATTTCTCAAATATGCTGGCGTGACAAGGCATCTCCGCCCGTTCGCTGTCTTTCCTCGATGCAAGGTCACTGTCTGTCTGCTTGCTAACTCTACGTGAGCGCCAAATCAATCAGCCTGTTCAAGGAGACGAGAAAATGACACACGGAGCATCACGTCTGTCCACGTGACACCTCATTCCGTGACCGCAGCCAATGATAGAGCAGAGCGAAGGTCACGTGACGTGTACGAGCTGAACCATGCGTGAACTTTTCATTCGGATCACATCCACAAACCTGAAAAACTTGCATTTTGTTTACATCAATAATAAATAAAAAATGAGTAAATGAAATAATTCTGCATAAATTAAATAATTTACTTGCCATTATTTCTGGATTTCGTGCCAGATCTTGCTGGCAGAAAACAACTTTAAACAGGATTGAGGGAAGAATATTTTTTAAGGCAGATAATAGTTCAGAGTTTGAAGGCCGAGAGCGTTTGTATCCGTCAGATGTCCTGCAGGATCTTGGATCCGCTTTGTTCCCTCAAAACAGGAAGTGATCGATAAAAAGAGTCGAATGTCAGGGACTACAGGTTTTTTCCTCTGATCAATGGAGCTGGGAACAGAGGAACGGATACTATTGAGAGATTACACTGACGGAATCTGATAAATCCACATCTCACACATACTCCAGCTTCACAATGACATCACAGAAATGTCTAATAACATACACACATTTCATTTGCTGATCCATGTTTTCTTTTTTCTGACAAGCACATAGTTTCAAGTTTGTGATTTATAATGTCAGACAAAAATACATTATTTCTTTCTCACTATTATGGTCTTGTATTCCAATACAAATATCTAGAAATTCTTTGTTCAATTGGAGCAAAAAGAAATTCTGAATGATTCAAATTTAAGTGAGTTTATGCCTTAAACAATCAAAAACATTTGAGAAAAAACTTGAAGTGATAGTTCATCCAAAAATTAAAAAAATGTCATTTTACACTCACCCACATGATGTTCTCACACGTTTTAACACCTCCCTGTGTCTTCGAAACACACAAAAAAAATTGAAGACATCCCAGAGCTTTTTTTGATGCCTCCTCATAGATGTCATGGTAATAGTATAGTAAGACATTGTGAAAATGAAGGTTCAATTGAATATTAATGAAGCGATGAGTGAAACCAGAAAGAAGCCAAAATATTGATTTTAATCAACATATTCTTCTCTTCACTCCGAGACACTGATGTGCGTTCATGAGAGCACAACGACCCTTGCGCATTGGGGTTGTGTGCCAAACGCCGCATGCGGTCTGCCCTCATGCATGCACCACGAGAGCTCCACGACGCATGCAGATCCAGGTTGCATGCTGGAACACTGCATAATGCAAACATTGGGGCACAACCCGGATGTGCGTGCGTCGTGGTCCTCTTGCGGATGTCCGTCGGAGAATAAGATGATTAAAGTTGTTATTTTGATTTCTTTTGCGCACATAAAGTACTCTCATCGCTTCAATCTTCCAAATGTTCTTAATCTGTGTAATGAAGACGCAGGAAGGAAAAAATGACAACATTTAGATTTTAGATGATATATGTCTTTAAGTTGCTACATTTCTAAATAAAAGTCTTGGCTATATACGCTAATAATTTAACTTTTTTCAGGAAATACGCTTTAACATATTTCATTTCATGGATTAAATATTTATACTGAAAGACAAGACAACAAATACAGACTACCGTGTTCTCGTATTCTACACAACGTTGTTGTTTGACTTCAGACACATATGAACGACCTTTATTGTTTTTGATTGGTTCTTTATCGTGTGTTTTAGTCTTTTTTGAAGTTTAAGAGCATCTGACAGCATTCGCTCTTTCAGCTCACGGAGTGTTTCAGTGCAGAATAAATTGAAGTGTGTGTTCTTGACGATGTGTGTAAAGTGAGTGTTTGAAGTGTGTTTCTGTCGGCTGTGTCCCTGGAGGTCCGCTCTGAACAGGTGAGGGGATTACAGCAGGCGTGAACATGTGTTTCCAGCAGAAAGGACAGCTAGATCACTTCTCTGTGAAGACCACACGTTGTAAATCTTCTCTACAGGGACACTGAGCCATCACATATCTTTTCACACAACGGTTTCAATCGAATATTAATGAAAGAATTAAACAAAATATATGAGCTATAGGACTATTGCTGGTATTGACAACTAGAACCGTCATTATTGATATTGTGTTAATGTTACACGTATTGTCAATAATTCAGTGACTGCCCAGTGCCGACTTTTGCCACAGGAAGCACCACTCACATTTTCTTCAGAAATAGTTCAGTTTATCATCGTATCGTAAGAGAGTCACAAGAATTACTCACTCATATTTTAAATTTATTATTCATTGACAAATATGAAAACCCTTTCAAAATTGAATTAAAGATGCATTTGACTAATACCATTATTTATTATTTATATAAAAAAAATATATTGCAATAATATAATTATTGTGATTTTTGCGATATCACATATAGTGAAAACTATACTCTTTACTATGATTCTCATGGGCTCGGGATCTGCCCGAAGAAGCCCAGGCAGGTGTTTTGGGTTAGCTGTTGGCTTTGTGACCCCCTCGCCATTCCTGCACCCCGGGTTCCCTTGTCACCGCCCGTGAGGAAAAATGCCACGCGTCCAAGGGCTGCCAAACGGAGGCTCTTTGAAATAGTGCTGACGAGCGACGTTTTCAGAAGAGTTCACCGGCCGCCATGAAAGGCCGAATTCGCCGGGGCCTCAGGACGCGGCCCCGTGAATTTCCTAGCTAAAAACGGGTCGGCTTAAGCCCCCTTAGGCACTGCCAACCATTCCAGCCACGCTGACACTTTCCCCTCACCCAGATGACAGGCGCTCAGAACAGGTGAGAGCACCAAAAATAAGAGTGCCTGCCAAGTCCAGTGACCCCCGATGAACTGCGCTTCTTTGCTGGAGAGGAGATTATTGTTTTGAGAAAGAAAAAAGAGCCCGACCTCAGCTGGTCACGGGCCCGAAGGGCTAATCCACGCTTAAATGCCGTCCGCCCCTGCCCTAAGCCCTCTCTCTCTCGCCGACATGCTTACTTTGAAGAAATGACATTGGAGATCCGATGGCTATGAAGCGGCGGCGGTCGATGTTGTCAAAAACACTGGCTTTCGTGTTTGTTGACCACTCTTGGATTTCATTGAAGACGTTCCACAGTCAGACCAATGTCTTGTGTGAGAAACCAACAGAATGACTTTAGTGAAAGACACAGTGGTTCTGATGTAGTGGTCATGACTCTCAGGGTGGATGTCATGTTTGTAGTGTAAGCCAGGAAATATGTCAACAAGCGTTGGGTGCACTCCCAACTGTTGGGTTTGTCCATATTTTGGTCTACACATCATGTTTAAGCATGTAGTCTTAATTGGCACAACCAGTCCAACCATGTCTGCCCTCTCTCTTGCTCCAGGTTTGATGGAGACTTGAGGGAGACCTGATAGTGCCAAGGTTTAATTTGTGTCAGCCGTCGGTGTAATTGCGGCTGTAATGAAAACAGGCACCTGTGTAGCTCTGGATCTTCACACTGGGCTTTGTGTACGCTTGACAATCACGTGTGACGTGGATCAAACCATCCAGTGTTTCTTAATTTAAATCCCTCGCTGGGTTACACAGTTGAGGAGAGCGCCAGGGAGCCATGAAAACCATATTAGCTTCATCACACCTGCTTCAAAACGTTGCCTCCAGACTGCTTGATTACTGGTCTGGATGGAAAACCAGCTTAACCAGCTCAGATCAAACTGGTCCTCCCCCTAAGGTGTTCTCTTATGAGCATTAGCAGCATTAGCATTGTCACGTCGCAGATCAGCAACAACACGTGACAAAGAACCAGATTGCGGTTTTTATTATGCGACCTTTAAATTTGCTGTAATATTAACATTGTTACTTCAAGCAATTCAGTCCACTGTAGATATGAAATGATATTTAAGATGTGTTTAGTCAATGCGATCTTTATTTTAAACCAAAATCATTTGATATCCCCCCCGCCGTATCTGATTATCAATAAAAAAATATGAAAATCCGAACCAGGAGAGATGAGATTTTACCCTCGACTTAGCAAGCATCAAAAGAGTTTGCGAGGAAGAGCGGGACCACCGGGACCAGCCGGTAATTAGGTTAGTGGGGTTGTCAGTGTCAGGAAATTGAAAGACAATCCTAATCAGATTTCTGTTTCTAGGGAATCAAATAATTTGTATAAGGAGAAGAAATCTCCCAATTCGGCTTCTAAAAAAGATAATGCGACTTGTTTTTCACTGCTCTTTGTTGCTCTTTGTGCGCTCGTACTTAATGATTTCGACGATGTTGCTCGGATCAAATGCAAGTTAGCAGTTCGTTTTCTGGAGTTGTACTTTTTCATGGAAATGTAAAGCGGGAGGATTAATGTTGCAACACGGCAATACAAACAAAATGATAGAAATAAAATCAATGGTTTCCTTGTCTGTCTCTGTTGTGAGCTCACACTCTTTATTGTTCAGAGAAACAGAGAATTATGGGAATTCGTCTGTGTGGTTGACGTGATTT
>CM056467.1:1701472-2010583 GCA_029783895.1 Triplophysa bombifrons | reverse complement strand
AGTGTGTGTCATTGTTTGTGTGTGATGTGTTGTTTTTGTGTGTCATTGTGTGTAAGTGTGAGTTGTTTTGAATTGTTTGTGTGTGAATGTGTTGTTTTTGAGTGTTTTTGTGTGTGAGTGTGTGTTGTTTGTGTGTGAATGGATCTGCATCTGCATGTGTGTGTTAATGTCATTGTTTGTGTGTTTTGTGCTGATTGTGTGTAATGTGTTTTTTGTGTGTGTTGTATTATTTGTGTGTATTTTATTGTGTATGTTGGTTGTTTTATGGTTGCGTCATTGTTCTGTAATGTGTGTTTGTGTTTGTTCAGGTGTTCGTCTAGATCGTGTACGAGGAGGCAGACAAAAATACAAGCGGAGAATGGATGCAGAAAACACAGCGTACCTGGGGCTCACACTCCCACCTCCAGCCAAAAAACCCTGTGAGAACACACACTCGCACATAGAGTAATACATACACACATGATTTACGCAGTTCTTACACTTCTGTTACATACTAAATAAATGTATAATAAATGTTAACTACAGATTAATAAAAAATGAAGAAAATGTAATGTCTTTTTTTCTGATATTATCTTACTTTGCTCTACTGTAGTTGTTATCTGATGAATGTGTTTATAAACAGAAGCATGAGCATCACTTCATCTAAACGTTTGTGTTATTCATTCAACACCGTTTAAATGAACAAACACTTTGATATTCTATCATGCAGAACAAATATGTACAGTAAATAATAACATAAATTATCGTTCAGCAGAAGTGAATGTGATATTAAGTGTGATCTTATTACAGCAGAATAACTGAATTTGTGACTCTTCTCATCTTCAGTGACGAAGATCGTGTCTCATCTGCTGGTGGCAGAGCCGGAGAAGATCTACGCCATGCCGGACCCCACCATGCCCGAGAGCGACATCAAAGCCCTGACCACACTCTGTGACCTGGCCGACCGCGAGCTGGTCGTCATCATCGGATGGGCCAAACACATCCCAGGTCAGCTCATGTTTGATTTGGATGCTTTCTGTTGAACATCACACCTAAAACAAATTCATACTGATGACGTCACATAATGATATAAAGTGCTGTGATTTCAAGACTGCTACACAAGCATAAATAAACATATATACAGTCAAGTGAGTCGTGAGAGTAAGAGAGAGAAATGTTAAAGAAAGGGATGTGGTTTATCGTGCAAATGCTGTGTCAGGCCCACGTGAGGCTGTGCTGGGGTTTTTGGGGAAGATAGGAATCATTAGCTGGGTGAAATGTTATCTAGTGAGGAGATTAGGAGGATGCTCACCCTCTTAATCACACACGTACGCACACATACACACGCACACACACCCATACACACTCTCACACACACACACGCACGTTCGATGGTGCTGTGTCAGCACCGAGAGCATTTTAGGCGTTCACACACGAGTGGATCTCTAGTGACCCAATAACACAGTGTCCTCAAAGTGACCCACACACACACACAGTGCCTTTTTCTATTTTATCCTATAACCCTCAAATGTACCCTCACAGAAAACTTTCTGCATATATATATATATTTTTTTTTTTAAATTACAATTTATTTTTACATTTGAATCATTTTATAGTTCATTTATAAGCAGTTTTCATCATGGTGACCAAATATATGAACACAAGGTCAACAAAAACCGCTGTTACTATCTTTGTAGGGATATTTGGTTCAACAGGATTTCACACACACAGGTTTTAATATGTTTTATTTCATTTAAATTTTATACAAATTGCACACCGTTAAACACCTTTGAGAACTTTAAGTGTTAAGTATCACTAATAACAGTCGTGAAGTATTTTAACTTGAGTACATTTGCTTTTTTTCACAAAGCACATTATTATACATTTTATTAATACATTTTAATATTCAAGTACATCAAAAATCTAGTACTTTCTAACTTTTACGCTAAAAACATTTTTGAAATTAAAATACTTCAGTATTGTCCATCTCTGGCTGTAAATAATAAGATAATGCTCATGTCCAGAGGTCAGTCTGTTTTACTGAAATGAATAATATGTCTTTGGTGTCGCTTGAAAGTCGTTTCAGGGGTTGAAAACATATTTTGATGACATATATATATTTCTATAGGACAATATGCACCGGTGGATTGGTCCCTGTAAGATCAGAAACATGTCAGTCAGGTGGTTTCGTTGCTTTGAAACCTGTTTAAATGGATGTATAGCGTTATGCGGCGTGCTCTTCATACATGCTCTGTCATATTTCTGTTTCTATTATAAAGGACATCACGTCAGCTGTCAGTATACGGCCGTGAACAGTCTCCTGCTATGGTCTGCTTCTATCCGATGGGCTTGTGATTAATTGTTAATGAATCCCGGCGTTGAATGCTGGAGCCACGGCTGGCACAGCGAAGAGACACTCTCTCCGTAAATACTTTCTCATTAAATCCGATGTGTGGGACATGTTGACAGATGGTGTTTTTGCTCCTTAGGTGCTAAAAACCTTTGACATACATACACGGGCTTCTTGTTCTTGCTCCGATCAAATTTCATTTTGTCTAAACGCTGGAGTTCCCCTTCTCCCTCACTGACGCTTATGCCAACAAGCCTCGGAAAACTGTACTCAACTTCAACAAGATGGACTGCAGCTCTGATGCCAAAAATGACCAAATGCTGACTTTTCTTATTGGCCAGAAAAATGGGTAGTCCCGCCCACTAACACGATTGGTTGAGCACGTCAACAGAAGTTGGAAGTTGGCACTTCTACAGAAATAGTTTCCACAAGAGATTTGATGGAGTTCTCTGTTTATTTTTTCAAGTATCAACTTACTTTCAGACATTAATTGTTGAAACGCATGAAGAGTCTGGAGGTGTAAACGAAGAAATCTGGATTTGAGTAAATCTGATGAGAAATGGATCAGTTCACATTGAGATCTCCAATAATATTGACTTTTGATTGCAGACTTGGGAATCTGAGCTCAGTTTGACACATTTTTTAAATCTCTTCTGAAACATTTGTGACATGTCATGTTATTGCACTCGTGACCAGTGTTGGGTAAATTACTCTAAAAAGTAATGAATTACTAGTTACTAATTACATATTCAATAGTGTAAATAGATTACTGTAGAAATGACTCTCTCCAAAAAGTATTTAATAACTTATTACTTATAACTTTCTATATCCTACTTCAACATTTATTAGTTGATGTAGTGATTCAAGGGTAGACATGAAACTTATTAAATAAAAATAACGACATCAATTATTCTTATTAACTGACCAAAGGATACAAATGTAAGAAGGATACATTAATGCATTCATTATATAATTCAAATTATAATATTGATGTCATTTCCACAATTGTATATATTACACACAGTATTTAGTTCAATTATATCCAAAGTAACTGTAATTAAATTGCAGGAGAAATAAGTGTAATCCCTTACTTTACATTTTCAAGGGAAAAGTTATTAAATTACAGTAACTAAAGACTTCATAACTAGTTACACCCAACAATGCTTGTGACGGCGCGTCAGTGTTATTAAATGGTGGATCTGTGTATGTGTTATTGTGTAAATAACGTCACAGATAAATCAGCATTTCATCGGCACGTTTTATTTAATATAGAGACCGACCAACAGTTATAAGTATTCAGTTTAACCGCTTGCAGAGACTGATGAAGGCTGATGAAGACTGTAGGCCGCACACCATGATGGATGGAGCACTCAGATCAGCCATGCGTGAGGGGGATCTGCAGGGCAGAAGGAGACTAAAGTCTTTAACTGTGGTGTTTAGTGTCAGGACATACCCAACTGATGACTTTTACTACTTACCCATGCAACTGTATGTAAATGACTTAATACTATATAATAATGATAATTTTCATGAATTCATATCAAAGGAACAGTCTGTCCGACACTTGAGAGTTATTCCTGCAGGGTTTCTTGTTTTGCGGGGTCACTGCAGTCAATACTACATGCTTACTCATTAACCGGCGGATCTGTTTAGCGGTGGAAATAAATGATGTTTAATTACGTGACTGATTAAAGCTCATTTCTGGCTCGTCATTGAGTTAAACAGCTCACGCGAGGCTCCTCGGCGTCTCGCGGGACCAGTTGGCAGTGATGCGCTCCGGTCAGGAGGTCAGGAAAAGCAGATTAAGACAAGGGGATTACAGTATTTAACATTACACCACGTCATAACGTTCACACTTCACCGGCTAAATGAGATCCATTACGGATTCAGATGGCGTTTATTAAGTACACATAGATCTTCATTTAAAGTCGAGCGTATTTATTCAGGATCAAAGGGAAAAGGTAAAACATCCTCTTTTCGAAAACCCGCTGGTCTGCTGTGCAGTCGACTGCATGAACCAGCTGCGTCGCATGCTACGCACACCATACAACCCAAACAGACTTATAAATGATTTTAATAAAAATGATGTTAACATAAGCACAAAATGCAATGGTACAATAGTCAAATTAGTAATATACTGAAGCTATTGTTCAATTTATTTAATATGTTGTTTTTGATGTGTTCCAGTGTTAAATAAAATGTAATTACATGTATATATTCACAGTATTTAAAAAAAAGATTTTAAATCGAACATTACTGAGACAATGAATAATAAGCAGCTTCTATGATATCTGTGAAATATTTTGTATATATATTTAGCAACAGACATCTGTTAATATATCTAAAATAAGTATATTGATCTTTTTCTACAATGCAGAACTACAGTAATTGATCTGGTTTTTAATTTAGTAAAGTAAGCAGTATATCATGAGGATTTTTGTTTTTTTTATTTTCGTTCGGATTGATTCGAATGTGAGAGTTGAGAAGATGTTGATCGACATTCAAACTCAAACAAACTCAAGAGACAGACCATCAAACGCAGAGGAGAGGACCGTCGCCATAAAACGTCCCAAATAAATTTTCAAATATAAGCCTGTAAATGCAGGAGGATTAAAACGTGTCATTTTTTACAGTTACTTGGTCGGTAAAAGGCTGTCTGAGTCATAAAAAGCCTTTTTGGAAAGGTTTGGACTTTTGTCTTTTTTGAGAATTGCTGTCTTTGATTTAGAGAGTGTGAAATCTATCACGGCGAGACGGCCAAGCTTGTCATTCTTATGGAAGATGTTTCCAGCAATGAACTTTATTGGGGTGCATAAAAACAAGCTGAAAACTGATTACATTTTTTACTAGCGCTTAGATCACTGTTGCTTTAAGCCCACATCGCAGAAACATGTCAGCATTTGTGCTAATGGATGAAAGACGTAATGTCTAACATACTTGAGAGTGATGGCAGCATGTGTCACATGGTTGCTAGGGAGTTGCTATAGGGCCTACTGAACGGTTGTGAGTTCTTTCTTGAACTTAAATTCTGGATTTTAAAACGTTGAAAAAATACTGAAAAGTTTCTGTTAGAAAAGACGTTGTGAGGGTTCCTGTGGTTTTGCATGGTTTTGTGAGTGTTCCTGAGGTGTTGTTAGGTTTTGTAGGTGTTGCAAAGGTTTGTGAGGTGTTTTGAGGGTTCCTGCAGTGTTGTGAGGTGTTTTGATGGTTTGTCAAGTGTTTAAGGGTTTCCTTATGTGTTGAGAGGGATTCTGATGTGTTGTGGGGTCCTTGAGGTCTTGTGTAGTTTTGTAAGGTCTTGTGAGGGTTTGTGGGGTGTTGTGATGTTTTGTGAGTTTTTTGGGGGTTCTGTGAGGTGTTGTGAGGGTTTGTGTGTTGTTGTGAGGGTTTGTAAGGTGTTGAGGGTTTTCAGGGTTCCTGAGGTGTCGTGAGGTTTTATGAGGGTTTGTGGGGTGTTGTGAGGTATTGTGAGGGTTTGTGGGGTGTTGTGAGGGATTGTGGGGTGTAGTGAGGTGTTGTGAGGGATTGTGGGGTGCTGTGAGGGATTGGGGTGTGTTGTGAGGTGTTTTGATGGTTCCTGCAGTGTTGTGAGGTGTTTTGATGGTTTGTCAAGTGTTTTAGGGTTTCCTTATGTGTTGAGAGGGATTCTGATGTGTTGTTGGGGTCCTTGAGGTCTTGTGTAGTTTTGTAAGGTCTTGTGAGGGTTTGTGGGGTGTTGTGATGTTTTGTGAGTTTTTTGGGGGTTCTGTGAGGTGTTGTGAGGGTTTGTGTGTTGTCGTGAGGGTTTGTAAGGTGTTGAGGGTTTTTCAGGGTTCCTGAGGTGTCGTGAGGTTTTATGAGGGTTTGTGGGGTTCTGTGAGGTGTTGTGAGGGTTTTTGGGATGTTGTGAGGTTTTGTGAGGTATTGTGAGGTGTTGTGAGGGTTTGTGGGGTGTTGTGAGGGATTGTGGGGTGCTGTGAGGGATTGGGGTGTGTTGTGAGGTGTTTTGATGGTTTGTGGGGTGTTGTGAGGTGTTGTGAGGGATTGTGGGGTGCTGTGAGGTGTTTTGATGGTTTGTCAAGTGTTTTAGGGCTTCCTTATGTGTTGAGAGGGATTCTGATGTTTTGTGGGGGTCCTTGAGGTCTTGTGTAGTTTTGTAAGGTCTTGTGAGGGTTTGTGGGGTGTTGTGATGTTTTGTGAGTTTTTTGGGGGTTCTGTAAGGTGTAGTGAGAGTTTGTGTGTTGTTGTGAGGGTTTATAAGGTGTTGAGGGTTTTCAGGGTTCCTGAGGTGTCGTGAGGTTTTATGAGGGTTTGTGGGGTGTTGTGAGGTTTTGTGAGGGATTGTGGGGTGTTGTGAGGTGTTGTGAGGGATTGTGGGGTGCTGTGAGGGATTGGGGTGTGTTGTGAGGTGTTTTGATGGTTTGTGTGTTGTTGTGAGAGTTTGTGAGATGTTGTGAGATTTTGTGAGGGATTGCGATGTGTTGTGAGGTGTTGAGGCTTTTTGAGGGTTCCTAGGGTGTTTTGAGGGTTTGTGGGATGTTGTGGGGTGTTGTGAGGTGTTGTGAGGGATTGTGGGGTGCTGTGAGGGATTGGGGTGTGTTGTGAGGTGTTTTGATGGTTTGTGTGTTGTTGTGAGAGTTTGTGAGATGTTGTGAGATTTTGTGAGGGATTGCGATGTGTTGTGAGGTGTTGAGGCTTTTTGAGGGTTCCTAGGGTGTTTTGAGGGTTTGTGGGATGTTATGAGGTTATGTGAGGGATTGCGAAGTGTTGTGAGGGTTTATGGGTTGTTGTGGGGTTTTGTGAGGGTTAGTGGGGTGTAAGTGAGGTGTTGTGAGGTTTTTTGAGGGATTACTAGGTGTTGAGATGTGTTGTGAGGGTTTTGTGAAAACTTTATTGACGGCCGTCATGTTTTGCTCAAAGACACTGGTGTCCCACAATGCTAAAGAAGGATGTGAATGACACACATTATTAATTTGCTAATCGATCCAATTTGCATGTAAATCTCTTGACAATGATTTGGTCCTGTACTGAATCACCGGGACATTTCACTTTAGTTTAGCGTCAATTCTGTCAGCTTGGAAATGATTCTTAATAGTACCTTAAGATGTTTGACAGCCAGTGGCGAGTGACCTGTTCTCTGGCTGCACCTGTTCGTCCCGTCCCCTCCATCCTGGCCCTTATTGATCCCCCTTCACATTGTGAGGTTCCCTGCGGCCCCGATGGCAATCTGTTAATTAACGTATCCTCCAGCACGCCCAGCCGCTGTTCGCCCGCCCGATAAGGGAAATTAAACACTCGGCTTGCCTTTTCTCCCGCTTTCTTATTTTCCTTTCACTCCTTCTGCCTCTTGGCCTGCGAAAGCTCCGAAGTGTCACCCGGCGGCAGATAGACATCGCCCGCTCATCTCCGCCTCAATAAGGCCATTCATGGGAAAGAGGGAAAGTTTGGGGTCAGTTGTGGCGGGGCGAGCCGATCAATATTGTAATCTATCGGCTCTTTAATGGCAAGCAGGGCAGATAGCGCTGCTTTAGTAGACTTGTAAAGCAATGAATTGAATTATGCCGGCGCTGCGAGGATGCTTGTATGATGTGCAAATGGGGGGCATGCAAACGAGGGGAGTCATGAGGAGTTTATCGACAGCTGTCAGAGAATGGGAAGATGAATACTGAGCACACGTGTTACATATTTTCCTGTTTATAAAAGTGCTCAGTCTGCTGTACGTGTTTTACTTTACCGTGGTATTTTTCATATAAAATACCATAATAGTTTGTCTGCACGCTATACTGCACTAAACAAGACATGCTTTGAAAATTCCCAAAGATAAAATTGGTTGTAATTTCCATGTTTAATGGGGAATTTCTGTACACATTTATACTGTACAAACCCTTACTCAAAACCAATTCTCACAGAAAATATTTAAAAAATAATTTATTTATTTAAGCTTTTTTTCTTAATGGGGACCAAAAAAAGAATAAGAAATATGATGTTTTATTATAATTATATTATTAATAATATACGTATATTTATTTATTACAGTTATATTTAAAGTTATATAAAATTAAAATATTAGTTGAACTATAATTGTAATTATAATTTATTTATATGTAATTGTAATCTATCAATATAATTGTACATTATACATATTTTCCAGAAGGTCTTTTTGTACCACATTTTTTTACCCCCTTCAAATATAATTTTTCTAATCTTTCAAATTAAGGGAATGATTATTAATAAAATGAAATGTGAACTCCAATGTGTTTATTTCTCAAATAAAAGCAAATGGTTCATTTGTCAACCATTTTTGTAATATTTTTATACAGTATTTAAGACCTTTAAAGTTTGACACCTTTAAATGTTTGTTTTTTACATTTAAACTTTTTCACTAACCTGAAAGGTCTGGTCCTTTGCTCAGGTTTCTCCGCGTTGTCTCTGGGAGACCAGATGAGTTTACTGCAGAGCGCGTGGATGGAGATCCTCATCCTCAGCATCGTCTTCCGCTCGCTGCCGTATGAGGACGAGCTGGTGTACGCCGAGGACTACGTGATGGACGAGGAACACTCACGTCTCACCGGTCTGCTGGATCTCTACGTGTCCATCCTGCAGCTGGTGCGCAAGTACAAGAAACTGAAGGTGGAGAAAGAAGAGTTTGTCACACTGAAGGCCATAGCGCTCGCCAACTCAGGTACTGAGAGTTTCTAATGACAATAAACATTCACATGTGAAAGTCTTACATTCACGTTCAACCCTGTCATACTATAATGAGAAATCAGCTAGGTTTCAAACATATTGAATATATAATTATTATATTAATATAAATACATTATCATTTTCATATTTTAACAAAATTCTGTTTTGAACACTTTGAAAAAATCATTTTGTTATGTGGAAACAGATGTCTGTTGAGTGGAGAGGTGACGTGAGGCGCGCAGATAGAGATGAAGGGCACACGTGCAGAGAAAGCGAGGCCGAGCACACAGCGTTTAATTGAACGCCTTCCGTGTTGCCGCATTCACTCTATCTCCATCACGCTAGCCACGGGGCCGGTGGCCGCGAGAGATAAATTTAGCATTTCATTAGGAACACCAGAGCTGTCAATAAAATGTGTTAAGTGGACTGGAATGAGTATCAGCGAGCGCTGGCCCTCGTTGTTCCCGCAGCGTCCGTATCGACAGCATGCTTTTCAGAAGGCAGGGCCCATCCTGCGCTGATCAATGCGCCCCTCGGCCCGTCTTGTTTTATTCTGACGCCTCATTCGCTGTCTCTCTTTGTCCGGCTGAGAAATGAAAACGCTGATGGAGGCGTTTGCCCAGCGCGGGGATGACAGGCCCGGTGCGAGTGCTGCGACTCTCTCTGTCCGATGGCTCTCGCGGGACGGCCTCTGTCTGACAGCTGTGAAAATTCATAGCCATTGATTTTGTAATTAGCAGTTTATCAATCGTATCGACAGGCTCTTTCTGATGGATTGCAGGGAAATTGTTTCTTCAGACGGGTTTTTTTTACCCGTCACCCCCACACCAATCCCCCCACCACATGCACTACTGGCATAAAAAATAGCAGATATATATAAGCACAATGGATAATTGTTATAGCATTAAAAAAGTTTAAAATAAAAAATACTATTAATATTCAAAAGAATATTTACATTTTATAATAATAATCGTTTAATTTGAATAATTTTTTTATGATCTTATGAATGTCTTTTAATCCTTATTTAAAATTGAAGGTTTGTTATAAAATCATCCAACAAAATAAAATAATGCTGACAAGGTCACAAGGGTCCCGACACGAAGTGATAATTACACATCTGTTTACCAAATAAATCAATACCTGGACATGAAATATTGATTGAAATGTTAATGATTTTATTTTGTCAAATTGTGACACAAACACAAATATCAGTTAACATGACAACAGTCAATGAAACACTTTAAAGGCATTACACAAAATGACTGATTAATCTAAAATATAGAACGCATTACAAATAACAACAAGCAACGAAACAATTAGCAGCCACAATAAAGCAGATATTACTACATTTTTCTTCAGAGAGGTCCTCCAGTCAGGTGACTTCTCTCATGTCATGTGATGACTCTGTGGATGTAGTATCCAGCATGGACCAGTTTTCTTGTTCAGGTTACTGACTAGCTGAGGGCGTTTGTGTAAATTCAGTCATGAGAACAGATTTGTTTTATGTCTAGCCTACATTTTCTTCAGGGTTTCCACAGTTTCAAATTCAAAATCTCTGGAAAATGTAAAGTTTCACAGGCTAAAAATCTCGTTAAGAATCTTGCAAAATGTTTATAGAGATAAGACAGGTTTCTGGGTAAAGAAGGGAACTCTTGATGAAATGATGTTTAAAAATAACCAGTAATCCAAACGACTGAAGAAGTTACTGAAATTCACAAACTATCTTATGAAAAGACGGTTCGTTATGTTTCTCCCCGTGTTTGCCCCAGGACTCCATTTCCCATACTCCTCCACACTCCCTCACCTGTCCCGTGTTTGCAATCACCCTCACCTGTCAGACGTCAACCTCGTCAACCGGACTCCATTTATACACATCCTGTTCCTTTGTTCCTTGTCTTGTCAACTGTTAAGTTACCTTGTTGTTGTGCATCGTGATTCTCCTGTTTATCCGTGTGGTTAAGAGTACGTTAACACGATAAAAAACGGGAAAGTTATCCCTATGCGTTTTTGAAAACACTCGATAGCGTTATCAAAAAGATTCGCATTTACGCGGATCCGGGAAAACGAAAAAGAATATATTGTGCATTCCAGGCCAGTGGATGGCGCTTTTGAACTAGAAAGAAGTCCTACTTGCTTGCGCACATCTGCATACACTGTTTTAATCTAAAAGCGCTTTTAATACACTTTCTCTGTGTATATGTGTGTTTATAGTAGTGTGCATATAAATACTCTGCCTCGGATGGTTGTAGTGGTGTAGTAAATTATAAAAAGTATGTCACGAGGCACAAACATGCTAAATGGATGCTGCCATTATTGTTTGGGGTATACTCACGCGTGCCTACAGACTGAAAGCGTAAAATGTATGCGCATGATGTCATCGTTTTCTTATTCTTGCGTTTTCGGGGTTTACACGGAATGGAGAACGGCGTAGTTTTCTAAAACTTCCATTTTGAAACCAGTTTCAAAAGTTTGCATATTCACCCCCTAAAACGCCATTTTCGTGTAAACGGACATCAGAAACACATAATTTTTTTGAAAGCAGTCTCGTGTAAACGGCCTCTAATATTAAAGAGTCTTTAAGTAACCTCCGCGTCTGTGATAAGACTGTAGGGTGTCTGGACTAAAATCACACACTGCTTGAGAAAAACATACGGCCGATACATACAGTTACATGAAATATTCAGTCATTTTAATAAAATAATCATCAAATTATAACGTTATCAAAGCCATCATGATCATTTATATCTTTTTTTCATGCATGTCATTTGAATCAATAACTTCTCTTAAAAGACATCTTGAAACAAAGCATGTTTGTGTAATACACACTATAGTGCAATCAATGTGATCACGTGTCAATACGTGTCATGTGTCGTCCTGACAGATTCCATGCACATAGAGGACGTGGAGTCGGTTCAGAAGCTCCAGGACGCTCTTCACGAAGCCCTGCAGGATTACGAGAGCTGTCAACACGCCGAGGACCCTCGACGCGCCGGAAAGCTGCTCATGACGCTTCCTCTGCTGCGGCAGACAGCCACCAAAGCCATTCAGCACTTCTACAGCATCAAGATGCAGGGCAAGGTGCCCATGCACAAACTCTTCCTGGAAATGCTGGAGGCCAAGGTCTGATTGGTCCCGTGATGTCATCGAGGCGACAGCGAATGAGGTGTGACAGAGACGCCCTGACTGAGGAGGACAGACCGATCCTTTGACGGACATGCAGGTTGAAGACTTACGTCTCGCCAAGAAGCCAGACATTTTTAGAGACCCGAAAATGAAAAAATACGTATTCAAAATATGAATCTAAATGAAAAAAAAAGAATTTAAAATCTATAAGGAAAACTATGTACTTGTACAGTAATGCTTTTTTTGGGACATGATTTCTGGTTATATATGATGGAAGAAACTTCTGTAAGTAGATGCTCATTTTTCGTTCGGCCCTCAGGCCACAGTTACGCTCCTCACACAACACCAGGACTTGTACATATTCGTCATCAGGCCCGAACAGTGCAGCCGTTTGTCTCGCCCGGTTCTTCCCTGAATGTGAACTTGAATATACCTCTTCCGAACGGCGACTCCTGGACCTCCGCATCATCCTGGCAACGTCTGTAGCCAGGACTTCTCTAGTAACTCAGCAATAAATTGAGCCAACGGACGGGTGACGTCCATCTAACTTATTTGCTTAAGTGGGCTAGAGGAACGCCCGTCTCCTGTGTTGCACTGTATTCAAACTACTTGTTATTGTTGCGCTTGATGTTCGGGTCTAATTTTGGCACTGAATTGCTGATTTGGCAGAGGTGCGAGTGGAGGGAGGGACTTCTGTGTGAAAGCGGCATTGGATGGAAAGGAGAAGGTTTCAAAGGGTTTACGAAGGGTGGCAGCAGTCCAGGAGATTCCACGTTCAAACAATCAGACGCCGCATATGTCAAACGCCCTATTTTGGGCTCGATAAGCCACCGGCAAAGCCAAGCCGTGCGGAGAGGAAACGAGGTGCCCATCATCTGCTCTCACCCTTTTAGAAGCTGCCAGGACATTTTTAGCCATGTGCCCACGTGAAGGTGGGTGGCAGGTGCAGGTCTTTATCACCAGCTTTATTTTTAGATCTTGGAAGATGACGCCGGCCTGAACGGGAGGGGTTTTGACCTCATGTTGACACAATAGCTTTGCTGCACCGCTTGCCACGACGGCATTTGAAGTAGATGTGACTATAAACGGCAAATTAACCCGAGATCCACTGAAGGATCCACCCGAAACCGACACATTCCACCTGCTTCCTGAGCACATATGCAGTGTTTCATTCACCTTGAGAAGTCAGAAATCCCAACTGTCCATTTGAAAACGTGCAATAGTCAGATTTCCAGCTTGAAAACTTTAAGCAAGAAGTTTGACGCGGGTGGCTGATGGTGAAGCATCACTTCTAAGCAAATAAAACTATATAATAAAACCTTTCCCAGCTAACAGAGAACGGTTTCAGAACGTTGGCCAACATTTCCTCAAGTTCTCTCAAATGTTATCGTGGTAACATTAAATTAGCATTTTATCAACATTATCAACAAAGAGACAAACCCAACTGTTGGGTTATGAATTAATCATTATATAACGGCCACATATGACCCAACCAGTGCATACGTCGATGCAAAATTTTCCGTAACGTCATGGGAACCTTCTTACAACAGTGTCGATTGTTTCTTCACATCTGAGGCCTGGCCACACGAACACGGGTATTTTCAAACCGCAGCTTTTTCTATGAAGTTTGACCGTTCGTCTACACGCAAACGTAGTTCGCAGTCACTGAAACAGAACTTTTGTGAAAATTCCAGCCAGGGTGAAGATTTTTTGAAACTCTGGTTTCAGTGTTCTTGTGTAGATGGTAAGACCCGAGGTTTGGCGTATGATGTTGGAATCGGCGTGCCTATCTCTTTTGTTTGACGTCAGATTCCAGGCTTTATGGTTAGGGTTATATCGCCACCTGTTGGTTTGGCATGCTTTTGACAGTGCTTTATAGCTGGTTTTTGTGTGGACGGCGTGGGTTTTTTTTAAATACAAAAATACCCGTGTACGTGTGGACTAGGCCTGAGATATGAGACGTGTCCTCCGTCTGACTTTGAATGGAACACAAAGCATTTGCTCTACAATGTCATTCAGTTGTTTTACATGACAGGGATCTTTTTTTTCAGCGTTTGGAGGACGGATGAATTGAGAAGGCGACATTCACTACTGACGTCACGTCATTGACTCGATGTAAACCGTCGGCTGTCTCGGTTCAGTTTAGCATTCTGTTGGCTTCCTAATGGAAGAGGGTCAGACTTCTTCCCAATAAACTTGAACTCGTCATAGCGGACTCAATAACAGGGAATCATTTTTATATGCAGTGCAACCATGTGGGTTAACATTAGGGATCAATTCTGACCAACATCATGCCAAAGTAGTGCACCTTTAAATCGCATGTCACAAAGTTCACGCTGACAAACGCTTAAAGCTACACAAGCTCTGTGCACATGCGTTTCACTTGCTCTTATATAACATTGTAACTTCAGATCTTCAGACATGTTTTTTAGTCTTATGTGTTCCCTTTCAAACCTACTGAGGTCAGTCTGTATATTTCACACATAACACTTCAGAATGACATATATGCAACATTGACTTTCTTTAGCTACCTCATCATTCATTCAAACACACAAGATGCTGTAAAAACTTTTCTTTCCACTGCTGAATGCATTGTGTTTTTCAAGCTGTGCGACGTCTGTGTTAAAGCACTCGACACTCTCTGCATGTGTTAGGTATGAACTTTCTTTTGAAAATGAAGTAGTTCATTTCATCCTGTACTGAACCTCCTAATCTGTGTTGAATGTTTTTAAAGGGCATGAATGTTTGTTTCACATGTCAGTCGCTGTATGGAAAGAAAGAATGCATATCTGTAAATGTTGTCGTTTATTTATTTGCGTATGAACGTTCAGCGTCCTTCTATTCAAAATGTCCGGGTCAGAATTGGTCCCACAATGTTCACGCGTCAAAGCAACGAAGGCTGTTCTCCTGAAGATATTCATTGTGTATATTATATCACTCTGGCCATGCTGTATAATAACATGTCATATTGTTCATTTAACAACACCTGTGTCACTTTCTTTTTTATGTCCAAAAAAGTAACAAAGAAAATCTGAAGCAGTGCTGGAGTTTTCTTCATTTTTCAGCTGGTGGAAAAAACATGTTCTTTCAAAAAATGTTTGAAGAGGTCACTTAATTTAGCACTCATGAATCAAGATTGAGAGTGGGAATCATTTGCATAAAAAGGATAAAAGATTTGTTGTTTTTCAATTCGTATAAAAACTGTAAATGGATAACAAGAAGTTGAAGGAAGTAAGGAAGGAACAAACACAAGTCTATCTGTTTCACATGCAACATTATTCATTTAAACATTCACATGCACTTTTTTGTGAGATCATTTAAGAAATCTTGATCAGTTTGCTTTTTAGCATTTTAAATAAATGAACACAACACAAATGATTTATGTATGTCACGTCTGAATGCTTTATTTCTTAATCCTCATTTATTCAACAAATTTACTGAAACTTATAAAATAGCTCTGATCATTTAATCTGGACGCGGGAATATTTTATATAAAAATAAAATTGACTGTAATTGTTACCAAGATCGACACACGTGAAAATGAGCTCCAGACAACACTTGAAGACATCACTCATTTGCAGCGGTCGATTTAGAACAATATACTGTATGCTGCCTTCTAAGGGAACTTCTTAAGGTCACATTCTAATGAAACTCTGCATGTGTTCTTTTATATTCCATAATTTAGCGAGAAGTGATGCATCCAAGATGATAAACCTAAAGAAAAATCAGTTCAAATTTTAATTAAAAAGTTAAAAAATCAATTCATTATTTCAAAGTTTATATTCCGGCAAAGGTGAAATAAAGTAATTGTATATGTGTACTGTAATTCATATTTGTTATCCGTAATTATTGGGAGTAAGTGTGTTTCAATCAACCATAAAGAATTAACTTTAATTTATTATCTGTTATATGTTGTATTATTTTTATTAAAGCATGAGCCCTAGAGCTCTATACAGTGCCTGTGACTTATGATGATAATGAGACGCACATTAAAAAACACAAAATCATATGTATTTTTTTACATAAAAACAACAATCATAGATTTCTACATTTAGACATTGTATTTGATGAATGGAATGGTCACTTTTATTTAAACTTTGGGGATTTGAAGACACCTGATGTAAAGGAAAAAGACATGCTAGTATACATTTTATTCTTTCAAAATCTAAACAAATCAAAAATATGATTAAAATTTTACATAATGAAAAAAATGTATGTAATGAAAAAAATGTACTAGCCTATTCATGCTTAGGCCTATATTAAAAGTGTTGTTTTGTTAGCTTAGCAATGCTAGATATTATAAAACCCAGGATTAGCATTAGTCACACAAGTTACAGTAGTAAAAGTATAAGTGGTATGTTATTAGTATCTGTTGTTTGGTGAATATAATGTTCATGTGATGGGACTTTTTGATGAAAGTTTGCCGTGTTGAGTCACACAGACGCGTGTTTTCAGAGTTTCTTCTGCATTCATCAATCTGAAGAGGCATCAGTAAGTGCTGAAGGTCTCTGTGTTTTCATACACATGTGCATTACTCTCAGTCCTGATGGCCGTTGTGTGTCAGTGTGACTGATTGGGTTCCAGTATACACTTTGCATAAAGTACGAGCTAAAATTACACGTATAGTGCGCAGAAATCCCCGGAGAGCTCCTGGCACAGAAATCAAATGAACGGTGAGCTAGTGTCTCCTGGTTTTTCATTCACACTTCCTCTTTCAATTGGTTTAGTGAGCATGTGTTTAAGACATTATGAGTGCTTTAATAAAAAGAGAAATATATTGACTAGACGAATCTGTCATACAGGCAAACTTTAAATAGGCCTATCATGTTTTTTTCAGACTTTTATTTTGTCGGAATTAAAAAGGTTTTTAAAAATAAATAAAAAGTATATTATAGTGTTAAATAAAGATACTGTGCCAGACATCACTCAACATTTTTAGTAATATAAAACCTTGTTTGTTTCACTCATGAACAGCACTTGAAGTCTTCTCTCCGCTGCCCTGTCAATACTAAAACAATGAGATGATCATTCTTGAGAGAACTCAAGCAAATCAGACCAGGTTATTGAGTGACGAGATGAAGTTTGATAACATGGAAGCAGAAAGTGTTCAGCATGGCTTGAGATGTTGATGTGTGTGTTGAAAGCGTGCCGGAGTGAAAATGGTCAGGTCAACGTGAGATGGACTCGACCTTTACTAGACGTCAACCAAAGGTTATAAATCTCCACTGGCCTTAAAAGAAAAGCGCACGCTTGCCATTGCAGTGTAAGATCTTTCTCACAACAGCAAGCAGACGGTCTCAAGAGAACATACAACATGACCCACAAACCCCCAATGACTCTCTCTCAGTGAGGCATCTAATTTTATGGCATTTTTATAACAACAGAGAATATTTTGAGGGTGTATGAACGCAGAGACAGAGTTTTATACACATGGGATTCATCGGTCATAACTGTGCAGAACCTTTCAAAATCTGTCACTTTCAAAACTAGAATGAAAAAATAAAAATGGTCTATGTTGTAATTTAAGAATACAGTTTTATATGCCAACCTAAATAAATTCAGGCACTTTATTGATCTTAACTTTATACAGAGCTGAAGTTATATCATCTCATTCAGTTGATCAAACAGGATGTTACATTCGAGAACAGATCATCACAGAATTCTTTGGATCCATTTTATGGACGTCTGTGATGTCATTTACTCGTCAAATCAGTCATACATCCTGCAAGGCGATCATGTCCACTTGTTTTTAATGTTTGTAGGATTTTATTTTCAGTAATTTCAGCGTTATGGATGTGACATTTTGCATTATGGATGTGACGCTCAGAGAATGTATGTGTTACCAATATACTGAACCCTTTTTTTATATTTTATTAAACCCTTGTTGATAGAGTTTAAATATCAGAAAAATATCAGTCTGCACAAGTTTTCTTTTTAAAACATTGAACTAAACCTGCGTTATGGATGTGACCAAAAAAAGGACTTTTTGGGAGACCACACACTTTGTAGAATTTATGTGAATTAAAATGCACAAACCTGAAGAAATTATACCCAACAAATGAAGAAGGGATGTATCTTTACCCAATATAAAATATTTAAATAGTTATAATATAATATAATAATAAAATAGTTACTTTACATTTTCAGGTGTTCATTTATGAGGAATATGTCCCATTATAGATGTGACAATCCTGAAAATGTCACTTACACGACTATGAAAAATCTCTTAAAATAAAAACAAATGCTTTAAACACCTAAAGAGAGACCTCACATGGGTATTTGAACCACCAAATGTTGATATCTGTGCAGTCAGTATAGTAAAAACCTTTGATAAAACTTTTTTCATGGAAAGGTTGACATATTCACGGAATTGCCCAAGACTGACAGAATTCACAACAGAACTGAAAAAACGGACTTAAGATGATCACTCAATTGCCAATAATAACACGAAGATACTGTTTAAGACTACAATTTAAAAATACCTGTTAAAAACAGTAATACTCCAGCAGCTGGGCTACAAGAAAAAAAGTGTAAAACAACATTTTTTGTAAAGTAAACTTATACATCTTTCATTTCCAAGAGCAGAGTTTAAAAAGAAGAACATATCTTACATTTCCCTTTTATCCTGACCACGTGACTACAATGAAACTGACCAATCAGAAGACCACATTTAGCTTCTACTGTACTGGACCCCCAATATACAAATATATCTCAGCCAATAGTATCGGTGAGCTTAAAGCCCATTGCGCAATGAGTCCGAAATTTGCGTCCGATATTCCCGCGCGATCAAAAATAAATACGAACTCACGTTGTGTCAATCACATTTACACACTTCCTCCGATATTATCGTCCGTCACAAAAAAATCTGACTGGGTTCCATTTTCTACGTTTTTTGCATCCGTCAAGCATTTTGAGTGGCCTTTTAGAACAATTCAGAGACACCGTACAAACGAGAGCCAAATACGAAAAAAACGCGTACAAAAGTGTCGGACATATATGACCTTTAAGGCTTGATATATGGAAATAGACAGATCATATGTGATTTCCGGATTAAATGTCTTCTAGATGATATACTTTATGTGCTCTCCCCACAGCACGCGTGAGAAAGAAACCTTGACCAGACGGTAATTTACAGTGTTATGAGATCAGCGCAAAACACGCTGTAAATAAATAAGTGCTCATTCTGTCGGAGTGAGAGGGACCCCCCCGTCACGTGTTCACTGACACTTCAGGCAGATAAATATCCATCGTTCAGTGTTGGGCACGCTTCTTCATTTCAATATGACCATCTGGATCGGTCATACAGAGCAGGACATACATATTCTTCCTCAAAAAGAAATAAACATTTTAGTGTTTCCGTTTCTTCCATACAGTGCAAATTCGTCACACATCATATGTGTACCATAAAGAATTAACATGCACACAAGTATCCCAAGACAGACGCTTCGGTTTATATCGACTGTCTTTTGTTTGTAACGATTTTTTATCAACTACATGTTTTACAGAAGCCCCACACTGAACGGCTCTAAACATAACGTCACTGGTGCGAAAGCAAATCGTACGAATGAGATCGTACGAATTGATACGAATCAGCCAAAATTAGCCAACTCGTAAAATAGTTAGAATTGTGTCGTGAGATTGTGTTGGTTTTGAAAAATCTAAACAAATTGGAACAACTGAAGAGCGTGTAATTCATGACAAATTTCCTCAGTGTGATATAGCAATAGATGCGTAGTTGGGGTGCTTTAAAAAAAAATATATTTTTTACATCAGGCATTTAAAACACTTTTCTCTTTATTAGCTAAAGCGACGCAAACAGTCAAGGTTGTGAAGTCCGGCTCATCTGTCAACTCACTTTCACAATGGCCGAGAAGAAAGCGCGTCCTGATACTGAAGAGCTTTTTCTTGTGTAAACGGGTGTAATGCAGTAAAGTGTCTTTCACGATATCAATCTGTCACAGCACAATAGAACGACACAAAGAAAAGCTGGGTGGCATTCACACGCTGATCAATACGGCCTGCTTACAGCCGCTGCATCGCTCTAATGAATTTTTTTGTGTTGAAGCGCGCGTATTGGCAGGCGTTTTGGGACGCTTTTCAAGAGAATTAGCGCTGTCACCACACGGCTAATTGAGAATGTCTGGAGCATAGATTTCTCACGCAAATATCAATTACACCAACAAATGTGTTTTCATGAAGTCGCAGCTGTTTAAGGTCCGTGAGGTTGATGCTCGGCGGTAAACGAGAAGAAAACACAATTCTATATATGATGTTTGTACAATACTATAAATAAGTACAGTGTTATTAAAGAAAAAGTTCACCAGATTTGTTCAACATTTACTTTCATTGTACTAAAGATGCCCTGAAGTGAACAGTGACTGAGTGTCCTGAACATCTGTGTGTTTGTGTTATACAAATAAATGAAAGTCATTTAGATTTGGCACAACATCTGAGTAAACAAACAACGACAAAATGTTGATTTTTAGATGAACTGTCCCTTTAAAAGTGCACTGAGCATTTTTGTAGTTCACTGCCTGAGGTGAAAGTGTTGTTGTGAATGCGGCAAATTTTGAAGTTTTTAGTTACAGAATTTGTTCACTGTGTGTGTATAAATGTGTGTGTTGCGAATGAGAGAACGGGCCGGACAGGACACTGAATGATCTCTCTGCATTATTGTAATTAGATTTCCACGGAGAACTAAATTAAGTCATTTTGCTTCGGGGGACCGCAGACAAGTGTACTTTTCTCACTTACACACATGGGGTAGTGCAGTCCGTTAAGTAAAGACAAAAAGGCAACTATTTATAACATTCACCATCACTGATCGGCATTTACTCTTTATATTTACGCGCTAAAGAACATTACACAAGTACAGCGTGTCATTCGTTCATGAGTTTTAATGAGAAGAGCTTTATCTTTAGACCACTTGTTGAATTGCATTAATGATCAGAAACTGTTGCTTGGCATTATAATACTATGATGTATCGGGTGTTCATTTTTTCGAATACTTTTAAGGTCCAAAACATGACAGAGACATATCAGCAGCTTGTTGTAAAGGTTACATCGTGTGTCCCTTTAAAAGCAGACTCACGTTTTTTGTGCATCCGACCCTTGTATTCAACACAATATTCAGGTGATTAGATGGCAAAAGTTTCTCTGTATTATAGATTGTTGGTTTGTAAGTGTTCACGGTGTAAGAGTCTGTAACCAGATTGACAAGCCCAGTTTACTTGTTCACTTGTAGAGCAGTCTTGTCCTATCCAATATGGCGGCGACGTTGACGTTCGATTCAGGGACCAGTGAGATGACTGTGCATGTTTATGCCTTTATTTGCCACTTTATTTTCAATCTTTGAGACAATACATTTACACAAAGTATGACTAATCATACTATCAATGAACATTGTGATACACAATATGGTTGCACGGTGTAGTGCTACGGTAGCATCGCGATGCTGAAGCTTCAAAAGACCCGCGATGCCTCTCTGTTTTTTAAATGGAGGTATCGTAGTACCGTAGTTAATGTTGCTTATCCGCATTAATATTCATTTGAACACTCACATCTGCCTTTTTGCGATGTTTGTCTGCTAAACTCATCTGTGATTTGAATGATTCAAATTAGCGTTTTGAACGAATTGGTTAGATGATTCACTTACTCTGTGGAAAACTGACGCCACCAACCGGTCGTCTTAGTTCTGCATTTAAAGTAAACCTAATATTTCCCTTTATAAAGACTGCTGTATCAATTCCATTTGTCCCACATTTGAATTAGTTCCCACGTGAAAAGTGATCTATTGTACTTTAGTATTTACTACAGTTAACTACTAAAACTCATAGATACTAGTGTTTTTGAGTCTTATCAAAGTAAATATTTAAGTATACTACAGTATTTGCTACAATTTATCCAATTACCACATTTACATTTACATTTAGGCATTTGGCAGACGCTTTTATCCAAAGTGACTTTATTTATTTATACATAGGTATTTGCAATCCCCTGGGATCCAACCCACAACCTTGCGTCGTTAACTGCAATGCTCTTACCACTGAGCTACTAAGGTTAATACAAACAACATATTCTAGTGCAAAGTATAATACAGTTTACTATAGTAAATACAAAATGTTTCATCTAAATCTATGTTTTTTTTCATAGATTTGAATTATTTGGCACAGCATCGTGTTACTACTTGGTATCGAGATACTTCAGATGGTATAGTATCGTAAGTTATGTTTATGGTACCGTGACCCCTCTAATACAATGACCCCTCTAAAGTACAATGTATTGAGAAAATTGCAAAAATAACATTTAATCTAATAGCATGTGTTCTATATTTTCTACTTGTACCATAGTTTGTTTGAATACTGGATTCTGATTGGCTGAAAGGTGTGCATTAAAACCGTTTAATGCAGGGGTAATTACAGTCAGTTTGATCAATGTTAGAAATTACTTACAAAAAGAACTGTCCTTTTCACTCGTATGATGAAAAATAACACTGTAAACATAAATTACAGATTTAACTTGGCAAATGACCATGGTATAAATGTGATAATCTACGGCTAGGCGTGCATCAACATATTTTAATGTACTTCGCAGAGGCCTCCGCTTTGCGTCAGGTGGTTCTTGGCCTCCAAGTCCTAATTGTATAGCCAAGCATTAAAGAAGTAAAACTGAATTTATCCAAAAGGTCACTGAAGTGACTGAAGTGTTTCCACATCTCACACCGTGACCATCACAACCTGGTTTAGAAAAATGTCAATGATTTCAAACTATTCTACATGTCAAACAGATGAAGTTTGTCATAATGAGTCATGTGATCTACTTATGCAATTTACTTGAGAAGCAAAGAGACATACAGTAAGATAAAGACTTGAATTAAGTGTATTTACTCCATAGCCATTTCTTTTTCTTTAAGTAAATCTTGATTTAGGGATGTTTAGATATGTGTACTGAAAAAGAAAATACTGTGATTGGAGTTCACTGCATGTTTAGTTTGTCTAACATCATTTCAGGAGGTCATCTCTTCATGTTCTTCATGGTTCTTGTGCAAAGCCCAACATGAGATGTGAGGCAGAATGTTTAAATACAACAAAGTAAACCGAGATTTCTACAGTAAAGAATTATAAAAACATGTGGCGAGAGTACTGTGGCAAGAGTAAGAGCAGCCAGCGCCTCTTTCACTCACTTCATTTGTCAGAGTAAATCCTGCTTTCACTCTGTCCATTTCTTCTTAACCCTCCAATTAAAGTCCACTAAAGCTCAGCGTGAGAGATAGAGAGCGGAGCGGACAGCTGTCGCCAGTTACAAATGACATAGACTTCTGCTTTATCTGCCTCAGGAATCCATGACATCAGCGTTTACACGGCACCAGATGAGAAAGGCACATTGTGCTCGGAGAGGATCCCTCAAAAACACTGATGTTGACATACATGAAGAAATGTCAAAGTTTGGCCTGCACATTACCCTGATATTAATAAATAAAAACTCAGCCAATTATATTGGAAGTACATTTCCATCTCCAAGTGTTTTTTTTTCCTCAAAGGTTTGACATTGACTGGAGAGGCTCATGTAGCATCATCTGATCTTCTGTATGTTTCACATCCGTCTCCGTCTCACACTGGTTACAGCCAACCACTCAGGTAAGATTCATTCAAATATCTTGTTTTCTGCGTAGGGATGTATTTTCTTAATAATATGCATCAGAAAGTGTCAGGAAGTTGGAATCCTGATTACAGGACGTTCGTTTTTAAGCGGCACAAAATTAATTGCAAAATGTAGATAACCGAGTGCTGTAAAAAGTTCACTGGGTTATTTGCGCTTGATTGATTGCTTAATTAATGCTATTTTACAATGCAGCTTGAACGTTTTAATGTTCCGGCGAGCACATAATACTCATTAGACATTAATGAAGACGAGACATTACTGTAGACATTAAAATGAGACACACTCACTGATCTTTAATGCCAGATACATTAACATCATACATGCATTTCATCCACACTAAACGCTAAACAACTCTTCACTGTTAACTTTATGGATATGAAGTTTAATGGTCATGAGATGAAAGTTTCTGTGAGGCGAGTAATAATTGGACAGCATTGGTGATGAAGGGTAAAACCATTTAAATGCCAACAACAGTTGCGAAGTCAACATGAAACTCATGGTGTGTTTACATGACAACAATGTACCTTAAATGGAAAGATTCTTTTTTGAAGTGTCAAGACAAGAATTTGGTCCAAATTGACTAACAACACTATTATTTATGCCAGGCCAGTGAGTAGATGAGACAATATAGATGAGGCAAACGATTAGACGATGAGGTTTCAATAAATATATGGACTTTAAAGCGACAAAATGAGTTTGCGCATGTTTGTAGACTAAACATACAACAAGCATGCTTATGAAATCACCATTTTCAAATGTTTAGATTTTTCATAGTTTACACGATTGTTTTTCAAAAACTGCATTTTCATTGTGTGTAAATGATCAGAACAAATAAAACCTTCAAAATCTTTGTGTGTTTAGTTAACGTGGTGTTGTGTAACCCCCCCAAACACACACACATTTATTTTACATTATCAGATGTGTTTCCAGACGCTCAACTAGCAATAGTGTCAAATAAAAGATAATGGACTGACATGTGTGAAGGTAAAAACTTTATGTACGAGATGAAATGAGATGGAAGTGTGTTGTTTGTCATTGTTTTGATGCAGCGGCGTAACTGAGGGACAACATTAAAAGATGACAAAGTTCGTCTGCATGTTATACACAAAAGATCTTGGTCTAGAGTTCTTGCTGATGTGCTAGTTTACATCCGCCTCAATAACCTTATTGTAGAGCGGGGCGGTCTGCGCTCTACCTGCACATTTACTTTTCAATTAGCCGTGTGAACAGTTTCAACACTTTGGCACAATGGTTTTATAGCCGAGTGTCATCGTCCGTTAATGGCGCCGGCAACATCAGCGGAGTGATAAACCATCTGGCCTGCCTCCCGCAGAGATGAGCGCAGTAAATGAAGTGAAAAAGTTCAAGCAATTAATGTCACATTACTATAAGCATAATAATGCCGTCTCTCGCAGCACACACCAGCCATTGGAAAATAAAGACCAACGACACCCATCACTGAGGAGAAGACGACCAGATCTCATGACACTTTCGCTTCCAGAAGTTTCTCATTTGAGCTATGAGCACAAAGTCTGGTCCACTTCACCTGACCCGCTTAGTCTGGACAAGACCCGCCAAATTACGCAGCATTATTTAAAAAACATACTTAAAAAGAAAAGGGACCATAATTTAAAATAAAAACGGACATTTATGTGTTTACTTGCAAACACTTTTCCAAAAGCAAGCGTCAAGCTCGCATCAGCTGATCATCATCTACCTAAACAATTAGCTGTATTAAATTCATTCAGCTAACAACACCTTATCGCGTTGCTAACAAGTAAATTACCCTCCTCCATCCCCAACTCCAGCCAGAATGTGACACAAACATTATATTTTAACGTGTCACGATGTTATCTTACATCTGTATTCGGCTAACGGAGGATTTCCATCACAATGTCATGGCAAAACAGAACTATTTTATGAGGTGGCTAATTTAGGCTAATTCGCATGAATTCCTACGATCTTATTCGTACATTTTAGTACAATTCGCTTTTGTGCCAGTGACGATAGGTTTAGGGGTGGAGCTAGGGGAGGTGCTTCACTATTGCTTTTTCTAGTAATCCTGCGTTTTTGTGCGATTTACAATGAATGAATTCATACGAATTAGCCATTTCGTAAAATTGTTACTGTACCATTAGATCAGTTAGGAATTTCACAGGTTTGAAACGTTGCTGTTAAATTACACAATGTAGGAAAATAACAAATTTTTCCTTTGTTTTGTACATTCACATTTAATAAATTATTTCACAGAGATGTATATCATAGTTCAAATATACAACAAGTTAACCTTAAACCCATATGAAAAAATATGTTGTATTGGAGATCTATAAACTAGTGTACTCTAAAACATTCACACGAAGAAGATGAAACATTCAAAATGTACAGTCTCTCACTTCCACACACAGATCAAATCATTCTTCTTTTCAACAGATTCCGGGCTGTGTGTGTTTTTGTGTAATGTGTGTAATGTCAGCTGTTTGTATCAGTTGACCTGTTGTGTTGTTGTACACACAGTGTTAATTTCAGGACATCTTCAGGGTGTCTCATACAGGAATATCTTAAGCAGCAGCAGCATTAGCATAGCGTGATGGATGCTGCTGAATCTCAGATAACGTCACTCTTTGCATTTTAAACTAACCAGCGCCATCCATTCTCATAGCGGACAATTAAACTCCAGCTTGTGACGGGAGTTTCTTCCGTTTATACAGCAACACATGCACACACGCCTTATTCTTAAAGATGATTATCAGCTGACAGATCACGTCACAAGACGAATAAACGTTCAATTAACGGTGTAGCGTGTGTGCAGACATGTAGGTGAGGTTATATGTTCTCAGACACGTCCAGGTCAAGAGATTCTTCAAATACACACAATCACAGCAATGGAAAAATACTCCACATTACACATGTACAATTTATGATTCTTGACAACTTGGGATTCAGATTGGTACCAGTTCCTGGATATAATGGCTGGAATAGCATTTAAAATCGCACCTTTTTAACAAAATTATGTATATATTTTGGCTAACGCTAAGTGACGATTTATGCTAACTTTCTTTTAAACCATGTTTTATATTGTTGTTAAAGTTATATGTGTTGTCGTGACACTGCCTTATGAAATAACATCTCAAGCTCACGTCAAACGGCCGCTTACACTTCAAACACGGTATGATACAAGCATCCGTGTAATGTGATGGATGTCCTTCATAGGCTGATGAAATGTTTGTTTGATTATCAGTAGGATAAAGAATCCAGAACTGCTTGTAGCATTTTTTAAATAAAGGAAGTAGCCCAAATCAGAATGAAAAAAACAGATTCCATGTTTTTGCGCTGTCAAGCTAGAAAACAGATGTGAGCAAATTAAATCAGATTTTCATACAAGTATAAATCTAGTCATTGTCATGTTGCATGTACTTTAAAAATAAATATGGAGCATCAAACACAGCCACAAATAAAAAACATCACTCCAGTTTCATCTTTAATCAGCATGTGTTCCGGAACAAACCTCAGGAATGAGGTGAACAGCAAATGTGAATAACTGAGAGAATGAAAAGATACGTGAAAAAAATCAAAATTCTGCAGTCACATGTTCTTTTTTTGAACTGATCCGAACATACAAGTGAAACAATAGTATTGTGTTGTTAAAGCATGAATATCAAGACTATTCAAGATCTGCAAACATTGTATCATTTATTTTACTTTGACCAGTGTGACCCGTCTCAATTTCTGCAAATAAAGAAAGAAAAATCTATATTTTCATTTTGAATTTAGGAGAAATACTGTCACTAGTTCATGGAATGAAACAAAAACGTTTTTAACACGTAAAAAGCCCATTTAAAAAAATGTGTCTGTATGTTGAATTGACTGTGATGGTGAGGATTTATGCACATGGCTGGTGAGAGTTTTTGTTTTTAGTACAAAGTAAAAATTTGCTTGTAGCAGGAAACGTGCCTGAGGTCTGAGGTATTCTCTCAAAACGGATTGTGTCTGGGCTGTTAGCATTACACCCATGATGACCAATACAGATGTGAAGCGGCCGCTGCAGTTCCAGATGCACAGGTACAGACCTTGAGACAAACGATGAGATTAATTTAACCGTGCGTGTGCAGATGAAGAAGCAGTAGACAAGATCTCTCAACGGCATGAATATGAAGTGTGTGTTTGTGGGAGGGTGGGGGATTTACAGGAAGACGTCCCAGCTCTCCACAAATGATGGATAGCAACAGTATGAAGAACAAAACCAAGCATCGCTCACGCTGTCACCACAATGAAACAGCTATAGAACAGGATTCGCTCACAACGGCAGCAGTCGAGTTGCAGGGCCATCATGCCACTTCTACTGGAAGTCAAAGACTCCATCCATCACGCGCTCGCTCCCGTTAGCATCCGTGCGCCAGCGCTCGCTTCCCTGCAAGGGATTTCCACAATCGCTCTGAACGCTGTGATGAATTTATTTTGGATGCCATTGTTTTTGTAGCGTATTCCATTGGGGTTGTAGAAGAGACGGCGGGGTGCGTGCCGCAGACAATAAACATTGGCAGAGATCGACCTGTGGTGCGTTATGTTTACAGTAATGTTGAGGTGTTTTGAGGATGCAAAGAAAATCTAATTCTTTAAATCTGGAAAATGTCTGCATCACTATCAACTTTTTGCGAACACTTTAGCTCCAATTTATGTCAATAACTGCATATCTCGTTGGTTCTCACGTGACTTGTGTTGTTGTCATATGATGTCGATGTAATCACTGGACCAGTGGCGTTCACTACATGTCAATGACATGAACCTGCCATGTAGGCCTGTAACAACGCGTTCTTCAGTTTTTGTCCGCTCTTCGGCATTTGACTATGCGACGCTGGTATAGAAAATCTCTCCTGTAATGACTTTCACAGATATTAATGTCGTCTTTAAAGGAAAAGCGCCAGATTGAAGCGAAATTTGCAACAAGAGGATTTGACATCATATCGAGCCATTGTTTCTCAGTAAGGGCAAAGGCGTTAAAGCCCTCCGAGGCGGCGTTTTAATCAACTCTCTTTCTCTCGGCTAAAGCAGCTAAGGGACCGGAGCGCTACGTGAGGGACCAGTGACCCCGCAGTCACCAATGACAAAACGCCGCCTCTATCTCCAGCCTCCCTCCAGCTTCCCTCCAAACACAAAGCCACCCAGGAATACGTTTACCGCTACACACAGCCGAAGTGCAAATGACCGGCGGCGGACGGTTAACGCGGCAGTTTGGTACCCCTGCGTGCAGGACGCGCGAGCGGTGTGGGGGTGGCTAGGAGGCGTACTTAAAATTAAAAGTTATAGTCTATTAGCCTGCGTTTGGTAGCCGAGCACGCAGCCATGCCTAGCACGGCCGCTAATGGGAAAAGATGTGTGGAAGTGTATGATTTATGGGTGCATGGGAGCAGGGGTGGAATAATTTGGTGCAGAACGGGTACTTACTGAACGGCAACAACTCGGCTACTTATCCGTACTTTCTGGTGATAAATTAGCTCTTGCTTAAAGTGGCCCAGGACCCATTTTTCATTTTGATTACTACACTTGATATCTCTTTCTTTCGCACTCTTTCTATGTCAGCGGCGGTGCTTAGCGTTTCTTGTGTATCAGGTGCTGTGTTTAAGTAAACCCTTTCTGCTTCACTCAACCTCTTTTTTTATCAACAGCCCTACGTAGGGCTCTTCTGTAATCTCTCCCTAGCCAGGTGCGGCCGCTTGCCATGCAAAATAGTTGACCAAAAATGAACATGTGTGTCTTTATTTCGCAAAAAAAAGAATGCTTGAAGAACCTTCCCGCAACTTTTTACATACATTAACAGCTGTTAAAAACACATTAAAAGGCATCAAAATAAAATCTAAATACTGCTGTACACTTTAGGATTTCTGTAGTTTGTAGTATAGTGCAGTATAATTGTAGTATACAGTAATTACAACATTAGTTTGTAACTCGTTGCTTGTTAATGTTTACTACAGTACTCTGTACTATGAATTTCATGAAACTGATCAACTTTACTTAATTCTGGTGAAAATTCCAGTATACTGTACTGTAGTATATTCCAGTAATTACTACTCTTTGTTAATATCTAAATTTACTATATTCCATACTACAAATCACTACATATGAAATATAGTAAATTGATACTGTAATACATATTACGATATAATTTTGTATTTACCCTAGTAAACTGTAAAATAAAGTAGTATATTATAGTAAGCATTCCCACTTTGTTAATTAATACTGTTGTATACTGTGGTGTAAACAGTTATAACTACACTTTACGTATACTACAATATTCTGTAGTATGAAATATTGAACCCATTGTCGTAAATATTGCAGTATACTCTAGTATTTACTATTGTAGACTTTTGTTTATTGTAGTATACTTAAGTGTATTATAATAAGTACAACACTTTGTTCATGTATTCTATATACTTCTGAAGTACTAACTATAGTGAACTGTCAATTTAGTAAATACTGTAGTACACTTATGAAGTACACTGAAGTGCACATGTAAATACTTGTATACACCAGTATTTACAATAGTAAACTGTGGTATATTATAGCAAGTACTACACTTTATACTACATTGTTCTGTAGTATTAACTACAGTGTATTGATAAACCGTGATTTTTCCTAAAATTAGCTTTCATTTGTTTACTGTAGTAAATACAAAAGTATACTACAGAATTTTTCCATTTATATTGCCTGCGTTTGTGTCATTATTTTTAGGAGTAAATTTGGCTACTGCGCACATTATTTGGTGAATTTTTTGAACGATTTCAAATTTTTCTGCTGTTAATTTGTCCTTTTTGGTACCTGAAATTGTCACACTGTACAGTTTTGCAGCACCACAAGGCCAAGTAAATAATGACATGATCTTTATTTTTGAGTGAACGGTTCTTTTAATTCACTTCTCCTGTTCTCTCTGTCAGTGATCCAGTCATTTTTTCTTTGTAAAGGCTGTATATCAAAGACACTGTGGTTTGGCTTGTTTGGCTTTCTGTCCAGCTGCCAGACGACTGGAGCCCTGTCACTCAGGCCGTGACCCGGTCGGACCTTCCCCTACTGGGACAATGTTCCCATTGATCCTGGCTCGACTGGAGTGACAGGACTCTGCCTCAGTCAGGGAAATAAGCAGGTGAAATATTAAGTTATGAGGGCAGGTTTCAATCAATAAACAGCCCTTGCGACCGGGTTGGGACTCTATGCAATTCGAGATAATGCAATTGAGGGGTTTGAAACCCAAATGGATATGTTTTCCAGGAGCACCAACCACATCAGACGTTCCACCCAGACCCCATCGGAAACTGCCGGGTTTCACCAAGAACTCTGTTTGGTTAAATCTTGATTGAGCTTACTTGAAACTACTTGAAAACACTTAAGGAAGCGCTTTAAAGGAAACATATATTTTCTCTCTGAAGCTAAAGAATACAGAACAATACAGGTGTGAAGATCATTAGTCATGTCTGTGGCTTCGGGGACAGAAGTCAACACAGTCCTGACCTCCACAGACCCCTGCACGTCAGGTGAGCTGACCGTATACTGTTAGTCCCCACACGGCCTCCCCTCGGCTTAAATCCTGAGGCGCTGACGGACGGCTATCTTCACCCAAACCGCCCCGCGTGCCGCTGATAAAATGTTAATGTAATTAACAGATAATGACTGTTGTTTTTAGCTGTCGATACTCCTGCAAAGTCACATTCAGGTGTCTGGCAGCCATTGTTCAATTCAATTACTTCCTAAACACTCCCCCCACCTGTCTTTATCTGCCGCCGTGCCGCCTCTCCTCCCACCTGTCTGTGTTTGTGCTGACAGACAGCGGAACAGCCCGGAGATGTACACTGGGCAGGGGATATGTGCACACTGAGCAGGGGATGTATTGTATGTGCACACTAAGGAAGGGATATATGTGCACACTGAGCAGGTAATATCCGTGCACACCGTGCAGTATATATATCACTTTTTTTAGAACCAAATTCATGGCACTATTGGGTAATTGCCTCTCTTCTATGAAGTGATATCTGGATGCACCCTTGTTCCCTGTGCTGTTTTTACTGCCTCTTTGTTTCGCCCGCAGATCTCACTCTGGGTTGGCCAAACACTCCGTATGGGGCTCGCTTCTCAAGTCTCTATTGGGCTCTTGAAACGTGTCTCAGCATCGTGCCGAGAACGGGCCGCTCGGTTAACTAGTGCAATCCCAGCAGTGTCGGGGAAAGGATCATAAATCACGCGATCGAAGCCGGCAGCCACTGACACCCCCCTCACCTCCGACACGGACGAGAAGCACAAACAAGACAAATGTATTTATTTTGAAGTGGAAAGCACGCGGGGTCTATCAGGACGCCAGGAGTGTGGCCACTGGCACAGCTTTATTTGTACTCCTGTATTTTAATAAGCATCAAATCCAAACAAGATTAGGTGATTCCAGTTTCCAAAATGTCAGGGCAGGCAGCGCTATCAGTCATAATAAATGGGCTCATGCAAAGCATGGGATCTTTACCATGCAGAACAGTGTGTTTTGAGCGCATTGCGCTGATGCCGGCCTCTGATATGCAATTATTCTAAAGAGTATCAAAAGTCCAACGTGAACTGGACGTTTCTCCACCGGAGCTCGAGCACTGCATTTGTCTTCATGCGTTCACACTGACACAACCTACGAATAATAAGATTTAGCCAAACCGAGGATACCGTAATCTGAAAAATGTAAAAACAGAAGAATGTTGCTATCGTTGTGTTGTGTTGAATGAAATCACTTTATTCTCAATGCAAAAGATGAATCTGTTTTCTTCAAAGTACTGTATAAAGGTACTGCGCAGTAAACCTGAATGCTCAAAGTAATTTAACAGCTTAAGGAATGTAAACTTAATGAGTTTGAGTAAAGTTTAGTGATTCATTTTGATTAATTTCAAGTTTTGAGACAAAAAAAGTTGCACCTTGTTCAATTTACTTGGTTTAATAATGTTAACACAACACAATTGGTTGAAAAGGATTTCCAATTCCCAGCATGCTTTGGGTCAAACTGCAATGGGAGAGTACATTTTCAAATATGATTATTTTATGTGCTTTTCAGTAAAGTTAAAGACTTGTTAGTGTTTAATGTTTATTAATCTCCGTTTAACACGATGGCTGCGTCGCCTTTTCCCTCTTTCTGGCTCGTGGGAGTTTCCAACCCCCTTGGGGTCTATCGTTACTATTTGAATGCGATTAAACAACCGATGTCCAGTAATGCAGGTGGCCCATTAAAAGTTTCGGAGTGTCTCTTTACACTGAGTATAAATAGCCCACCTTGTTGGCAGAGAGTATTTGCACTAGCTCCGCCTACCAATATGTGATTGGAGTAGAGAAAGTGTAAAGCCAGAGGTATCCGTGATCACATACCGTCGGCACGAAACGTGTACAACAGCACATGCTCGAGAAAATGTGAAGAGCCCACTAGGTGGCAATACACACACGGAAAGTTTGCGGTGTGCAGTTGTCAAAGAACACCGACACAAAAGCAACACGCCAAAGAGCAGGAGCCAAAACACTACAACAAAGAGTTTGAGTACAATGGAGAATTCGTCGAGCATTTGCGTGAGGAGATTCTAAAATATCTGCATTTAAAGTGTATATAATTCCAGTTTAAGAGAGTCTAAAGATATTCAGGGCGGCTAATTGTTATCTCTGTCGTCTGCAAAGGTGGAGCTATTGTTCTTCTATCATTGATTTCCAGTAGCCTCGTGAACAACCCAGCTCAGTGCTGCCCTCTGATGGTCTGGTTGAGTATACATACTCATTTTTACTACGCATTTGTCAAGCTCGTCAAACCGCACATGTCAAAGAGGAAGGAAGGAAGCTGTGCGATCGTGTTTGTGCGCAAGACGGACATGGAAAGTCAAGTATACCTTTGCTTTTAGAATGACACCGTTTCAAACAGCAACTCCTGTGGCAGCTGTAAAGTCCATAGCTTTGGCACTGAAGTCCGGGTTTCTAATCCACCTAGCGGTGAAAATACTCTTTTACCTTTTTCTATCACATTACAGATCATAAAGCCATTTATTTTCAATAAATTTGATTTAAGACTTAAAAATCATTTTTATTCAAAAAGTTTAGGTTTAGTGTAAGGTCAGGGATGCATGGCTTTTATTATAAAAAAATGCATGGCATTTTTATTATAAATAAAAATGATTTACACCCTGTTATTATTGCATAATGTTTAATGCACAACATTACAAATAGTAACGTTATCTGCCATTATTTATAACTACCAATAGCATCTAACTACTATTTCTACTTAATTCAAATAAAATACAGCTATTTTCGCTATTTAAACTCAGGAGATTTGATGAAGTTCTCAGTTGTGTTTCATTTAAGTATAAACTTATGAACTCTGATGAAGGATTATGAAGAAAAACATGAATTTATTTTGAATATCGCTGAACCCTGACGTCTACATTTACTATATGCTTTTATTCAAAGTCATTCACAAATCGTCGTACAATTTTGACCAAAACAAACGCACTACAAGACCAAGAAAGTTTATTAAAAAAATCTGTAAAATAAAGGCATCTAGATTCCCAAAGCATTGTGAGCACTATCCATACAAACAGAAAGGAAACAGATACAGAACGCTAAAAATTCACACTCATGTTCAGATTGATTTGTTTTGCCCTACAAAGTCAAAGTTGTCGTGCCGTGTTTCAACAGTTCCACTGCTTGACCTTTCCGTCTCATCTTCTTTTGGCTCAATTGACTTGAAAGTGTTTATCTGTGGCCTTTTCATCCCTCTCTGTCCACACCAGTTAACATTACACATCCCTACAAACTGCTCACATGATGACAAAACCAACCCTTGCACCTTCCTGTGAACGTCCATAACTTTGTTGTTTGTTTGTTTGTTTTCTAACGACTTTGTTTTGTCCAAATTCCAAAGCATTTTTACACGACTCCTTAACAGACGATACGAGGTTCTGATTTAGCAGACAGCTTGACTAGATTTTGAAAAGGTTTTTATTAAAACACTCATTATGCAAAACGCAGAAATTTATTCACAGCATTAGCGTTTCTGACGTCCACGCTGGTTTCTGGTGGCAGGTCGGCACCCAGTCTCTGTTTGCCGGGCATCTGTTCGGCTCTCAGTGTGCCCAGCACGAGTCCTGTCGCAACAGTCTGTCACCGGCCGCCTCACGCTGAGCTAATTGTTCATGGGAAGCTGTGTTTTTATCTCCCGTTAGCCACACCTCTAATGACACAGACATGTGTCTGAGATCTCCCGCTGGAGGTATCTGTAACCAGAGGAAAATTATCAGAGGCTTTCTCTTCCATAACTCTCCATCTGATGGAGTTTCTTTAAAGTAGATGTTTCTTCTAAAATTGTTCAGAAAACTATAATTGTTGAAACTCATGAAGAGTCTTGAGGTGTAAAATGAAGGTGGATTGTAGAGATAAATCATCTGGATTCGAGTAAATGTGATGAGAAATGTTTGAGTTCATACTGAGATCTTCAATGATGTTGACTTTTGATTGCAGACTTGACAGATCTGGTTAAGTCTTTAAAGTGGAGTGCCGGGTATCCGTACACAATCTTGTCAAACACTCGTGCTGATATCTCTTCACAGAAGTCCCGATGAGCCGTTACAGCAGCTCTTCATCTGTTGGGAAACATCAGTGTGTTCCGCGGAGCCTCATGGAAATCAGCTGGGGAAATGAAGGAGATCACGCGAGTCCAGGTGAGAGGAGATCAGCCGTGATAATGTGCAGATTCGCCCAACTCGCTGCGAAATGCAATCATTTCCCTCCGGGGTCGATCTGAGGGACCCGCGACGCTCCGTCGTATCGGACGCACAGGTGTAAAGCTTTCTCAATTCCCTCTGCCAGGTGTAATCTCACCACAAACGCTACAGAAAACCTCAAGAGAGGAAGATTCAACACAGCCCCCCCACACACACATAGCTCAGACAGAAAGACGTATACGTTTAATGGTATCCTTTAACATTTCCTTAACCTCAAACAGGCCCTGGGTCCCGCTCTCCCGGGGGCTGTTGGATTCTGCCGTCGGGGGGGCCGCGGGCCGCTGATGAGCTGCTCACACTGGCGTGAAATGCAGCGTAACCTGCGCCCGGGCGAGATTGCCATATTTACTTTCTAATCTGGCCGCCTTAATACACACGATAAAAACTTTGTCACGTTAGATGGTGACAGATGGGCCCGGAGATGTTATTGCTGGTCCAGGGGTCCGCAGCTCAGGGGGGGAGGGGGGAGAAAACGACGGGAGGGAGCCGGGTGACCGCGCTCGCCCCAATCACGATAATTTTTCATCACTCCAATTACATTGCTGAGTGCGTCGCCGCACACACACACACCGGCGGTGACAGTACTTCCAGTTCAACAACATCAATAAAAGGCGCGCTTGTGGGTCTCTCCTTCTCACAGACCATTTCTCTGCTGCCCTTCTGCTTTAGACAAGACACCGACTGTGATCAGAATAAAACAGAAGCAAAAAACAAACGGCTCAAATGTGTGACTGTCATTTGTAATGAATTAACAGAGATTAAAAAACGATTCAGTGAGCAGTGAATTATATAGCACTTGAAAGTAGAAAGAAAAGTTTTTATTTTCAAAACGCACATGATCTTACCATAAACTTTAATAAACTCAAAAACTTATTCTATTTGTAAATCTTTGGATCTATGGACAGGTAATTTTGTTGTCATTATAGGTCTATACTTAACATGGAAGCCTTAAGCTACTGAGAAAATGATTTTTATAGATACCTTTTTATAATCATAACATACATTTAGTCCAATTTTCATGTTAACACTATAATATTTGTGTAACAGTGTTGACAGTCAGGTAATCGACGGAAATGACGTCACACTATACAAATGATGTGGGGTTTGATTAAACAATTCTACACTAGTGCATGATTTCTCTACGATTTACCCGTTCACATTTACATTTAGTCATTTAGCAGACGCTTTTATCCAACGCAACTTACAAATAGTTATGGAGCAACAAGCGATATGTCATACAGGAGCCATAATACATCCACACTGAGAGTACGTTTTCACAATAAAAAACTGAAATGTTTTTCCTTTGCATTTTTCGAAAAATTTCACATACACACGACAGCGTTATCAAAAAGATCGGCATTTACATGGATCTTGGAAAACGAATAAAAACGTTGTATTATGTATTCCAGGCCAGTATATAGAGCTGTTGCGCTATAAAGAAACCCTACGTGCTTGCGTTCCTCAGCATACACCTTTCTAATCTAAAAGCGCTTCTAATACACTTTGTCGGGCTGTATGTGTGTTTATAGCAGTGTGCATTTAAATATTATGTCTCCGTTGGTTGTAGTGGTGCAGTAAATCTACTTTTTGCTGGAGAAATGATTAAAAAGTATGTCATTCGGCACAAACATGCAGCATGGAGGCCGACTTTATAGGCATGCGCATGATGTCATCGTTTCGAATTTTTGCGTTTACACGGAAACGAGAACAGCGTTGTTTTCAAAAGTTTGCTTCTTAGTCCCCTAAAACGCTGTTTTTGTGTTAACGGAAAGCCAAAACGCATACGTTTTTAGCAATTTTGTTAAAAACAGTCTCGTAAAAACGGCCTCAGAGAACTGCGTTTTTGACATTGAAAACAGAGCTTTTTGAAAACACACTCGAAAGTGGATAAACTTGAAAATGCCGTTTTCACATTGTAGTGTGGATGAGGAAAACTGAGGGATGACACGTTTTTGGTCATTTGACAGATTGTTTTCTGGTTGGATAGCATTAATGTAAGCTCATGCATACTTTGGATTGCATTTTTACTAGGAGACGGAATATTTAATTGCTTGCACTTATTGTTTGGGAGTGGAGCGCAAGTTTAGTTTGACTTAAGCTTTTGCAGCTTTATAGTCTTGTGTTACCTATAGAAACATCCCTATCTCTTTGTCCGTCCATAAAATAATTCCCTATACTGATGTCATGCTTCCGAGCTATTTGTGTTCAGGTGCTTTGTTGTTGGAAAGAATGGCAAACGGCAGAATCATGCTTATGTGTGTCTTGGGAAAATGTTATATCGTAATAGTTTACAACGGTACATCCTACTGTATAGTTTTATTGTGGAATATTGATGAGTTACGTGCTATTTTCGCATTGTATAAAACATACAATATGCTTAAAAATTATTCATGTATAAATTATGTGAACGACAAGACAAGGCAAAGGCTAATAGGTTAAATCATATTTTTACAGCAGAAATCCTTCTCCCATCCGCCACGATGATTGTGTAAATCCCGTCCATCCCTGCCCAACTGGGGTATGAAAATTATTTCCCAACTTCCCAGTGGGATACGTGACATCATGGGGCATTCATGTGCAATTATTAGCATGGAAACTCATATTTCTGATAATTCCGAGAGCTTGTATAGGTAGCATAAGGCTAAGTTTGAGACAACTCGGATTTCGGGTATTGCCGACTTCAGTCCCGGAAGTGAACGTCTGGAATGGCAAACAAAGTCGATTATCTGAAACTTAAAACTATTTCTACAACACGTAATATGTATGAACAGGAACTTTAATATATCCAGAAACTGTTTATGAACAAATGCCTACATTTGAATAGCTTCTGTATAATGATAACATAGACTGCTGTTAAGTTCTCTCATCTCATTGGTTCATCTCATGGTAAACATGCGAATGCATGGTTTTGACGCATGGCTTTATGGAATGGTTTGTGGTCGGTATATTTTACATCATAATATCTGAAACCCGCAGCATGAAAATGCCTGACAGAAATGACACAGTCTGACGTGTCTTAAGTTTTAAGATCAACCAATGATCTGAAACAGAAACAGTCACAGTTCACCAGTGACCAGATAACCCTACAAGGCTTTACAAATAATGTCATGGCTCTATATACTCACAAAAAAAGCATTTATATGAACATTTTGCAAAAGCCATACATTTAATACATGAACTCAAAGCGCGGTAGTCAGTAGATGTATATGGTTATTGACTGTGTCAAATGCAGAGCAACAAGCAGAGCTCATTGTGGCATCCATTCAGACTTTCATTTGAGATTATTAGTATCCACTTTAAAAGTTTGGATTTGTGTGTCTCAGCATTTCAAGATTGCGTCTCATCCAACATCTGAGAGGTGAATAAACAGCCAAATATGAATGACATTACATTGTATCAACAGGCTCATTTATGCTCCATATGCATCCACAGCTGGCAGCGTAATCACTGAACATTTGTTTTTATTAATTCTTTCTTCATCTCAGTCCATTCCCCCACCCCCCCCCCCCTCTCTCTCTCTCTCTCTCAGCCAGTTTACTCACTTTTATTCCCATTTCACTCTCTTTCATTTATGGCTAAATGTAATAAGCGGCTTTGTTTGTGAAATGAATGTGGTTGGTAATCAAAAAATCTGCAAACAGATGTTGAGGCTTCAGAGCGTTGAACCATCATCTCTCTCTCTCTCTCTCCCTCTGATGATAAGAATGTAGTCACAGATCTTATTTTTCAGGTAGCTCTTGTGTAAACTGTTTTCCGTCATAAATCACATGGGTTCTCGCACCGCTCGCAGCAGATGCTCGTCTCTTTCGCACACAGGTCTGAATGACTGATACCGGCTCACACAGCTGTCTGGAGCTCTACACACATACACACACATACATAAATTAAACTGCTGTGGATGATTTCGATCAGTTCAATGATCCACTCTGATTCCTGAAAACACTGTGACTGTACGCTTTCTTAACATGTCAAATTCTGGCTCAACCAATAGTGTCACATAAAGACACGCCCATATTCTGTCGCCATGCCCAGAGCCGTTGAGAGAGAGAGTCGCATCAACTCGGTTGACTCCTATGAAACACGTTTACATGGACAACAGTAATCCGATATTAACACGATTTAGACAATACTCTGATAAAGAATGGACCACGTAAACAGAGCATTTTGATGAGCTTAATCTCTCTTAAACTCATAATCATAGTCCTCCTATTTTAGTTGCATTATTGAATTGCGGTATAGACATGTACACACCTTATTCGCACTATTACCAGCACGTAGGAACTTTCGCATCACTTTGCGACAGCTTACACACATGCATGGCAGTGGACGGATGTTTCGTTTTACGGCAAACAACATGGCTACAAGCAAGAAAGCACATTTTTTAGTCCTAACAAGAAACAAGAAGATGCCAACAATTTTAGAAAATAAATTAGAAAACCAAAAACTGTATGTGGTACCCTGGCAAAGACGAACTGTTTGTTGATACGAAGGGAACGTTGAACAGCATCGCGTAGGGACGTAATGACGTATGCAATTAATTAAAACGGGAACATGAAAGGTATATTCTTACAGCAACGAATGTTAACACCTTAATCGTTTTATTTGCTTACACAGAATAAGGCAAATAATTAGATTAAGGAAGTCAATGTAAACTTGGTCAGTTTAATACAGCAATGCTTGTCGTTCCCGGAAGTTACTAGTATAAATACATTTGTCGTTTAATTGACAAAACATTTAAAGAAATAAAGAATTTAAAGAAAATACATAACTTCCTGGAACTATCTGAAAGCTTCATGAATCACGTGATGATCGAAATTTTTCATCTTCCGTTGTCGCGACTCTCTCTCTCAATGGCTCTGACCACGCCCAGATCCCAACACCACGCCCACAACCTGTCATTAACAGATGCTGCAATTTCGTGCTGCTCGAGGTCAAGTCTCACATCTCTGTTTAGGACAGTCACCGGTCAAAGTCTCACAGAGCCATCAGCCAAACAGCTTTGGCCAATCATCATTGGCTGCTGAGTGATTTGTCACATGATGTTTATGGATCAGCTGATTGGGCACCTTTCATTTGCATCTGTGCCTCGCACAAAACAAACAAAATAATGACGTTGGAATACGTGCCATATCATCTGGAGGGGAAATGATACTGTTCATCTTTCGATATTGTTTATCTTCTCTCTGAATTGTACCGGAACATCAGAAAACACATGAGTAATTGTTGAAGATAATGATATTTACAACACAGAATCACTGAACATCATCTTCATCATATCCTCTCTTCTCATTGTCAACACGCACGCACACACACGTACAGAAGGTAAGCGGTGTGTGATGCCTGTCCGCTTGCACGCGAGCCACTGAAATGGGTCATTTTTTAATTAAATACAATATTAATTACTGCGAGCATCATTAACGATATGTGAGATTTGACTAATTAGTGTAATAGTTTTGGAGTCACGCTCATTAAATATGAAAATTACAGCGGTCTGAAGCATCGCTTTCATGATCAATCTTCTATGGGCAGGAGGGAAATGATTTAGGGAGGCGCTTTCATTCCACAATTATCTTCATTACAACTCCGCCATACTTGAGAAGAAAGCGAGTGAGACGCGGGGTTTCAGGGGGTGTCGGGGGGGCTGGGCCCTCGCCGCTCCTGCATCTCCCTTTCAAATGCAATCCTGTCCCTGTAACCAGACGAGACAGGTTCTCCGGGTTCTTTTCTCGGGACGCACGCTCTTTCAGACTCGTTGGTTGGTGGAAATGACACGACACGCCGTCTGATGTGTTTCTGTCACGCTTGTTCGGTCCGGGCTGTTGTTTAGGGAGACGCATTTTCATTGGACAAATCAAACCGATGTAGAACGGAGAATTTCGTTTGTGATTCGCTCCTAATACGTTGCCAGATTGCAAGACGGCATATATTTATAAACACTAACACTAAAATGTTTTTCACCATCAATACCTTTAACTGGAATGTGTTTATTTACTGTAAATGTTTTAAATACTTTTTTAAACCAAAATTACATCTACAAACACTTTGAATTGATCAAATGGTTTTGAAGCGGCTGATTTTTATATAAGTTTGAATTGCCTAAAGCATGCAACAGTTTCTTAACACGTCCAAGCGTGAGATCTGAAAGTTTGCGGTAGGGAGCTGAGATGATACGCCAGACGGGCACTCTAAATCACGGATGACCTTGCGTTTTCTTCGCCTTTATTTTAACATAAATACATCTGGCGCACGCTTTAAATATATGCAATAATCCTATCGTGTACCGAATTCAAGCCCTCTGGTATTATTTTCATACTCACCTCTAGCGGAGGTGCCCGATAACCGACGCTTTATCACGTTTCATTCCTTTTTTATTTATTTTCTTCGGCCTCTGTCTTCGTGAAGCGATTGCACCCGCTTTGATCTGATTAATTTCACGCGAGGCCAAACAATTATTTCTCGTCTTTATCAGTTAAAGGAATCACCTTCCTTTTATGGGTATCATTTATAACAAGCGGACAGCTACCTGTTTATTAGAATTTCAAGCAGCATATCGCCAGCGAGATCTTCCAATGGCCATATTTACATTTCAACTTTGGCTAAACAAGCATGACAACACACACACACAGGGCGAGCCGGCACCATGCCTCATTTAAATACTCCCCCCTGCATCCCTGTTCAGACGGCATGGACTTTATGCAGAAGTGAGCCCGGCCCGCGGGTCTGAGACGACTTTATGGTTAGAATCTTTGTATTTGTGGCGTACAGGTGCATCACGTCCATCAGTGTGTGTGTACGTGTGTGTGTGACAGAGGGACAGAGATCGTGACCTGTGAAACGCAGCCACGGCTCTGAGGTGCCGGCTAAGAATACAAACATATTTGCATGTGCCACGGACAGATTCGCGTTTGACATCTCAACAGCTGTTAATTATGAATTGGCCTGCGGAGAAGTCGACAGCGCTGTGAATATGCAAAACGGCGAGAAGCGGCCAGGGCCCATCCAACACACGTGTCAACTCCCGCCCCACCTTACCACGCTGCACACGCTGCGACAGCGCCTGCCGGAAGTGTCAATCACCCGAGCAGGAAACTTCCACGGTCATCTGGGGCACGTTCAAGCTCAAGCCGGAATGACACGTTTCCTGGAAACGCTGAACAGGCTTTGAGATACGTTTTCTCTTGTTTGGTGGGTGTGTCAGGAATGTCAGCCCAATCAGCAGCAACATGTATACAACCCGCGCGGAATTAAAGAGACAGCTCGAATAATGGGTACAAGTCCATTACAAATGTGTCCGCTGTAGCTCGGTATACGCGACAATTGAAGACTTTCGAAAACATGTATTTTGCAGTAGTCAACACTGAAAGTTTCTCATCTGCCATAGTTCAACTCTTGCATCATCACAACAGGGTGTTAAACCGCACCCCCGTTTCCGTTTAAAAAACTTTTTGCAACGTTTTGTCGGGGCTGAACACAGCCCTGTTAAATCCACACAAACACGGCGAACACCGCTTAAAGAGGTATATTTTAATGAATAGTTTAATTAATTAAAATAAAATTCTGTAACTATTGCAATTATTTTACAAGCTGGCTATTTTGTGTGAATTTGTATGAAGTAAATTTGACAAAGCATACTATGTATGAATGAAGCCCCACCCCAAACTCCGCCTCTAAACCTAACCGCCACTGGGGTGAAAGCAGTTCATACTAATGCGATGAAATTGTACGATTTATACAAATTAGCTATCACGTAGAAAAGTTACGAATTGTCATGAGATGTCTTGTACTTTATATCGATACATTTTGCGGCCCTTATGCAACATTTTGTTGGTTTATTCAGTCGACAATAATGTGTCTAGTTTTCGAAATGACAATTGACCCTTAGCAAGGCCCTCCCCTTTTTGCTATGTCTGACATCAGCCAAAGTGCTTCCACTGCACTAAAGAATATTTATTGTGACGTGTAGCCTACTTTCAGCCAAAAACAGTAAGAAAGTCTGTATGCATTTGAAGTATATATTCAGGATGTGAAAGTGACTCGGTATAAAGCAAAACAAAATAAAGATCGAAGCTCTAGCTAATGTACTGTGCTTGCCCTCTGGATAGCGGCATTCGTTTTTGACACGTTTAGACAACGAGTGAAACTGTGAATATTACCATAAAGATCCAATTTTACCTCGATAAAATTCTGGCAGTGTTGATGAGATGCAGTCCATCAGCGCGGATCATATTAAAGTCAGTCTATGAGGTAAAACCCTGGACAAGTCTTCTTGTATGAGTCTGTTTTAAGAAGTCTTTATTGTTGTACTGTACATTATGACAACTAAGATTCCACAGTGTCATTTTAGCTGGGATTATGTTCGTACAGTGTGACAGCGATCAAAAATCGCGAAGGACTTTTAAAAACCGCGTAGTAACTGTACGTAACTGATGGGAGATGGATGACGTGAGCTCCACTGCTGTACTCCTATTGGTCGTCACTCCCCAAAGTCGTTCATCATTTGCATAAAGTTGAACAATTCTCACTTTGTCACATCTCTAGACATGCCCATCTGTTGCTTGTGTCGCTGGACGTCGCTAAACTACCATTGAAATGAATGAGATCATGTCGCTCTTTTGCTGCCAGTCGCTGGCAGTGTGAATGGGGCGTAACACCTCAATGATGGGTAGGCATAGGGGTGGAGTTAAGGGTGAGGCTCATAAAATCCTGTTGCTGATATGTGTGTTTGGTCAGTAAAACACACAAATCGTTCAATGACGTTGACTTGACTTTAACATGAAAATCAAAAGTACTTTTGAGTCATTGATCGTTTTAAATATATTGAAATATTATCCCAAAGGTGACGCAAATGTCTCTTTTTACCTTGAGTACATGGGCGAGCTAACATGCCTGTGTTAAGCCGTGAGGTTATGCAGAGGGTCTGGGCCTGTAACACTCAAGAGTATCTCTGGGAATTTTAATGAATTCAAGCCACCCCCCCACACACACGCACACACATGCTGAATCTGCGCTAATATCCCCCCCAAGGACTTTCATAAATTTCATCATTAATAAAACCGGACATTCAATTAGTCTCGAAATCCAGATTGCTGATTGTTTCATAACTGTTGTGCCGTGATTTCGCCTTCTTTGTTATAAGTTATAGAATGGGGGTGGGGGGTGCAGAAAGTTAAAACTAATTTCATTAATCGAATTGTCATCACTTCAAACCATCTCTTAATTAGTACAAATTAATATGATTAATCACAATAATGACAAAGACTCATTCAATTACAGCGTGTGAATGGCGAGGGGGTGTGCTGGTGGTGATACGGGCGGCAGGTGGGATCGGTGGATTGGTCCTGATTATTCTTTTAAGCGGCGGGTTATCATTCACCCTGCCACTTTAATAAGTCCGAGAGAAAGTTGAAAATGAGGCAGAGTCACTTTGCGGCTGGTGTTTTGTTCTGCCTCTCATAAACGCTTCTTTCTGAAGTCATTTGCATGCCGCCGCCCGATTACACCGCATGAAGAAAAGTGTCGCTTCTGTTTAATGTTTACAGGTGTTCAACAATCTCTGCTCTGTTCGGATTTAGATTTCAACATGTTACTGTCAACACTTCAAAACGCCTGATGTACAGCAAGGTGTTGCCTAGCAACCACAGACATCACAACCTAGCAACCATCATACACCCTACAGACAGAACATTCCGTGCCTGTGAGTGCTCAGATTGGGATAATACACGTAAGAATGAAAAATCACAGATGAGATCAATCTATTATCTCAGTCATTGTTCATAGACACCAGTGAGATTAAATAGAGATCCAATGGAAACTTTTGCTGAAGTCTCATATAATGTCACAAATGTCCCTTCCATTAGAGTTTCAGAAGAGATGTCAACAATGTGTCAAACTGTGCTCAGATTTGTCAAGTCTGCAATCAAAAGTCAAAATTAATGAAGATCTCAATATGAACTCAAACATTTCTAGTTATATTAGTTTACTAAAATTTTAACTTTGAAAACGTTCCTGTTCCTGTTCTTTGAAATCAAATCAAATATTGACCAAAAAAATATTGGAAAAACTTAACTACAGGAAAAATTGCAATGTTGCCTCAAAAATAAAGTGAAGTAAGTTTAAAGCAGTAAAATTATAATAAAAAACAAAAACTAAAATAAAAATGTATTCATATTTTATAGCAACATTAAAAATAAACCAACAAATTATAAAATGACAAAAGCATATATCAAAATTGCAAAAAATTAACTAAAATTAACAAAAGAACTCAAAATCTAAAAATGTAAAGCAAATTTTAAATATTAATAAAACTAAAATCAAAACTATGTAACTCTGCTTCAGTGGGAAGCTCCTGCTCCTCCATTAGTTTAGATGAGAGGAGACGCTGATATCAGATGACCTCCAGACTCTCTATTACCTCCTCCTGTGGGGGTTTTAAATGCTTTCAGAAAACATGACGCTGTTCTTACAGATGTGTGTTCTCTGCTCATGATATCCCACAAACCTGTGCGTCTGGTTCAGTGGGTGGTGGAAAGAATAAAAATGCAATCTCAACAAGCAGTGCCATCATCAAAATTCAAACTCATTCATGATTTAAATCTGCATGCTGTTATTTGCAGTAGCTGCGCGAAACCTTTGACAAAATAAAACCACTCTTACGGTTCAATTTTTAGAAATTGAGATTCATACATCATCTGAAAGCTAAATAAATAAGCTTAGGATATAACAGTGTATGAGCCGAGATAAAACTATTTTAAATTTTGGAATCTGAGGGTGCAAAAAATCTTAATATTGAGAAAATGACCGTTGAAGTTGTTAATCAGAGACGCTTGTAGCAGGCCGTTGCTTTAAGAAAAAAACATGTTTTTTAAACACTCTCTATTGGCTTTTCGCTGTAATGACATTGTGAAGAGTAGATTAACCTGAAAGCAGAAATTGTAAGCTTTACAAAAATACCAAACTTGAGTAAGTAATTTCCAGAGAGCGAGTGAAGTTTGTTTCTGGCCATTTTTGTCAGAAATTATTTTATTTCACAGAAATTATGTCTTGACATATTTACAGTTGGAAATTTACAAGATATCTTCATGGAACATGATCCTTTAGTTTCTTTGCATTTTTTCATTATTTAATACCCTAATCAATTTTGGTATAAATGAAAAATCTATATTTTTTCATTCAATGTATTTTTGGCAATTACTAAAAATGTTCTCGTGCTACTTAAGATCGGTTTTGTGATCCAGGGTGACATATATGAGGTTGAAAAAATAATGACAGAATTTTGATTTCTCAGATTTGTAATGCTTTGCAGAACTAAACATGCTGTTGTAAGCATGACATTCCAGATTTTCATGTTTTGGTGGTGTTTTTATCCAAATTGTGACGTATAACTGCAGTTTCTGGATTAAACTAAATGTAGGAAAGGACCTGATTTTATCTTTTGGGGATTGATGCACTGTTAGAAGTTGGAAGCTTGGTCATTGGACAGTCCGAGAAGACATGTCATATGAAGGGGGATTCATGCAATTTTAAAATAAACAATGACCTGAATATATGCATCTTTTAAAGTAAACACGGCAGAATTCCTTTAAAAAAATAAGCTTTGAAAACAAACTATAAAATTAAGCCGTGAACTGTAGAAATTATTTTCTACATTGAAAAAGTTTAGCACTACAGAAACGAGCAGTGAAACACTACACATCTTCATCTGAATATCTTACAGCATGAAAGAATCACGGCTGACAATGACTTTCCACAATCACACCAGCAAAAAACATCTATAGTGATGCTTCATCAGAGACATGTTCATAACATGTAGCAGAAAGTACCCAGAAATGCTAAGGTATTGTGTTTTTATAATAATAGTATCATATTAATTCTGTACAATATATTCAAAAGAAATATCAGCATTAGGCTAGACAGCCTTAAAAGATCTTTACATGATTTCTTTTAATGATTGAAGAGAATCTCATTGAAGCTCATGAATAATGGAGTTACACACACACCTGCATAATTATAATAAGTATTTTCACTGCTGGAGGATATCATTTTTAGAGAAGAATTTAAAAAAGAAAATATATATATGTATGGTTTAAATGTCTGGATTCAGAAAAAATGACACTGTTCAAACATGAGTTTTGTATTTTAAACTATTTAAAAAATGATTAAAATGTTTTGGGATGACTCGAACTGAATAATGAAGGAAAACGGAAGGTCAGAATATATTCTTTAACAGTTCCAGACAAAAGTCTGTTTATACTCAGTGAAATATCACATCAGCTCTATTTTCTCTGTAGGTGTTCTCTCTTTACACATGTAGCACTAACTAGCCAAAATCAGTTTTCATTGGGCCAGTCCCTCTCTCATCCAGATGATAGTGTTTGAGTATCGGTGACTTACTGGTGCGTGCGTGCGTTTGGCTTCAGTGGATGAATTGTGCCCTCTACTGACTCATAAACACACACACACTTCACTTCTGTCTTCTTCATTCATGTGTGCTGCTGACGTCTGTAAAACACACACAAAGACATGGAGGATTTACTTCTTTTTTTGGTGTAAATTTTACTTCAAAAAAGTGTGTTCAGAAACGTGACAGACACTTTTTAAGTAAAAATGTCTTAAAAACAATGTGCAAAAATTATGCACATTAACACAAAATAAATTTAAAGCTACTAGTTGTTTTTAACAGTGCATGACTGACTATCTTTTTAAAGGTCTGATATTATTACAATACTTCTGCCCTTAAACAAATAACCATAAACATTTGGGGAAATGATAATCAGAGAAACATGGTATGAGTGCTTTAAACACTTTTGGTTATATTTCATGAAAAATATGTTCTGATGGCGGATTTAAGATCATGATAAGATTTCTGTTCTGTTTCTGGACTTTAAGGTTCTTACACATAAATAATGCAGAGTTCAATTCAATACCTTCCAGTTGAAGTTCAATAAGTATCACTCTTTCTTTTAATGACTCAAATTCATTGTGACTTTAAAGGTTTAATAAGGGGAGAATGAGACTGTAAGACTCATTTTGTGCATATAAATTATGTATATTTGTACTTTTGTAGTAAGCGAATGTTATAAACAGAACGTGCAAAGTTTTTAGGTGTCCTTCTTCAACAACCATTAAACAATGTTCCTGGTCATTTCGAAGAGGATTTCCTGCTGAATCAATGAAGATGAGCACCCTCTCTCTCTCTCTCTCTCTCTCTCTCCCTCTCTCTCTCTCTCTCTCTGCATCACTCGGGTGATGTGTCGTTACACACTCGGCTAGCTCTTCTCTTCTCTGACAGACTGTAGGCTCCTGAAGCGGAAACACATTTGATTGTTAACATCTGGGCCATTACAATTGCAAACTAGGGCTCTGTACATCAATCAGAAAGTGCTTTCAAAACAAAGAGACCATCCTCCAATCAATCTGTGGGGAAACGGGGGCATTACATGCTCCTGTAATCCTGCCTAATTAGCGGGATAATGGGAATGAGATTTATGAAGCCGCCGCTGTTGAGGTGCTGCTGTAAATGAGCAGGGACGCACGCCAGAGACCACCGCAATAAACCCAATGAGCTCTTCACCAACATCACATCCTTTCCTCCCGTCCGTCCATCCATCCGTCCATGTTTTCATTATCAGAAAGTAGCTATGGTATTATTCTTTTTATAATCTTGTTTTACTTTATGAAACTGGTATATTCACACAGAGTGAATTGGAGGAACAGCATGTGTGTACGGTAGGGGTGTCAGCAGCACGGGCAAAAAACGTGATATTAAACAACATGCATATCGATACAGTATTAATTCTACACGGTATCTAATTCTTTCTTTATTACCAAGAACTGTATGCATACGTTCCTGTACTGCCTATTCATCTTTTTTTGATTGGTGTCTACTAATTGAGAAAATACTGACAAAATGACATCTTATCTCTAAAGAAATAATCTCTGCAGGAACAAGTAAAGTTTTTTTATGTTTGTCAACTAGGAACAGTATTCCATCATGTTTTCATGATGTGAAGTCACAGAAATGACTAACAATTGAAAACATTTGTTGAAAATCAGAATATTTATAGACGGTTTCAGCCTCAATAACATTCCCTAATAGTCCCTGTGGAGTAAGGGATTTAATTACAATGGATGTAAACTAAAATATGAATATAAATTAAATGTAATGAATATCAATTGTTATATTATAAAGACAGTTAACTTTGGGCCAAGCGTGTGTGCGTCCGATGAAACTGTAAAAAATGAAAAAATGTGTCATGAACTCATAACGCTAGATATGACTAAATGGACACTATTAACTTTCTGAAGGTCAAGTTATATCCCACTTTATTCAATATATGACATAGTTATGCTTCATTTTTTGTTCCTCTGAAAAAAATCTCACAGAACCGTACTTTAAAAATAATGTTAAAAAAAAGCCGTAAGAAGGGACGATGACTGGAGTGAACACATGGAGACATCTCAGGTGCTCTGGCAGATGGAGGGACTGTTTTCATTCTGCTTTACTTTAGGCAGCAGCATCACGAACAGACACACAAGCACTGAGCATCTCGAATCCTGACATATACTGTACAGTCAGGTGATGTAAAAACATCCTGCCCTATACACTAAATACTGTATATATATATATATACTACACATAGTACAGTATACCTATCCTTTTGTAGTATGCATTGTTGGGTGTAACTAGTTAGTTACTGTAATTAATTACTTTCCCTTTAAAAAGGAAAGTAAGGGATTACTCTTGTTTTTCCTGTTACTTAATTACAGTTACATCCGATGTAATTGAACTAAATACTGTGTAATGTATACAATACGGGAATTGACATTAACATTCAAAGTCTAACTTGAAAATGCATGCCTGAATGTATATTTCTCACATTTGTAACACTTAAGTCAGTTAATAACAGTACGTTGTTTGACATTGTTTATTTGAATTAAATGAAGATTCGTTTCATGTCTAATCTTCAATCACTAAACTAATCAAGGTTGATGTACGATATAGAAAGTATTAAGTTATTAAATACTGTTTGGAGAGTCATTTCTACAGTAATCTATTAACACTATTAAATATGTTATAAGTAACTAGTAATTAACTACCGTTTCAGAGTAATTTACCCAACACTGGAAGTAAGTATTAATGTCAATGTAGTACACTTGTAAATCCATTTCATTACACGTGGGACTAAATTTGCCCACCTGTTTAGTTTATAAAAGTATGCATGTAAGAGTAACAAACAGTTTACAACGTTGTTGTTTGCACTGCAACTCTGCTTCACATGAATTTATAGATATTCTGATAGTTTACCAGTTCAATGCATGTAGCACATGAAAGTACACTTTGAAGTTTACTTTCTAGGAAACAACTAGATGTGTTTGTATTGCATTTAAACTTAACATTTAGTAGCCATACTACTGTGTTTCTATTTAGGTACCTGAATATACCTTAAAGTGTACTTAAAGTATATTTGAAGAAGATGTATTGAGTAGAAAGAGGATCAGATTCATGCCTCACGCATGTTTTATTTACTCTAAACTGTTCCTACTACTTACAAAACGTGCAATGTTAAATTTAAGAACAGGGATAAGAAAGCCACATGCGATTGAAGGAAGATATGGTTCAGTTTTTGTGAGCTGTTGCTTTAAGGCAGCTGGGGGCATCGAGCAGCGTGAAGCGTTTGTTGGGTTGCGGGTGGCGCGGGCGCGTGGTCTCCGGGGTCCGGTGCCCGCGCTCCCGTCCCCGCGCTCCCTGACCTTGCCTACCGTGAAGAGGACGTCGCCCATTAAAGCGTCACATTCAGATAAGGCCATTTCTTTTCTCGCAGCATCTCTTTAATGTCAGGCCTGAAATATGAAGTCATTAGGCGATATTAAAACAGTGCTGACAAACTAATTAACAGAAGACATTATACGGGACGGGCTCGATTAATCCGCTTTAATTGCTCTTTTAAATGGAGGCCCCAATTAAAATTAATAAAGATTTACCGTTGATCGCACAAAACCACGGCGAGGAGTCTCAGTCTGAAGGGCAGGCAGAAGTCAGAAGTCTCAGAGCTCAAGTTGTGCTCCGGAGAGAAATCCACCCCAGCGTCACATCTGAGGGTCTCATGGCACGGGTGGTCTGTCCTGACAGCGGGGGAACAACACTGTTAATAATCCTATAATCGTGCACACTGATAACTAAATGCTTTGTCCATGACACCCCATCAAACTCAACACTGTTTAACACATATTATCTGTCAATCAATCAGATTCCATCATGACACGTGTGACATAATCCTGAAAACCATAAACCAAATACACAAGAGAGAAATAAATACAGGTCGATACAGGTGCTCTGTCGGATCAAAACTGACTTTCTAAATATGAATGTAAATAAACTGCATCTAAAGATCGGAGTCATTTCTGGTTTGGATCGAAGCCTCATGTCATCTTCAGAGATGTGCAGGTGACATCTTTAAAATTGTCACTCATTTCACATCGAAGTGCTTCCCTCTTGTGGCCGAAGGTATGAACAGCAACCGTAATGTATTTTCCATTCATTATGCTCGTTTGGTGTTCTCAATCAATCAACAATTCTCAATCTTCTGAAAAGGAAACTCGTATCTGTTCGTTTAATAGGCCTACAATATCACAATAACATGAACGAATAAAGGGAGTTTTAAATCATTTCACTATTTTATTCCTTTTTATATCTTTTTGTCAAAATCAAATCAAGTAAACTATAGGCCTACATATTACTCGAAAAACATAAAAGTAAACTAAAGGATGCCTAAATTGAGGCACTAAAATTATTCACTGAAAATAAAATACAAAATTAAACCTATATTGCAATAGCCTAGTAAACAAATAAGTCATAAAAACATTATTAATTTACATTCAAATAAAATTATGAAATATAAGCTAATTTAAGAAAAATTTGAAATGACTGGTATTCCTTAATGACATCATCCTCCAGGATGTGACATCATTGGTGGGAAAACGTGTGTACAAACATCAGTAACTATATCAGTAATGGATTTGATAAATTCTGTGATTTTAATTTATTTGACAAACTCTTTATTAAAGAAAATAAATAAAGATGTGATCTTGTTTATTTTCCTCTCTATTATTGGGTCGATAATCAAGGTATTATTATTTGCGCCCCCGTCTGTAAAATCCAGGCTACAGTCACATTAAAGCAGCTTAGTTTTAACATATACAGTAAATAATAAAGTGCATGAGCTTCCCCTGAACAGATTAATGATAGTCTGCTTCTACTTTTTATACAAATATTGACATAAACATACAGAATTCCCTTTTTTAAACGGTGAAGTTCTGCAGGTTGTGAATTTTGTAAACTGTTGTATATACAGTATTGTTCAAAATAATAGCAGTACAATGTGACTAACCAGAATAATCAAGGTTTTTGGTTTATTTTTTATTGCTACGTGGCAAACAAGTTACCAGTAGGTTCAGTAGATTCTCAGAAAACAAATGAGACCCATTATTCATGATATGCACGCTCTTAAGGCTGTGCAATTGGGCAATTAGTTGAAAGGGGTGTGTTCAAAAAAATAGCAGTGTCTACCTTTGACTGTACAAACTCAAAACTATTTTGTACAAACATTTTTTTTCTTCTGGGATTTAGCAATCCTGTGAATCACTTAACTAATATTTAGTTGTATGACCACAGTTTTTTAAAACTGCTTGACATCTGTGTGGCATGGAGTCAACCAACTTGTGGCACCTCTCAGCTGTTATTCCACTCCATGATTCTTTAACAACATTCCACAATTCATTCACATTTCTTGGTTTTGCTTCAGAAACAGCATTTTTGATATCACCCCACAAGTTCTCAATTGGATTAAGGTCTGGAGATTGGGCTGGCCACTCCATAACATTAATTTTGTTGGTTTGGAACCAAGACTTTGCCCGTTTACTAGTGTGTTTTGGGTCATTGTCTTGTTGAAACAACCATTTCAAGGGCATGTCCTCTTCAGCATAGGGCAACATGACCTCTTCAAGTATTTTAACATATGCAAACTGATCCATGATCCCTGGTATGTGATAAATAGGCCCAACACCATAATAGGAGAAACATGCCCATATCATGATGCTTGCACCTCCATGCTTCACTGTCTTCACTGTGTACTGTGGCTTGAATTCAGAGTTTGGGGGTCGTCTCACAAACTGCCTGTGGCCCTTGGACCCAAAAAGAACAATTTTACTCTCATCAGTCCACAAAATGTTCCTCCATTTCTCTTTAGGCCAGTTGATGTGTTCTTTGGCAAATTGTAACCTCTTCTGCACATGCCTTTTTTTTAACAGAGTGACTTTGCGGGGGATTCTTGAAAATAGATTAGCTTCACACAGACGTCTTCTAACTGTCACAGTACTTACAGGTAACTCCAGACTGTCTTTGATCATCCTGGAGGTGATCATTGGCTGAGCCTTTGCCATTCTGGTTATTCTTCTATCCATTTTGATGGTTGTCTTCCGTTTTCTTCCAGGTCTCTCTGGTTTTGCTCTCCATTTTAAGGCATTGGAGATCATTTTAGCTGAACAGCCTATCATTTTTTGCACCTCTTTATAGGTTTTCCCATCTCCAATCAACTTTTTAATCAAAGTACGCTGTTCTTCTGAACAATGTCTTGAACGACCCATTTTCCTCAGCTTTCAAATGCATGTTCAACAAGTGTTGGCTTCATCCTTAAATAGGGGCCACCTGATTCACACCTGTTTCTTCACAAAATTGATGACCTCAGTGATTGAATGCCACACTGCTATTTTTTTGAACACACCCCTTTCAACTAATTCAACTAATTGCCCAATTGCACAGCCTTAAGAGCGTGCATATCATGAATGCTGGGTCTCATTTGTTTTCTGAGAATCTACTGAACCTACTGGTAACTTGTTTGCCACGTAGCAATAAAAAATATACTAAAAACCTTGATTATTCTGGTTAGTCACATTGTACTGCTATTATTTTGAACAATACTGTATAAGTTACACCCAAACATTACAGTTCACTTCAAAAACTATGTTCAATGATTCCGTGATTGGATACTGAAGAAAATTATTTTGATCTAACTGGCAATTCCAATATTTGGAAAAGTTTTTTGTTAAAGTCTCTTATTTTTTTGTCTCTCTGGTTGCTTGAAGATGATTCTTATTTTATTAAAGAGAAACCGATCACGTATTGGACCTATAAGTACAATTTAAAATTAATTTTACTGTGGTCAATTATTTGTTCAAAAGTGTGTCTGCTGGATCTTTGCTTTTTGAAATATTTCAATCTGAACAATGTTTTGAGTGTTAATGGGAAATGTCCTTACAGTAATCAGAATAAAGCAACAGTCATGACAAATTAATCTTCTGGAGACACCTTCACCTTACTGTGTGTACATTTTAATTGAAAACACAAATCAATTATTTGTCTAGCAGATTGATCTAATTGAAGAGAGAACACAGCCTAAATAATTACCAGCGTTTGCATTTTTTTCACTCTTCCTCACAAAGCAATTAAACTAATGTTTTCTTTTCTTTAATTGTATCTGTTCAGATGTTCTGAGTTGCTCGAGTGCCTCGCGGGGCTGTTTATCTCACAATATGAATGAACACAAACATAGAATGTGTGTGTGCGTGCAGGACACCAGGGCTAGTTGTCACACTCTTTACTTCAGTGAATATTTCTCAGGGTTTTTAAATCGTATTTAAAAGGGTAAAGTGTCATTTTGTATGTGAAAAACAGTGGCGTGTTTTGAACTCCAGGTGTGTTCCACATTTTTTGAGTAAAGAGTGAGTTATTCTATTTGAACCCTCAGAAAATCATTAAGAGCGTCTACTGCTGACCTAAAACATGAATATTTTATTATTATTCAAAGAAAAACACACAATGCTAGATGATCACATACAAGAATATTCCAACTAATACATACTGTATGATAAATAAGGATATATTGATATAAACGCTTCTACATGAAATATTTTCATCTTTCCTCTGACATAAACTTCTCTAAACCCCATTTCTCATCATTTACAGCTAAATGACACATATTTACAGTCTCTATTGAATAATGAATAAAAAAAATTCATGAAACACTCCACAGAGAAACCATTACACCATTTCAACATTTGAACACCGCATATCATGAAAAGCATTGTTACACAAACAACAGAAACTTCACACCTGTTTGTGATCAAATATTGAATGTCAGAGAGCAAAATATTGTGGCCTTCACATATGATAAAACTGCACAAGATAAATAACAAAGAATATGACTGATGCTTTCTGGATCATAAGTGCTGGATAAGATTTCCATTGGTTTGCAAGGGTTTTGTTGTTGTCGAGTGGAAATACATGCTGTAGAAACATCACGTTAAGACATGTTAAGATTCTTTAAAGACTAAAATAATCATCGCCTGTAATTTGTGATAATTTATGATTTGCTATAATGTGTGTAAAACTGTGTGCACTTTTGAATATCAATAATTCAACAGATTTACATGGCCACTTAATGTAAATTCATTCATTAAAATGAACGGTTCACAATTATGATTTTTGTTGTAATTCTGCAGCCCTTACATACGTGTAAGCTTTTACAATCAAGACACTTTGAAATGTGTAATCATATACAGCGGGGAAAATAAGTATTTGACACATCAGCATTTTTATCAGTAAGGGGATCTGGCAGACTTAATATTATTGAAGGCAGGATGAATGGAGAAATGTACCGGGACATTCTGGATAAAACTCTGCTGCCGTCTACCAGAAAGCTGAAAATGAAAAGAGGGTGGACATTTCAGCAAGACAAGGATCCCAAACACAAGGCCAAGGACACAATGAAGTGGTTTCAAAGAATGAAAATCAAGCTGCTTGAATGGCCCAGTCAATCACCTGACCTAAATCCCATAGAAAATCTTTGGAGAGAACTGAAGATCAAAGTTCATAAAAGAGGCCCAAGGAACCTTCAAGATTTAAAGACCATTTGTGTGGAAGAATGGGCCAGAATCACTCTTGAGCAATGCAGACGACTGGTCTCTCCAAACAAGAGGCGTCTAGAAGCTGTAATCACCAACAAAGGCTTTTCTACAAAGTATTAAATAAAGTGTGTTCAATACTTATTCCCTTTATTTATTATGACTGAACTTGTATACTTAAATGTTCTGATTTCTTTGTATGAAATTCAATATTTGGCTTGATGGCTACATCTGGTGGAATTTTTGTGTCAATAGCCCACTTAGAAATCACCTTACTGATAAAAATACTGATGTGTCAAATACTTATTTTCCCCGCTGTAAGACAAATGAGTTTATATGTACGAGGGTGACTTGAAGTCCTCAGGAACGTCACTGTCCAGTTTGCAGATGACCTTGTAGATGGCTTTTTTCCAGGAGGGGTCGGAGTCTTTGGACAGAGAGATGGCGCTGTAGAACTCCTGAAGCGTGATTTCAGCAACCTCCAGAAATCTGTCTGGAACCTGACGGACAAACGTTTAAAAAAATTATACACAATCCGAAACATACTGCATGTACGTGACTCGTGACGTGATTTTGTATTCAGGGGCAGGGAGCATAAGCGACGTGTTAGCCGCCTCGTCCGCCTTCTGTTTACACATCATCTTTAATGTTCTCGTGTTCAAGCGCGCTCACCTTCGCTCTGCAACTCAAGTTTTGCTCACAATTTTGTGTATCAAATTGTGAAACATTTACTATAAAAAACTGTGAGCAAAAACTTGACGATTTTCTAAAGTAAATTTACTTGAAAATAAACTGTGTGCAAAAGGTGGACAAAAACATTTTAGTCAAATGTACTTAAAAAAAACTGTTTGCAGAAACCCACACAATTTACCCACAAAATAAGTAAATCCTACTTGTTGTTTTTTTAAGTTACAACAAACCAAATACATTGTCAGAATCATTAGGTGACCGGCGTGGATGGACGCTTTGATTTTTTACAGCCCGTTCCTTCGAACTTAACTGCTCGGAAAAGGCGCGAAAGAACGGCATTCTCACGGCAGGGTATTCAGGCGTCACTTGTTTTCTTTCGTGTGCATCTCCAGACACAAAAGCATCCCCTGGGAAAGGAATGTCTTGGTGCTGTCTCCGCTCATTCCCATTGGGCAGCTCAATGGCTCTTGGGATTTCTGGCTTCTTTCGCATCAGTAGCAATCCAAACAGCGCTCAGCCGTGTTCAGGACATAATCTCAAGTTGTTTTAGTAGATTCTGCGGCTTCCTCTTCCCACAGTTTGATGCCGCAGCATTGAGCGCTGGGATTTTGGCTCTCCGCAAGACCAGACGTGGCATCGCCCTCATTTGACCAAAATAACCCGTAAGAAGAAAATTGATTTTTATATTTAACTTTATTTCAATAACAATTATCTTTAATACTATTGACTTTTGAAATCAAGACTTGACAAATCTGTGCTCAGTTTGAGAAATTGTTTACATCTCTTCTGAAATTTGTGAGATTTCTTTTACTCAGGAGAAATATCAGATATCAGTAGAGACGCAGATAAGACCTTACCAAGAGTTTCCATTTGCTCTCCATTTAATCTCATTGACTAGAATAAATAACTGAGCTCTCATTTGTGATTTGTATTCTTATGGGGGGCCCCCGTAGTAACATTAGCACAGAAAATGTAACACAAACAGACCTGATTCTGTCGGAGCTGGATTATTTGTTTTAGAAAACATAAAGCATGATGTCATTTGAAATATTACGAGCGTGTTCATACCTGGAAGTCGTTGGCTTTGTTGTAGTGCATGTTGAGGGCACGGAAGAGCTCGGACTCTCTGCTGACGGATATGTCCTTCACATCACGAACCCCGTCGATGACGGCCTGACGTGCAAACTTCTCCATTTGGATGTAGTAAAACTCCCGGAAATTACTGAACCACTTGATCAGCTGCGACGTGATGCAACGGTTAAACTACAAACAAAACACACAACAGTTCAATACATACAATCTCATTGCTCATATGGTGGAGTTGAGGTTTCAGCAAACATCAGCGTGCAACTTAACTCTTTATGAGTAATTCCACAGTTTGACCTTTTATAGTTTTAACATCTGAATTTAACGTAACAACAGTTTTCACGTCAGCCCTGTTATTATCACTGCGTATCCACTGACACAGAAGATGATGTGTGAAAATGCCCAGGGGCTGAAACTCCATCAAAGACACCACGGATGTGAGAATGAAAACGATGGCGGCGCAGACGGATCAGAAGGAAACTTTTCCTCTTGGGTGAGTTCTGTGACTGTTGACAGGGATGGAATCGGACACTGGGATTAGACCAGTCATTGTCCGCTCTGTCTTCCCACAGCACAGAAGGCTCGGCCCGGGACAGACGAGACACGAAACCTGCCACACTGATCTCCCGAGGTCAGGGGAGCCCGGTCACCCTGTTGCACCCCGCTCGAGCAGGGCAGCTGGGGTCCGGCCAGACAAGATCCAATGCTCTGTCAACCCCTCAACCCTTCATGTTAATGTGATTCTTCTCTAATGACCAATAACAGAAATAACATTATTCTGAAATTAGTCACATGATCTGTTGAGTGTAAGATTTCTTTTAAATAGTGCAAAAAGTTTCAATATAAAACATCAATGTTTTTCCATATCGTTCTGTTACTATTTTAACAGGTTGCTTAAAAGGGTGTAATGATATTTGCGATTATTTGCCATTTTTCCTTATTATACTTTTCTGTAATGTTTTTACATTTTAAATGTAACAGGGTTGCCCGAAAACTGTTTAAATAGATTAAGTCTGTTTTAGTAACAAAAAATATTTTTTCCAGAAAGTTTCCGTCAGAATTAGCACAGTTTGGTGAGATTGGTTCTGCTAATGTGTAGTGTCTTAAACACGCGCGGCTCCGTCAATCATTGGCTGGAAAACACACACAAGCAGCTAAAGCTTTCTCCTGGTTTGTGTTGACTCATCACAAGGACGCACACTCACAGGATGTGTCGTGAGTGTTGTTGTATAGGGCGGCTCAGCGCTCTTCTATTGTTGACTCCTGAAAGCTGGTGAGCTGAAGGGTTAACGCTGAATAGAAGAGCTTGCGCTCCTCTCCGTCAAACCTTTTGTCTTCTTTTGCTGACTTGAGAAACTTTGTCAAAGTTAATCCAGCGATTCAGGATCGGCTTCCCCAACATTCAGGAACATTTGCTCATCGCTCAAGCATCTCATGTTGTGTTTGTCTTTCTAAAGCAACAGTAAGCACTCCTCTCATCACAATAACATCATTTGAGTAGTCTCTTATTTAAACAGTTTATTCTAAAAATAAAACTCTTGTGTTTGTTGTGTTACTGATAATTCATTAAAATAAATTAATTCTGTACTTCCAGTTTGTTTTGATTTTGTTCTTTTTCAGTAATTCTAAACTTACATTCATTCATTGAACTTTTGTTTGCCAAAATAAAGCTCAACATTTGTTTTCATTTTTTGTTACATTTTTACAATTTCCTTATTTTTGATCTTATAGTTTTAATGGAAAGTTACCCCATATATTGTGATAACATGACCCGACTATATGGCCTTTACAACATATTGTGTAGTTTTAACGCTGGGTTGTTTAACCCATTGTTGGGTAAAATATGGACAGTTTCTAGTTTTATTTAAACCAATTGTTGGGGTTGTCCATATTATACCCAACCATGTTATAGAGGAATAGTGGAAATGTTCAAAGACTTGTGTGACATCTAAGCCCTGGTCTGTATGCACAATATTTTTTTATAACAAGAATTTAATTCAATAAACTATAGAGGCTGGCCAATAATTTGGTTAGGTAGAGAAATAAGTAGGAAATGTGACATACCTTGACATCAGGAAAGAAGTTCTTGAGTAAGTTCGAGCTTGGGTATCGTGTGTAGAAAAACATGAGTTTGGCTTTCTTCAGGTGGTTTGGAGTCAGACCCTCCTGAATGTATAGAAAGTTAAGGGTTCCAAAACCTCACAATAAACATCAAGCAAATTTCAGCAATAAAACTGAACGCGTTTCTACTCAACTCTTTTAGGAAAAAATCAAAAGAACACAGCAATAGTCCAAAGACACAAACATTGACATTTTCTATTCATCTGTGCAAATGAATGACACGAGGCAGCCGTGTATTGACCAGAGAGTCGATTAAGACACGACAACATGTGTTAACTAGAGAAAGAGACACACAAATGAGATTAAGGACTTGAATTAGAGACCTCGGATCTGAGCGCTTTGCCTCTTATCTGTCCACAGTAATTGCTTTGTTGTGAAACACGGAGTGTTAATATAATAAAGAAATGACATTTTCTCCTGGAGGATGTCGGGATCGGTTTACCTCCTTCTACATTTAAGCGGCACTTAAAAATGGTGAAATTCTGTTTGCTTTCTGAAAAGGGATTTGATTTATGGGACTCCTCACACATAATATCAGAAAGCTTTTCTTGAATGCAAAGAGCCTGTTCTGGGTTCTCGATCAAGTACAAAACCCATCGATTCTAATGAGAGAGTAGTCCTTCTGTCTCACACCGGCGGGTTTGAAAAAGTGAATTATAGAAATGTAATGATGTTTAAAAGGCAAGCATAAGGTAAACTGCGATACCGGCACACGTAGGACGCAGTGACCATTGATGATGGTGTATAATGACGGCTGAGAGCCTGCTGCTCACAAACATCCCAAAGTGACCTCTCTCATCCTCTCCAATCACATTGAGAGTGCAGGAACATGTTCCGCAGCTTTTCAAGTCCGGCGGAGAAAAAAAATCAGAGAATTTCCAGAAGAGAAACTGTTGCTTTTTATGCCTTTGAAAATTGGCTTTTGTTCCTAACAATTCTTATCAAAGGCGTGTATTCCTTTTTATTTGTCTTTTCCTGGACTTAAAGTCATTACTGAGCCCAGATTAAAGAAGATGCTACAATTTTCTTTGGGGTTACCGAGATCAAAGCAAAAATTCTCCTTGAAGTCTGCGTGAGGAGAACTGCACACCGCTGCACTCAATTCAGCGATTGTTCGGCCAGCCTGAGAGCCGCTCGTTTGTTCGCCCATATCTCCATGTTAACTACTATTAAATAAAAACATTCAACTAAACAAAGAACACGATCCAGAGATGACGTTTCATGTCGACTCTTAAAACGTTCATGGTGTTTCTTTCAGATTGAGCTCAAAGGATTAAATGCATCTGTGTTGAAATCGTAATAAAAATATTGTCTTTATGAAATTGCGCAAAATACGAAAGAAATGACACAAACGAGATCCTTTGAATCTTCAAAACCTTGACTGGAATGAGATTGAAAGGAGACGTTCGATGAAATGAGGTCTCGTGATTTTTCTCGATGAAACACAAGGAAACTCTCATGTCTTGCTCACTGTACAGTTTTAGAAGCTACATACTAAAATGTCGACATTTCTCAACAAATTCTTATAAAATAAAATCTGTCGAAGTATGCTGCCCTATTACATGCTATACTCTCATTAAATGTTTTACATTCTTATCGCATGCTCTTTACTCTTATCACATGCTCCATACGCTAACTGCATGCTTTATATACTTTCATTACATGCTCTATACTCTTATTGAATGCTTTTCACTCTTCTCACATGCTCCATACGCTTATTGCATGCTTTATATATTCTCACAACATTCTCTATATTCTTCATGCATGCTTCGTATTCTTATTGCATTCTATTTACTCTTATTACACACTGTACAACCTTGCTGTAATTTCGCAGCAGGTTTGCCAGTAACTTACTGTAGATTTAATTATTTTTTGTTTTAAGCATAAACTTAAGTAGTTTATATATTTTTCTTTCAATAAATAACTTTTCTTGTTATGTAAATGTTATTTAAGAAGTTTTAAATATTTTTACTAGAAAACAAAACAAAAATGCTTCGGAAGAATGTCATTTTTTTGCAACTTTGCTGTGCTAATCCCAGTCTCTTCTTGCTCATTTGAATAAAGTGTTTTAATTCTGATTAAAGTAATTGAGAACAGTACTAATTGAAAAGCAGTATTAAGTTGTTATTAAATCTACAGTATGTTACTGTTGCGTACCTGCTGAAAAACTACAGCAAAGTTTTACAGTTTTATTGCATGCTTTAAACTCTTCCTGCATGCTCTATACTCTTACTGAATGCTCTATACTTTTATTGCATGTCCTATACATTTATTGCATGCTTTATGCTCTTATTACATGCTCTATACTAATACCGCATGCGGTATTGAGTTATTTCATGTCGTATACATAAATTTATTGCATGCTCTGAATCCTCTTTATGCTATACTGTAATTGCATGCTCTATACTCCCCGCAGAATTAAAGGCAATTTTAGGCTTGTAAAAAGGATATATTGAGTGACATGAAAGAGCTTCTCTCCGCCATACTCTGCAGATCTCCGCATTCCATTTTAACATGAGGCAGGCAAAGTGCGTCTACAGTCACCAGTCCTGGCGGTCCGGGGCGATGGTGCTGAACCAGATGTCCAGAGGTTACCTTTGATCGCATGGCCACACTTTCCCAGGTGTGCTCCATGGAGTCCGGCGATGACCGTTCCAAGGACGGAGGCAGACAGGGGAGGGCTGAGAAGGCTGAATGAGGTCCGTATTTCAGAAGGTGCTCCAGGATCTGGCTGTCGTGAAGCGGAGTACCGTAGCCAAACTGGAAAGGGGACTGGTGGAGCGGGTAGGGTCTCTTTACACCCTGACCGACCGAGTTGAACTGGGAAGGTTTACGGACCACTAGTGACAGAGCTTCTGTTTGGTGTTCTGGGCTGTTGACAGGCGTGCTCTCTAAGCGTTCTGCCGATCTGGTGTTTTCGTCCGAGTCCGAGAGCTCCGGAGGGGAATCCCGATGAGTTTCTTTCTCTGGGCACTCGGGACTCTGGCACGGCTGAGGGTGGGGTGGCTGCTTTCGGAGGGCCGTGGAGAGTTTTCTGAAGACCATGTCAATGCTGTCATTCACAGTCCTGGTCAGCTCACATTTTAGAGCCTCCTGGAGGTTCCTGACTTCACCGTCTGATGTAAAACTGCCATTGTCCACATTCAGTTTCTCTTTATAGCTGCTCTGACTTTTTTCTTGGATGTCACATTCCTCTTCCCCGTCCGCCATGTCCTCGTTCACGCAGTAGTTCTGATCATTCACATGGGAGATCTTCTCCTGGAGCTGATGGAGTAGACGCTGCATGCTCTGGAGCTGCTCCTTCAGTTTGTGACACTCCTCGTCTTTGCTCGTTTTGGTGCCGCTGCCTCTCGTGTTAAACTGACTGGGTTCCTGGTGTTGGGGAAGTCTCTGTTTGCGCTTGTTCTCCTTCAGAATGTCCCGTCTACAGCGGATGGCTTCACATTCATCTTCTCCATGTGACCTGGAATTGGGTGAGCTCGACATGCCCCGTATGATGTTCTCCACCCGTGCACGCTTCGCTTGGAGGTGCTCGGTCAGCGGCCGCTCGACATCTGTACTCGAGGGCTGGCTTCCTGAAGACAGGTCATCTGTGCTATCTTTAAAAGACAGACAGCTCTGATCGTCTTGAGCGAAATCTGTCATGTTGCATTCAGAATCCAGCACGCTGGCGCCAGAAACATTCGGCATGTAAAGGAGGTTGTTGTCGAGGGACGTCAGTTTATTGTGAATAGTTTTACGCAGGAGGTGAGATATGATGGAGCCGCTGTGGTAAGAAGCGAGGGACTCGTCGTATGCGTTTCTGCGAAAACAGGGGAGTAGGAGGTCGGCTTTACTGACTTCTGGGCAGTCCTCGCTCGGCTTGTGCATGCTTTGTTCATGCGGACTCAGATTCATGTTGGCTGCTGTACGCAACGTTGAGCCGTATCTCTAATACTTTGGGAGAAAAAAGTGATTAAATAAATGTATTCATTAGACAATTATAACAGTGACTTACATTATGCCCTGAACTACGAAAAATACTGTCTATATTTTCAGGTTGTTATAGGGAAAACATTATTTCTTGTCAGTATTATTAATATTTATAATAACTATTAATAATAATTCTAGAAAAAATATGATCTGCTGTAGCTAAGGTGCTTTTGATCCAAGCAAGGGTTGATATTTAAAGAAACTTAACATATCGTGAATGTTTATGATATATTTAAATATTTCCGTTAAGCCTTTTCAGCTTCATATGTGTTATTTACCCTCTACAAACATTAGAATTGCAAAATATAAAAGTAATATAAATATTCCAAGAGCAAAAAACATCTCAATAATGTGCATTTTTGATTACACAAACACATTTAATTATATATGTTCAATATAACATGGTGAAATTGTTCTGTTCATTTTTTCTAATTCTCTGTTAATCTATACAAGCATTTCTACAAATATTTTGAATTAATGATGACGTTTAATTCACGTAAGAGAAAAAAAAGACTTGTGAAAACTGACTCATATACATTATAAATGCCCACATATTTGACAAACTATGCATGTGCGCGCAAATATATGTATATATGTCATACATTCAATACTACTGAGAAAGATTCACAGCGTTTAAAGTCTTAAAGAGAGTAAAGCGAATTTAAAAGCATCAATTTGTCTGAAAGAAACTCGAAGGCATGAAGAGAGGAGAGGCGCGCGCTTACCTGTTGCTTTGGAGACGCTTGACTGACAGTGTGCGTCCCGCTCGCGCTCTCATCTGACTCGAGTGAGCTGGGTGTGGGTGTGGCTAAACCCCCCTTTACTAATGCACCGCCAATCACATGCAGCTCACAGCCTAATGCCTTTTAGCATCAGAGATGTGCTTACTTTTGATTCTTGTCTTTATGTCATTAAAATTGTGTATTAATTGTGTTGCAACACATGTATTACGGTTTGGAATATGAGACTAAAAAATCTTCCTATTTACATATTAGGCAAGCGCATCAAAAACATTAAACTATAATAATATAAAGAATAAACAAACACACAGTATACATTGAAGGTTTTAGCGTAATGCATAGGTCAGCGTTTATTTAAGATATAAAGCAGACATGTTACATTGTTTTACACTTTTTATCCAAAGCAGGCCATAAGCACCGTCATACTTTTTTTTATTAGTCAACATCAAAAAAATATAGCTTTTGCTCATAACAAATAGCTTAATTGATAATAAATAAATAAGTACGAGTGCCAAATAAGTGGTTCCGTCCTTTCCCCCGTCCCCATGCGTCAGCTGTCTATGGTACCTCCCGCCCGTCCCTCCTCCCTCCCCTGACGTTGGTACGTCCCGCGCTGCTTCCGCTTCCGGCGGTGCTGTGAGAGCTGCAGTGAGCGCGGTCTACACCGACGAAATGTTGTCCAGTTCCCGCTGTCTCACCCGGAGCCTTGCGCGCTCCATCGGTGCCCTGCGACAGGTACGTGCGTCTTTAACGCTCCCGCGTCCCGCAGAGTGACACGAGCGCGACTTACGTCAACATTAATGTCTCGATAGAGGAGGACAGCGGCAGGCCGCGCGCAGGCCCAAGGGCAGCAGGACAAACACATCACATATCAGCAAAACATCACACGAGTGTGTGTTTACATCACACTTAACACATTTACACGCACATCACATGACGATTAAGCACGTTTAAGAGTTCAGTGGAACACAAGGTGCGTGAGGTCAGCGAGGAGTCACCTGCTGTCACTTGTCATGTTAAGAGCTGTAGATGTGATTCGGAGAGCTCTGTATTCTTTTTTTATATTTACCCAATGTGTGAAGTTATGTGTGTACAGTGAATGTTATTATCACGTCAGACTGTCTTCCATGTCTCGACACTAACGTTACACTTGCGGCAGAGCTCTGTCAGTATTGGTGTGCTCTTAAAGGGACAGTTCACCCAAAAAATCTAAATGCTGTCATCATTGATTCACTCTCACGTGGATATAAGTCTATATGCGAGTCTTTCTTCAGTGAAACAAAAGATTTTAAGATCAAGACATTTCAAGAAGTGTCTGGGTGGTTTTGTGTGTATATAATGGAAGTCCATGGTGTTCAACTTTGTTTGATTTTCAACATACTTCAAACTATATTTTTTTTGTGTTCTGAAGTCATGAAGAAAGAAACCCAGACGGGTTAAACATGACACGAGGATGAATAAATGATGAAGGAATTCTCATTTTAGGTGAACTATAATCCCCTTAATGTGTCAGTTTCTTATGTGCCGTGTTTTGTATATAAGTTAGTCTCTATTGTTCTCCTTGGTTTGCGTTTTTTCATTTCAGATTCTATAAAAATACAATTTACTTTGTCTAAAGTAATATGCTTTTATATAAACAAGTATTTGACCTCAAATTAACCATGGTTTCTACAAACATGGTTAGTACGGTTATACTATAATAAAACCATGTTTAATGTTTGGGATTAATGATGAGTGGCATGCCATAATATATCTACCAGGCTTTTATCTTATGGCTGTGTGGAAATTATTATAAGCCGATGATGTTAAAAGCTGTTTGGCACTGCTTGATGTTTGGTACGTTTGAGTAAATTGAGTAAACAAAATATTAAGTTAGAGATGTTAAGATCTTTATAGTGTAGTTCTGTGCCCTTCATTATAATGATTTACAGCTCTTGTTTACTCTTTGTTGACCATTTGAACTCTCACATACATGAATCACGTGACTCCCTCACATCTGTCCCTGACTGTCACGTCACATTGCTAATGTGTGTTTAAAGCGGTGGCCGTGTTGTGTTTAAGACTCCGATTTGCATTTGGTGTGTTGTGACGTGGCCACATGTCAGTTGTGTTTAAATATAGTGTCTGTATGTTCGCTGTACTGTTTCAATCGTTAATCTTTCAGGAATCAGTTTTGTAATAAAATGTAATTCTGTTCATGTTGAAAATACACCTTGACGGATGGCTCTTGTCTTCTTATTCTTTCAGGGTAATAATGTTCTCGCCCGAAGTGCCACATCAGGTGAGTCTTCTGGTGGCATGTACAGATTCACTACAAGGAAGGATGTTTAGGAAATAAATATTAATGAAAGCCTCATATCTCTTCCGTTCTCTTCCAAATGAATTGGGTTATCTCATAAGTCGTGTCTCATTCTCTTCTACAGGTATATCAGCTAGTCAATGCGCCACCTTCGAGAACAGTGTGTGAGTATTGTCAAAGAGCTCCTTCATTGTTTATTAGTATTATATTATATTATAATTAGATATTTGGGAAATGTATGTATTGAGATGCTTTTTGGTCTTCATTTTTCAGGAAGTGTGAGAGCAGGTCAAGTGTCTATCAGATAAGATACTTCAACACCACTGCAGCTCACAGTATGTATTACATTCACAACACACGTCCTTTTACGCTAGACACATAGTATTGCTAAATATGCTAACAATAATAAAACAGAAATGTAGCTGCAAACAGTGAAATTTACAGAATCAAGGCAACCAAGGGCACACATGGAAATATCGCTATTGTGTCTGATGGTGAGTTTAGGAAAAGCAGTTAGAAACATAGCTAAAACAAACTCGGAGTTGCAGAGTAAGTTTTGAGTTGACAAAACCTGGTAAAGCCAAACCAGGTTAATTTGGATTCATCTGTTTTATGACGCTGGTTACCAACTTTCGTTCTCAACTCAGGTTACGATATTTGCAGCTTTCCTGTAGCTCAGTGGTTAGAGCATGGCACTAGCAACGCCAAGGTCATGGGTTCGACACTAGGGGATTGCACATGGTCAGAAACAAAAAATGGATGCATAGTCCTCAGCCTGATTCAAAGGTTCTAAACCTATAAATGACACGACTAACTGCCAAATTAATGAACTCTTATGCATTTTTATATATATATATATATATATATATATATATATATATATATTGTTTATGTTCTTAAAACTTAAAAACATAAAACTTAGCATATACTTTCAGAGGATGGTTTTGATGAACTAAGGGTGTGCACGAATATTCAGTCTGCAATAATTATTTATTTATATTTAATTATATATTTAATTCAAAGTGTTATCCTTATTTTTCAAAAGAAAGTTATCACTATAGAAGAAACTATTAGACTGCGTATTCTCATTTAATGCTTCTTTGCTTCATCTGTAATGACTTCCTTAAAAAATCATTTGTATGTGTTCCCAAATCTTTGTTAACTGCGACTTTTAAGATCGCAGGCTAATTTAAATATGTTAAGTTTACATACCGGTGGCCTGTTTCACCCCAGATCTTTTGTTATGCTCAGCTCACATCAGAGTATCAAAATGTTAAAAAAACTGGTAAACTGGTGAGTCACAGAGCTTGTTAGCATTAATTAATAAATGATATATAAGTATTATATAAGTATAAAAATACCAAAGTAATATTAATTATATTTATATAATTTTTTATTTATTGCCCTAAATTAATGTTGTAGTTTTAGGGGTGTGATGATAACCTTTTAACCACAGTAATGAGACCACGTGTTAAGATCATCACCGCATTTTTTGTATTTTAATGTTTTTGCTGGTGTTACAGGACTTCATACATATAGATATATTTGCGTGATACTACAATCATTTTTCATAACGTCGACTTTCTAAAATGCTCTATGTACCATGACAACGCACAGTTAAGACAAAATAATAATATTACTAACGTATTAACAGTATTTTAAGAAAAAAAAAATATTTTATTTCATTGATGAGCAAAAGCACAACATACATGTTGTCACACTGGGAGTTTTTAGGACAAGAGTTGTCACTTGCCACTGACAAACATCCTGCTCCAGTCGTGGTGGAGTTTGTGTGGATTAGCATCTTCTTCCTCGTCAGACTCGGGCTCAAATCGTTACGGTAAAATCGCCTTCATCTCTAGCTTCACATATAATATACATGACATCCAACCACATGTAAACCGTATTCCTGTAATGATGGTAGGGGGTTCCATTTGCGACAAATGATGAACGCGTTTGACCAATAACAACAGACTACACCATCTGACCAATCACATGACACAAGGTTAGCGGGTAGGCGGGGCCTAGACGGATGAATCGCGGAACGAATCATTTGAGTCAGTCAAGAAGTAAGGTACGAATAACTGCCTATTATTAAGAAATTATAGTGTTTAAACACATTGTATGTAGATAAACTTGTTGTTGGACACTCCATAAACCAAAGTAGGGCCTTAAAAACCATATGCTAGGTACTCTTTAAAATTATTTGAATCAAACGGATCAACATAGAAATACCAATACAAGGCGCTTTAATAAACTTGTTAGCTTAGCGACTTTTAAAACACGGATCTGCAGCACGTGCGCGATGAAGAAGTGAGAGAGCCGACTGAAGCCACTGCCGTATAGATGCGGTTTTCACACAAACATTTAGATAGGCTTGCTTTTCCTCAAAAACATGCCGAATATAAATATGATGATCATATACTCACTGAAATGTTTATGTAGCTGTTGTTCTTTATATTATTGTGTTCTGTGGAGTCTGCTTATTAACAAGTTTGTCGTTCGCTCTGCATGAGCGTAATTCCTGTTGTTCTGTACTTTTTATAAACTCGCATAGCATATTTTCTACTAATAACACAGGATAGGATCACCTATACACAGGATCGCCTATAGCCTTATTATAAACTTATGAAATGATGGCACTTGAATAATAACAGAATAATATAATATTGAAAAAAGCCCTGCCTTCCAGTGGCTTTTTTTTGCAATATACATTCTAATATTACTTTTATTTTGCCATGTTTTCCTTTCGCAGCTGTGTGGACCAAATCTTTAAATTACATGGAACTGGTCTGCACACTGTTACATTTGCACAAATACTGCATCATTTTTACTTCTTCCGCTGTTTGATTGTAGTTTGTTGAGGCTGTGAAATCTTCTTTGTATCAAGACTACACAATTAGCTTTTATATATTTCCTTTTGAAACCTAATTCCGCATTAACCTAGAAATATAAAGAAGTATTTTATTTGTTTTAAATTCGTCATTTTAAAGCAACAATATATGCTACATAATAATCACAACAACATAGTTCATATATATTTGCAACCGAAATAAGAATGAAGGCGAAATATCGCATACCTCACTACTGAACCACACAAAATCACCGCACAGGAAATGCCATCATAGCCACAGCCCTATGTAGTTCTGCTTCTGCTGTAGTTCCTGTTACCTTAGTTGATTTTATTTTATACAAGGCAGAGCTAAATAAGACTGACAAGGAACAAGAAAGAGAACAACATCTATGTGCGGTTGTGATCAATAGAATGAGTAAATATCTGCCTCATATGACGGTCAGGTTATAAACAGGGAAACAAGCAGATGAGTCTTTGTTGCAGCGCATTTTTATAGGGATGCAACAATACAGCTCACCCACAGTTCACCTCGGTATTTCACCCACGGTTTTGATGGCTTGGCACATTGAAGTGTTTTTTCATTGTTCTATGCTTATGTGACAGGAACCGTAAAAAGTAAAGAAGTTAAGAACTATTTTACTGAAATTCTCTTTATTTAACTTTACTTATTATATTATCTTTCCAGAAAAATCAACTGGTACAAATTCCTGTATCACAGCAGTTTTCGGTTTACTGTTCATCAACATGTCAGTAAAATAAGCATCTTGAAGTGGTTTAGCACATCATAGTATTTAAAACAGCGTAATGCAAAACTTGCGATTGCTGTAATGGAAGTAAACGTGCGGTGCGCGTAACAACGCAAACACTAGCGCTCAATGGGAAAGGCCTAAGAATATATATGAACTTTGATAGCAATAAATTTGAAGAAATGCAATGCGTCTGGAGGCGCTCTTTCTATGAAGTAAATAGCTGTCCGAAAGGCCGTCGAGTGGCATGATTTTCATAATGCAGACTTTGGCACGGTGCTGTAGACGCTTCTTCTGCATGTGCTAGGTGAGAGCAACGCGAGTGTGCTGGTTTGGTATGCAGTGTATAAATACAATCTTCATGTGCCGAATTCGGAGATTATCACTTTAGTACAACGGGCGTACAATAAAGCCAGCCCGCGTCTCTCATTGCTTCTGGTGTTGCAGGCAGCCTCGCTTCACCGCCCGACCACCACTCTCTATTAGATACAGACAACTACGGACAGAGCCGGTTCAGAGTGTAATTGAGCGCATAGAAATAATTTAAACGCAAAAAAAACGCAATTCACTTACATGTATTGAACAGAAGAGGTTGTATCGAAGGGTTCAATATTATATTGAGTATTGTGGCATCCCTACACATTTAGGATCTTAACTCGTAGAGTCGGCATGTGGGTATCAAGCCCGTTTGCTTTAATTATTTACGTTTATGCATTTGGCAGACGCTTTTATCCAAAGCGATTTACATTGCATTATCCTATACATTTGTTTCTAAGTATATGCAATCCCCTGGGATCGAACCCATGACCTTGGCATTGTTAGCGTCATGCTCTAACCACTGAGCTACAGGAAAGCTTTATTATCAACATTATAGAGCCGGCAATTTGTTACCTGACAAACGAAGAGCAGCGAGTCTTCTCCACTGTCGGCTTTATTGTTAACTGGTTGAGGAACAGACTTTAAATAGGCCTATATACTTGTTTTGCTTATCAATGACATGTAAATAAACAAGATAATCATATACCACGTCTATCAATATACTGTATGCCTACATTGTGTTTTGTATGTTTTTGTATGCCTTTGCTGGGCGTGGGTTAAAACGCAGTTTCTTCGATTGTATTTCTTTTTCCAACATTGCTAATATTTTCATCATCATAAAAATCACTGATACAGGATATAATATTATTTCAATATCAATATTAATCTATGTTTAATCTTGATTTAAAATTGTGATTAAATAAAAACGAGTCCAAGTTTTGTAGCAATATGCATTTGTGTTTGTAAAATACTTAATCTTGGGGCAAAATTAAATATTTGATGGCCAGAATGGCTGGACAAGAAATATCATCTACACTAAACGTGTAGATGAACACTAAAAATATTTTTGTTTTTCAAAATTGCAAAAAACTACATGACTGGCCATAGTGCTATCAGCATATAATGTAAAATGTATTGTGATTGAATTTCAGGGAATGAAGTGATCACGGTAAAAACGCCAGCGTTTGCCGAGTCTGTCACAGAGGGAGATGTGAGGTGGGAGAAGGGTAAGACATCATCTGGATTTCAGCTTTGAGCACGTCTGATGCGTTTCTTTCATATTCACTCAGTTTCATCTATTTTTAGCTGTCGGAGACACGGTCTCTGAGGACGAGGTGGTCTGTGAAATCGAGACTGATAAGGTAAGAGGCAAAAAACTTGTCTGTTTCAGGCCAGATAAAAATATAAATGACTTGAATGTCTGAATATGTTGTTGGTTTGGTGTGCTGTTCAAGGCTTGGAAACTTCTATTAGAGATGACTGAAAAGTGTTTTGTGGTCCATCACAGACGTCGGTGCAGGTGCCGTCTCCTGCCGCTGGAGTCATCGAGGAGTTTCTGGTTCCTGATGGCGGTAAAGTGGAAGGAGGAACTCCTTTATTCAGACTTAAGAAAGGAGGTCAGTGGCATGTTCCCTGGGTTTCTTGTTTCTAATTTCTCCAATATCTTCCAATAACTGTTATAAGAGGTGTACCATGATTGATTAGATTGTCATTTTATTACACGGGACTCTTCTGCTCTTTATAAGGAAATTGAAAGTATTCCTGGTTAAAAACATCTTGTAATCTATACATCACATTTGTAATGTTCTCTTATTAATTACACATCATTTCATCATCTTCTATTTCATAAGATTAACAAACAGATCTGCATGTAGTTTGTGAGGTGAAAGGGCCGTTTGTACCGTAGGGTTAAAAAGTAGAAATGTGTGAAGTCTGTATGGTTCTGTTGAGGGTGTGACAATTTTTCTATTACTGACACACTTCCTGTAAGCGCTCAGTGAATGTACCGGCTTCACCTAGGGCTGTCACGATTATGAAATGGGAGAAGATTAAATCATTGCGGTTTTGACATTTAATTCTCATACATTTTTGATTCAGCTTTGAAATTAACATATTGTTTGGAATAGAAGACTATGTTTTGCTTTCTCTTAAAAAATGTGGTTATCATATATTTATGGTCTAAACTTTTACATGTCAACAAACCAGCTGCCAAGTACGTGTAAAGCGAGTTTGATCAGGAGTGAATTGAACCCCCATTAAAATGCCATCAGTCATAGAAAAGCTTCTTGTCAGTTTTTTTCTCACTTGCAAGACTACGATAAAATTTGACTTCTATGTTAATATAATTTTGGTAGGCCGGTTTTCACATTGAGATTAGCTCAAATGATATTAAATTGTACTATATTTTTTAGGGTATATGCTTTAAAGGTTTTTTTAAGTGATTGTTGAAACATTTTACAAGTATTATCATACTTAAGTTACATTATACACACTAAAATATGAGATATGCAGGCACTACAGCTCCCCCTTGTGTCTTCTATGAAGATGTGCAATAATTGCGATGATCCGAAACCATCCGATGAAGTCAAACAATCGCGATGAATAATCGTGACAGCACTAGCCGGATCTAACATCTAACATTAGACCTGTCGCTATTTAATAATACTGCTAATGTTAATGTGGACATTACATAATACTGTGAAAGCGTAAAACTTTATCTGATAAGTTTATCTGATTCTGAACACACATAGTGCTGGGTGATTTACAAATATTATCAAGAGAAGTGCTAAATATATATGATGGCGGAATATCGTAAATATTGTCAAAAAAACCAAGGTACGGAGGGAAGAAATGTGGTAGCACAACCATCCTTTTCGTCACCTGTTCACTGTGATGAGTTAACCCGTCAGTTTATTGGTCAGTAGCTGTGGTTTATGATAAAGACCGAGCAGCCCTGTGGACTTAAACATGTCAGATTTATTGTAAACCAGAAGATCAGTTTGAGTCTGCATGCTCGGGGTTTATATCTATTAATAGAAGATTCTCAATTAGCTTTTAATACAATTATGATTATTATTTTTGTCTGGTTAAGAATTCATTAAATGAAATGAAGCATTTGTGCTTGTGTCTTTATCACAAAATAAAGAGACCGGCACATGTTTAGTTCAGATATAACGGATGATTATTTTGTTATGTATGCTAGGAAGTGGTCATTATTGTAAATAGGTGTTTCTCTGTGGTTTAATGTTTCAGCTGGAGCTGTTAAGACAGCAGCCGCTCCTCCTCCTCCTGCAGCGGAGCCTCCGGCAGCCGCCGCTCCTCCTGCTGCTGCTCCTGCGGGAGCCGCCGCTCCTCCTGCTGCTCCTGCGGGAGCCATCCCCACCACCATGCCCCCTGTACCCCCTCTGCCCGGTCAACCCATCCAATCCACACCAGGTCCGTTACTGTCAGATCTACAGTTCAGCACAGGCCAACTCAAGGCTTCTCATTCTGACTGTGTTGACTGGAGCTTGTGTTCAGAATGATGAGAACGCTCTCTTCTCTTTTGACTGTGTTGTAGTTTCAGCCATCAAAGCCACAGCGGCTCCTCCTGCAGCTGCTGTAGACGCTGGAGCAAAAGGCGCCCGCTCAGAGCACAGGGTACTACACCATCTTTTTGATAGAAATCAATTTATTCCCATTCAACTGTGCTGTGCTAACATCAAATTGTGTTGACTTTCAGGTGAAAATGAACCGGATGAGGCTGAGGATCGCTCAGAGACTCAAGGAAGCACAAAGCACATGCGCCATGTTGACCACCTTCAATGAAGTGGACATGAGGTTTGTTCAGAAACCTCAAACGCTTCACAAGTCATTCTTTCTTCAGTTGTTGGCCGTGTATATGTTGAATTTTGTGTGAACAGTCCTTAAAGACATTTAATGGAATCTGCAGCTTGATGAATCAAATATTTTTTGAAAATCCTAAACAACATGAACATTATATATGTTGACTAAGCAATAAACTGAAATAAGATGATGCACTAAAATTATTAACTAGAAACACACTAGATAAAATTATAAGCAATATTTAAAAACAATAATAAAAGGCAACATTTCTGAAAATAAAATCAAATGATACCTAAATAAGTGCAAAACTTGACTACACTATTTGACAAAACAAACAATATTTTAAAGAAATTTGATGCGTATAACTTACACATGATTTAGATTGTTCTCTGCATAAAATTCAATGTGAAATGCGCATTTCTCTGTTTTCCGGCAAGCGTGTCTACAGTTTTCCTTTTGGAGCCTCAGCAGAAATGATGTATTTTTAAAACGGTGTTAAGTCTGCTGATGGCCCCGTGAAAATTTCACTTATTGCCCAAATGTGATTAGAAGCTGCGCAATGTCCATGTGAAATGGTTATAGATTGGAATCTGCGCTACAGGAAGAGATTTCTGAAACCCAATCGCCACTTAAAGCCTGGAATGTAAATATTTGGTCCTAATGTTGGTCAAAACAAAGATAAGAAGGGTAAAATGCGCTTTTATTAATTTACAAGGAAACGTTAATGTCCACAACCTCCCTCCCTGACCCCTGAAGAGGACTGTTTCTCCTCAGCGCAAATGGGCCGGATCGTCTTTCAGCTCCTGCGGCTTCGTGTTCTCACATTAATCTCGTTGGCATCGACGGGATGGAGGAAGACTCGACCGGGGCGGGGTCGGTCTGGAGATGAAGAAGCGGCAGCGCTCGCCCGGCGGCCTGCTAGCATCTGCCCCGAAGTCCCCAGGGATCGCCCTGCGGAGGGAGCGCGCGAGACGCCCGCGACGTTATGGCCTATTACCACCGGCCAATAAGATTTGAAGGGTCGGGAAAGTGAAGATTTTTATCACGTCTTCTCTCCTTTCTCTGAGAGCTTGTGTCTTGGGACGGCCATAATTCCGTTAGCGGAGAAACCGGAGAGGCTAAACGGAGTTAGAGACAGGAAAATACAGAATTACAAAGAGCTTTTTCAGCCATAATCTCAAAACGCCGTCTTTCTTTTTTTTTAACGGCTGGGTTAACTGGACTGCCGCAAAACATTTCTTACAAAGCGTGTGTCGTGTGATGTCGTTTTTAAGTTCACACAAAAACAATATCCTCTATCTTTATTAACAAATTACTTTGAAGGAATTGTGTTAAATGAGACCTTTTCATAAAAAGCATTAAATAAGCGCGGATGGCTTAGAAAATGTTCTTGTTTTTCCAGAACAGATATTTTCTAAATATCTTAAATGAACACATTAAGCAAAGCAAGATGATCCAATGCTAATCTTGTTTTCAAAAAAATTAAGTGTATGCTTAAATAAACAGTTTACCCAAAAATAAACATTCTGTCATCACCTTTGAGTTGTTCCACACCTCTATAATATCTTTGTTCTGATGAGCACATAGAAATATATTTGGAAGAATGCTTATAATCAAACAGTTCTTGGACCCCATTGACTACCATAGTTTTTTTGTTCTGTTAAACACAAACGATGATATTTTGAAGAATGTAGGACAGCAAACAGTGGTACTTTTGACTACCATTGTATTTTTCCTACTACGGTGGACAATGAGGCCCAAGAACTGTTTGATATTGACATTTAAGCATTCGGCAGAAATTTTATCCAAGGCGACTTGCATTACATTGTATTATACATCTGTTTCTGACTATGTACAATCCCCTGGGATCGAACCCATGACCTTGGCATTGCTAGTGCCTTGCTCTAACCATTTAGCCACAGGAAACTGCTATAAGCATTCTTCCAAATATCTTTCTCTGTGTTCAACCACAAAAAGACATTTATAACGATCTGGAACAACTAGAGAGCGAGTCATTCATGATGGAATTTTCATTTTTGGGTGAACTGTCCCTTTAAAACAAGAAATATCTGCCTGTCAAGTAATAATAAATGTTGGTCAAGATTCAGCCTAATTATTTGTTTGTTTTACCCCCAAATTAATTTTGATTGTTGACAGTGAAGGCGGTTAAAGTGGAAGGTTGATTGATTTTGTGGCATTGAATGTGTGAACATCAGCAGATACAGAGAAAGATGATAAGTGTTCGCTCTTGACAGTATGAAATGGATGGATGGACTTTGAGTGATTTTATCTTAAAACACTTGTGTGTGTGTGTTTCTCTGACAGCAACATCACAGAGATGAGAAAAGAGTACAAAGATGCTTTCCTGAAGAAACATGGCATCAAGCTGGGCTTCATGTCTGCCTTTGTTAAAGCGGCTGCTTACGCTCTAACAGAACAGCCTGCAGTTAACGCAGGTACACACACACACACACACACACACACACTGAGCCTTGCTCTAGTTGAGCGTGTAGCATCTCCTCACTTCAGATGGTGAGCGCGTGTGGTTCTGTGGTCGTCTGTTCTGACTCTAAAGAACATGTTCAGCCACCCTTCTGCTTCCTTCCAAAGCCTCAACGGTTTGGCCTACATTAAACATCACGTTTGACATGCTTTCATCTGTGTCTGCGTGAGTCCAGAACTCCGTCTGTGTGCTCCAATAAACCCCTCGTGTTGTCTTTACAGTGATCGATGACACGACCAAAGAGATTGTGTACAGGGATTACGTGGACATCAGCGTGGCCGTCGCAACGCCAAAGGTAATTCAACACGTGAAAACACAGAATCACACATTTTTAAAAGGTGTATCACCAGAGTTTGAGACATGATGAGATTTTCAGGCAGTGTTTTGAATGTGTGTTAAATGTGTGTGTCGATGTCGTCTCGCAGGGTCTGGTGGTGCCCGTGATTCGAGGTGCGGAGGCGATGAACTTCGCAGACATTGAGAAAACCATTAATGAGTTGGGAGAAAAGGTGAGGGATGCTTCAGTTGAAATGGGACGCGATGCAGCTGCACGTTTAAAAATACATACGGTTGCCGTCTGGTTATTTTGCTGCAAATGGAACAGCTAACCATAACTAATCTTTATTTAGCTAAATATGTTACATGACCTAAATAAACAGCACATGAACGAGAAACACACTGAAAAATGTTGCGGTTAATTACTCAAACGATTTGGTCTCATAAAATATGAGTGTCTTCTATCTGGTGTTTCTTGCTTGTTTGGTTATTTGCGTTCTGTTTTATAGGCTCGTAAGAATGAGTTGGCAGTTGAGGACATGGACGGTGGCACGTTCACCATCAGCAACGGCGGCGTGTTTGGATCCATGTTTGGGACACCCATCATCAACCCCCCGCAGTCTGCTATTCTGGGCATGCATGGCATCTTTGACCGACCCGTGGCTGTTGCTGGCAAGGTTAATCGTGGTTTTTGTACGTACTGTGTGAATCCAAATGTGCGAGTTGTGTCCGTCTCAAAGTTGTTTCTGCTTCTCGCTTTCGTTCAGGTTGAAATCAGACCCATGATGTATGTGGCTCTGACGTACGACCACCGTTTGATTGACGGCAGAGAGGCGGTCACTTTCCTCAGGAAGATCAAATCGGTGGTGGAGGACCCTCGGGTGCTGCTGCTGGACATGTGAGCACGCTCGGACCTCCGGCCGTCTCCTCCCGTGCACGAAACATGTCTTCATCTTATGCAGAACATCTGCATTTGTCGATAAACTGGAGGACAGACACATCACTGGTAGAATAACTGATGGAACCGTTGATGGGATGGGGATTTGTGTTGATTAGCTTGATGTTATTTTGTTTAACTCTATTGTCTGCTGGGTATTACAGAGTCTCCCGCCCCGCGAGACGATGCCTCTCGCTCTCCTTATTTCCTAAATGTATGTACGAGACATCGCACAAACAGCAATCTGTGCAATTACTTGTTCTCCGGCGAAACGATTATAGTAATATACAGTATATCATATATTTAATCTTTTCAATGTAAAAAAAAGAAACCTTTTCAAACTCAACAAGTGAAGAGCAAACCAGAAACACTATGTTCCAGTGTGTCCGAGAAGTAGTTTTTTTGTACACGCTCTGGTACACAATATGTTCCGCACAACTCCAAAGGAACAGATTCTGTCGACATGTGTAAAGAACCAAAATTATATGAGGAAGAAAAACGATTTTAAACAATAAAATGAATGAAACACTGTTTACGGTTTATTACTTGTTATTTTTGGGTCATTTATGGCACGTAGGATTGTCTGTGACTGTTCACACAACGGAAGCAGATTCAAGTTTAAAATTCAGTTCATTTATATAAATCATATTAAACCAAGTGTTCATCACAGTGCTGTACAAAATAATATACCACAAGACAAAGTAATTGCAGACATGATTCTCACCCATGAGCATACATCAAATAAATAAAGTCTTGGAATTATAAGGTTCTATCTGCGGTCTGAGTAGGTTTGAGATATCAAGTTTTTAAGTTTTTGGCATTTCATAAAGCAAAAATGATACGAGGAACAAATCTCTTTTATACTAGAAAAATACGTGTTTAATGTTGTTATCAAGACTCTTGACATTGTTGACTATTTGGCATTAACTGCATTAAAAGAGTCTATCGGTATGAGGCAGCTAGCGTTGTGCCTATAAATATAAAGAAAGAATCTCCTCAACATAACCTCGAACAATACAGAAAATACTGTTGTTTGATCTGCTCTCGTTATCAAGAGTATCAATAAAACAGTCAACCTTGAGGCTTCTTTTAAACATTGCTCAATGTTGCACTGTTCCTGTCACTGAGGAGTCTGGTCACATGACGAAGAAAGCTGATCCAGATTGGTCCTCTTTTGCATTCAAAGTGCTGATTGGCTCTTGCAGATTGAACCTTATAGCACCAAATCATAATTCGATTTTGTAGATAGAACCATTTTGTTTTCTTCAACAAACATGTCATGATGTAAATAAGTTGTGAATAACTCATTTTTGACCAAAATATCAGATAGAACCTCAAAATTCTAAGGGGAAGATATGTGTCCTTAAATTGTCCCTGTATGTAAACTCAGTCAGTCCATAAAACAATCAGCGTTCATTTCCATGTTTCTGTCTGAAATGTATAACATTTCAAGTATTTTGTAGTGTTACTGAATTGTGCTTGCGTCTAGACAGACCCTTGTCTGCAGAAAGAGTGCAGGTGCTTTTAAAGATCACACTTTTTTTCTTCATCACAATATCACATTAATTATGAATTGATAGTTTTTTGTGTCACACGACCTCTCTGTTCTGTTTGTCTTGCCTAAACCCCTTAATCCAATAATCTCATGCTAAACCACCCGTGTGTTCTTGTGTGTTGAGGTGGACATTGAGGTGGACATTATTCTAAATCCGAGTTGTCTTGAACACGGCATAGCTTCTGCATTTTTCCAGTCGTTACAAGTAGGATGTGCTGATTGGTTGGTGTGGATTTTTCCTGCAGTGTGATTGGACGGCTGTGGAGAATTTAACAACTTTGCAATGCGAAACACGCCGAGCATAAAATAAATTGCCAACTGCTGGCTGCTTTTTTTAAGTTCTGTTGTGAGCAACTTGAAAATAACGTTGAAATCAAAACAATATCAGCAATAGATTTGACGATTTCTGATGTGTTTCGTCAAACTCTAAAACATTTTGTTTGATAAAATGACATAAATAACTAAAATAATCATTAACATTTTAGGATAAGCGTGAGATTCAGCTTTAAGAAATGTGTTTTCTTGCAATGCGTTAAATGTCTTATGAATAGAAGTGTATTCAAACAGGACTGACGGTCGTTTCCCGAAGAGAATCAGTCGATGTTTCTCCTTCAAGATGTGAGTTTTGTGTGGTGGTGTTTAACACGCACACGAGGCTTCTGGAGAAAGTGAAAGAGCGTTCCAGTCGCTCATGTCTTCAGCTGAAGGTCAGGATGTGGTGACAGAGCTAATCGTTTGGTCAAATACTAAAGATAGTTTGTGGTCAGTTGGTTTGTCATTCTCACGATTAAAAGATTAAAAACCGAATACCAGGAATTTATTCGTTTCGATCACCGGTCATAGTTCATCAATAAAGAGAATGCTGAATGTGGGATTTAGTGCTCTTAAAAATGAAGAATCTTGCAGAGGAAGCTTGTAGTGCTGCGGTTAATTCGACAATTTCTCCAACGTTCTCAAACTTCTTAGCCACACTGACATCTACACATCTCTGACTGCTGGAAACTTTCCAGCCACATTTAAGCAAAGTGGGGCTTCAAACCCATCAGCCCACAGCTGTAGAAACTACAGACCGATGTCTCGCTTCAGTGTTTCCTGCCAAAGACTCTTGAAAGATTTCACAGCACCAACAAACTCATATTGCATCCAGGCGACAAATCCTTCGAGCCTAACGTCTCGGCTCGTTTCCTTCCTATAATCCAGACCTCACCAGTAGCTCGCATCATCACTGCACATCTGGATTCAACAACACAACTGAAGATCAGTGAGATTTAGATCCTGTTTGGATTTGACGCACAGCTCTCGGTCGTTTAGTTGACCTCAAGCACTGACAGTTCCTAAAAACACTTCCTAAAAACTCATTTATTATTTTTCATATACTAGGAGTGTTTTTGACTACCATACAGTATTGTTCAAAATAATAGCAGTACAATGTGACTAACCAGAATAATCAAGGTTTTTAGTATATTTTTTATTGCTACGTGGCAAACAAGTTACCAGTAGGTTCAGTAGATTCTCAGAAAACAAACAAGACCCAGCATTCATGATATGCACGCTCTTAAGGCTGTGCAATTGGGCAATTAGTTGAAAGGGGTGTGTTAAAAAAAATAGCAGTGTCTACCTTTGACTGTACAAACTCAAAACTATTTTGTACAAACATTTTTTTTCTTCTGGGATTTAGCAATCCTGTGAATCACTTAACTAATATTTAGTTGTATGACCACAGTTTTTTAAAACTGCTTGACATCTGTGTGGCATGGAGTCAACCAACTTGTGGCACCTCTCAGCTGTTATTCCACTCCATGATTCTTTAACAACATTCCACAATTCATTCACATTTCTTGGTTTTGCTTCAGAAACAGCATTTTTGATATCACCCCACAAGTTCTCAATTGGATTAAGGTCTGGAGATTGGGCTGGCCACTCCATAACATTAATTTTGTTGGTTTGGAACCAAGACTTTGCCCGTTTACTAGTGTGTTTTGGGTCATTGTCTTGTTGAAACAACCATTTCAAGGGCATGTCCTCTTCAGCATAGGGCAACATGACCTCTTCAAGTATTTTAACATATGCAAACTGATCCATGATCCCTGGTATGTGATAAATAGGCCCAACACCATAGTAGGAGAAACATGCCCATATCATGATGCTTGCACCTCCATGCTTCACTGTCTTCACTGTGTACTGTGGCTTGAATTCAGAGTTTTGGGGTCGTCTCACAAACTGCCTGTGGCCCTTGGACCCAAAAAGAACAATTTTACTCTCATCAGTCCACAAAATGTTCCTCCATTTCTCTTTAGGCCAGTTGATGTGTTCTTTGGCAAATTGTAACCTCTTCTGCACATGCCTTTTTTTTAACAGAGGGACTTCCCTGCGGGGGATTCTTGAAAATAGATTAGCTTCACACAGACGTCTTCTAACTGTCACAGTACTTACAGGTAACTCCAGACTGTCTTTGATCATCCTGGAGGTGATCATTGGCTGAGCCTTTGCCATTCTGGTTATTCTTCTATCCATTTTGATGGTTGTCTTCCGTTTTCTTCCACGTCTCTCTGGTTTTGCTCTCCATTTTAAGGCATTGGAGATCATTTTAGCTGAACAGCCTATCATTTTTTGCACCTCTTTATAGGTTTTCCCATCTCCAATCAACTTTTTAATCAAAGTACGCTGTTCTTCTGAACAATGTCTTGAACGACCCATTTTCCTCAGCTTTCAAATGCATGTTCAACAAGTGTTGGCTTCATCCTTAAATAGGGGCCACCTGATTCACACCTGTTTCTTCACAAAATTGATGACCTCAGTGATTGAATGCCACACTGCTATTTTTTTGAACACACCCCTTTCAACTAATTCAACTAATTGCCCAATTGCACAGCCTTAAGAGCGTGCATATCATGAATGCTGGGTCTCATTTGTTTTCTGAGAATCTACTGAACCTACTGGTAACTTGTTTGCCACGTAGCAATAAAAAATATACTAAAAACCTTGATTATTCTGGTTAGTCACATTGTACTGCTATTATTTTGAACAATACTGTATATATCATATCAAAAGCTTGTAATCGACGGATAATAAAGTGAAATGCACATTTTGATTCAAACATTTTTGTGTTTAATTGAGCAGAATGAAAGTCTCACAGGTAGATCTGTTTTAGTATTACTATTATTATTATTATTCAGACTGCACAATGAGTATGAAATGAACCCTTATAGCACACAGACATCTGGCAGATGTCTGTAATACGTCTCTGAGACGTCTGCTGTCAGATATACATCTAGAAGATGTCTGTAAGATCTTTATGATTTCGAATGGAAGTAAAATTGCTGTTTTTAAGACGTTTAGCAGTTTATAGACAGCAAATGTTTTCCAGATCCATAGCAGACGTCTTACAGATGTACCTGTACTATCTGAGAGTGTTTTTTTAATTGCAAGCACTTAAAGAATGACCTCATGGCATGAACGAATTAAAATGGTGAGATGTGCTTGAACAAGTTTGCTTTCGGTCATATTGCATTTCACCTTCGCGTCTGCATTACAGCAAGCTCAGTTTTAATGCCCTTAATGTGCAAACTGAGAAACTCTCAGGATCTACATTCTATACTGACCATTCATTCTTCAGACGCTCGACTTCACATACACATTTATTTCACTAAACTCTGTGTGTGTCGCTTCTCGTGCCAGCAGATGGAGATAAAGCACAACAATCCTCCTGACAGCTCTTTCACACCCTCATTCAGTTCTGCTGAAATGACACTTTCAAACCCACTTGACAGATTTTATGACAGATATTTTGGTATCTTGAGGGGTCACGTTAAAGCCGTGATCAAACACTCGTCCTCAATTTCAAGACGTTGTTTAGAGAAGATTTGAAGAAACTGAGAAAACCCATTTTGGGTTTTAAAAGGATCAATCAACGCAGGGTTCATTTTCAGAGAAGACCTGCACCTCAGCAGACGCTTCAACATTCACAAAGATCTACACAACATTCTGCGTGTCATTTCTTTACCGTGTTTACATTTCTCAGGATTCTGCAGATTTACCCTAAAATCAGCAACGAACACCCGAATCAAGATCAGATTCCACATGACAAACTGCTGAATAAAAGGTGAAAAATAAAAACACTGTGAATGTTTTGTTCATTGTGTGACAGAGAAGTGAAATGGTTCTGAAGGCACTGGCGGTGCTTTAACTGGCTAGTGTGAGCCAGGGGACGGAGTTAAAGAACGGATGACACTTGATGTCACTCACGCCGCCTCCTCCAGAGCCCAGACGATAACCCGCGTCAAACTGCAGCAGCTGTAGGGACACAAACATTGACATCAGTCACATTAATACCTGAGTGAAAAACAGCACGTTAATGGAACAATTCACACATACTATTTTCAGTTTTCCAAAACAAACAAAACAGCCAGAGCATTAAATAAGGTTACAATAATGATTTCCATTCAGAACCGTCGAGTTCCGTTTAATGTGAGATCTAAAATTCATCCTTCATCCATTATTAAGCTATTTAAAGGGACGGGTCACACAAAATCTGTCATCATTTATTTGTCCTCCTGTATGCGAGTCTTTCTTCGAGAAATTATTTTGTGTTCATACAATGGAAGTCAATTCAGTTTTCTTTAAAATATCTTCTGTTTTGTTCTGCAGAAGAAAGTCACATAGGTTTGACACGATACGAGGTTGAAAAAAAGAATTTAGATTTTAGGCTGGATTTTTTATGATCACAGGTTACCATCAGCGGTTTATGTGTTGACCACAAAATTGTGTACTAACTGTACCTTTAAAGGATCTAGTCTTTTGCTGTTTTTGAGGCTTTGATTATGTTTTTTGGGTGTTTAACAATGGATGTTCATGTTTCCAATTACAAAAAACGCTTTATATTTCACATATTTAAAGTCTATTGTTCATTGCTGTCCCTCATCTAAGAATAAGCTTTGGCTTTTTATATTGGCCCCTAGTTGGATAATAAAACAAGCAGATTGACCAGGAGACATTTGCAAGCAGAACTTCAAAGGACTTTTCATTGAAGTGTTTAAGAGGTATGCGCATACACAGAATATCTGTGTATTAAACAGAACAGCTTTAAAAGCCGATGTTAAATTCATGTAAGCTGTTATTTGACCATTGGTTATCTTAGAATGTGTGTAGCTGATTTCTAATTACCAGCTGTAGGACTTTAAGGAAAGTGAAAGTAGTTTAGCGCGTAGCTCAGTCAAATGTTTACAACCTCTGATAACCAAACTCTTCTCCAGCGGCTCTTTCTCTTCTCTAAGGAAGGCCTCGCCGCTTATTTTGGCGTATTCCTTTGGGCGGAGGATATTTAAAGCACTCGGAATAGTGACATCATGTACCCCAGAAGTAGAGGGCTGTAGTCCCATTCCAGCTGTTCTCTGTAGTCCTTGAAAAGCGAATTCTGTTAAAGACAATATCTTTAACTGAACTTTAACTTTAACTGGCACTGAACTTTGAGCTTTATCATTTTGCAGGTATTATTTATATTCTAAAAGCAACATTACCCACTAACTAAAGGTTGAAAAATGGAATCGCCGGGAATGGGACCTTTAAGTACATCAAGTCATCCAACAACTGTTCATGAATACAATGGCAGTGACTGAATACTGTTAAACGTTTAGATATATTTAGATTTGAAGTTTCTGTTTGATTGTAAATGAAACCAAGCATTCTCAGAATCACTTCTGCTTTCAGCGAATCATCATGTAACAAACCAATCACAATTCAATATGCTAAACTTCAATATTAGGTTATGAAAATTACATCAAATATCAGTTAGATTTGAAAAGCATAACATAATATCCTAGAGAGCAACAGAGTGACGGCCCAGTTCCGGCCCACGTTGAATCCACAAGGACCAGATGTGGGCCGGATCTGTGCCAACACTACAGTATGTTGCTGTCTGGTTATCAATTAAATGTAATAATTTGCCAACGCTGCACAAGTGACATGTGTTGAAGAATGTAAAGACCTCAGTGAGAAGAGACGCCGCTGCAGTGCTCATGGTGTCAGGGATAAAGAGAGGAGTGTGAGGATGAATACCTGACGGATGACACTGCCACAGTGGCTACAGAGAGAGAGAGAGAGAGAGAGAGAGAGAGAGAGAGAGATAATGAACATCTAAACAAGCCTCAGAAAGCTTCTACAAAACCAATGACGGACATACAGTGCCATGCAAAAATATTCATCCCCCTTCATTTTATTCACATTCTGTTATGCTGCCGCCTTATCTTAAACTACTTTAAGTAAAAAAATGCAACACAATACAAGAACAAAAATAACAAAACAAAAAAACAGGTTTGTGACAACTTTACGAATTTATTAAAAAATTTAAACTGAGATAAGTACATTGCATAGGTATTCAAAACCTTTGCTGGGACACTTGAAGTTTAGCTCAGAAACATTAGTTTTGCTTGTCGGTGTTTCTTCACTTCGAGTGGAGTTAACCTGTAGCAAATTAAATTGAATAAGGATTGATTTGGAACGGCACATTATTCTCAATAAAAGGTGCAACAGCATAAAATGCATATCAAAGTAAAAACCAAGACATGAGGTCAAAAGAACAGCCAGAAGAGCTCTGAGACAGGATTGTAGCAAGACACAGATCTGGGGAAGACTTCTGAAAAAAATCTGCTGTATTGAAGGTTCACAGAAGTATTTAGCCTACATTTATCCTTAATGAAAGAGGTTTCCACCAGATCTCTTACTTGAGCTGAACTTCTATCCAAACTGAGCCATCGATGGAGAAGGGTCTTGGTTAGAGCGGTGACCAAGAAGCTGATGATCACTCTGGTTGAGCTCCATGATCATATATGTAGAAACTTACAGAAGGACTAACATCACTGCAACACTCCACCAATCTGGGCTTTATTGCAGAGAGTGGCCAGACTCAAGCCTTTCACTTTGACTTGACAATGATCTTAAGCACAAAGCTAAACACAATGCAAGAGAATCTTATGGGCAACTCCGTCTATATCCTTGAGTGTCCCAGCTAGTGCTTGGGCTTGAACCCAACTGAACATCTCTGCATAAACCTGAAAATGTTTGTCTACTGATGATCTCCATCCAACCTGACAGAGTTTGAAAGGATCTGAGGAGAAGAATGTCAGAAAGCTGCCAAATGCAGATGTGTTGATCTTGTCACATCATACCTAAATGGATTTGAGTCTGTAAAGGTGCTTTAATCATCTTCTGAGTTAACGGTATGAATTCTTATGCAATGTATTTTTTTATTTTTAATACATTTGCAAAGCTGTCACAAATCTATGTCCAAATGTTTGGTTTTGTCATTATTGTGCGTATACTAATGATAATAATAATAATGTAGATAGAAAAAATAATTTAAAGTAGTTTAAGATAAGGCAGCAGCATAACAAAATGTAAATAAAATGAAGGTGGATGAATACTTTTTCAAGGCACTGTGATAACAGACTCCCTTAAAATAAGATTACAATGAGATTAATGCAATACTGACTCTACACAATACTTATATTCTTCAGAATAATGTGATTAAACTCATAATCATAGCAAAAAATTATTATTGTTAAAATAAGGTTGTATTTGTTAACATTAGTCAATGCATTAGCGAACATCAACTTACAATGAACAATATTGTTTTTCATTTCATTTATTAATCTTTGTTCATGTCTGTTAATGCCGATATAGTTCCTCATGTTAAATGTTACAACGTTTGATTAACAAATGTATTAGAACACTGAAATTAACCTGAAATAATATGAATAAACGAGTCATTCTGACGAAACCACTGAGCATCATGGCAGAAAAGAATTGAATTATAAAACATAATTCGGAAACACAAAAACATGATCATAATAAACATAATTCTGTTCTCGACTTGACACAAAGCAACATTTTAACTTGGGAATGTATTATTTAATGTGTTTTATAGTTTTTTCTGCTGAAATATTCATTACTGTAACACGTCTCGATTTTTAACATGATTATATGTCGTAATTTGAGTCAATTTTACAGCTAAATATTAAGATTTCTTATTTAGGGTTTTTTTGGCTGGAAGATCTCAAATGACCAAATACATAATCAACAGAATATTTATGAATAATAAAAACGAAGAATATTCTCATCCTTTGTAAAATTTTCAAAAGACACACAAAAATATTTTCATTAAGTTTGATTTTATGTGAAGAAACACATCTAGCAGAACCAAATCCAAATGTTTAACAGGTCAACAGATTTATATTTTTCTAGTTAAGAGTTTTCTCATCACGTTGTGTACATTACTTTTTTCATGTCGATAAAAAATGTTACATGTATAATCTTCTATTAAAATATACTTCATTTATAAAAACATGCTTGGGCATCATGACTTTTTTTAGCAAAACATCTAATGGGATTGTCAGTTTTAAACAGTTACGGTAATGATAATTCTTTAGGCCTTTTTTGTAAAAAAAAGTTACAAATTGTGTTAAACTGTCAGTAAAAGTTTTTATTTTAATCTTTTTAAAATCACGTTTGACATCTTAAGATCAAGATTTTGTGAGAATCACCCAAATTATGCTCTTGTCAATACATGTAAGCTAATGCATTAACTAATGTGAAATGTGCACGATTAAGTTGTGATAAAGTTCTTTCTCTGAGTAGAAGTATGGATCACATTATTGGTGTTGAATGAGTTGTTTTTATTCTCGGGTTAGTTTTGCTCACCACTCCAGTAAGAAGCTCATACAGTATAGCTCCAAGACTCCACCAATCACACGCCTCGGTGATCTTTAACACGCCTCCAATTTCTATTGCAAACCAAAAGACTCAATTTGACTGTTGTGATTTAATGTAGACACGGTGTTAGATTTCAGAAGTAACATACAGTGTGAATATGAAATGCTCTCACCCGGTGCACCGTACATTTGTTCCACTGCTGTTGGGTTAATTTCAGGCTGAACCTCCGTCCACTGTCCAAAATATGTAAGACACGCCTCACCTGTGTGAATATTACCAAATTATAAACTTAACAGAAGAGATTATCAGTGAATAATCACTTCAATTCACATTTTCTCACGTGTGATGCAGTGCTATAGCACACTCTTAACAGTGTTGTTCATACTGTCATGGGGATTGTTTTATTTTGCAGATTTTAAAGCGATATTACAACCACTTTCACTAAATAAAAAAGAAGAGCATTCTGACATCTCATATGTTTTTGAAAAGAGGTGAGACCTTGACAAAAAGAAAAAGTATTGCTATCAATGTACCATTAGTATACTTTTAAAGCGGCCCTGCAACGATGTGTCATGCATTCTGACTCCTTTACAATGTTAAACGTGCTGTCTTCTCATGCTTAACATGGTCAACTTGTCAAAAAACGAGTTGTGCGTATTGCGTAGTATTTCTGCGCTCGTTACACTCCCCCAGCGACTGTACAGGTTTCGGAACGTTTTTTTCGAACATGCAAACTGTTTCGTAACAACTTTTCTTAGTCCCTTATTGGACAATTCTCCCAGAAAAGCATGCGGCAGCAAGGAGAGCAGGAGACGGCGCATGCACAGATGTCACTTTCACTTTTAAGCAAGATAGAGAGAGAGAGCATACGTTCGCGGTGTTTGTTTGTTCACTGCATTTGGGTGATGAATGTTATATGAACGGTGAATATAACACTGGATTTGGAGATCGTTTGAAACTGATATATGGAGCTAATAGATGCCGGACATGAACCGCATGCCGTGAGTGAAACTGATTGTCTGTGTTTTGTTGACAATGGGTGTGCACGTGCAGTGGTTCAGCCTACCCCTCCCCCCTACACTCGCCGTATGTTTTCGGAAACAATCTTAAAGCTCTATCTATCTTTTAAAAATGTGATCAAACTAAATACTCTTCGAAGATACGAAGTATGCAATACTACTCTATAGGTATTTAAGATTAATATGAGATTGTCAGAAACCCTGTGTGTTAGGGCCGCTTTAAAAAAAAAAAAAGTATTCAAGTGTGCTATTGGTATAATTTTAGACCTATAAAAAGTAATCCAAGTGCGCTATGAGTATACATTTAACATTAATTATATATTTGAGTGCTCTAATGTTATATATTTAAACAAAAAAAGTAATCAAGTGTTCTATTAGTTTAATATTTAACTAAAAACTAGGCCAATCTAATCCCAAGTAGCACTGAAGGGACCTTGAAGTACAGTTTGAATGACATGTGAGTGAGTGAGTGAATGATCTGACACTGTTGCCCTTTTTTCGAGTGAACTTTGCGTCAGGTGACGTACCGTTACTGCGCAGGAGTATGTTTCGTGGATTGAGGTCGTGACAGATGATGCCTTGCTCATGAAGACTCTCCAGAGCCAACAGAATCTGAGCTCCCCACAGCCGAACCTCTTCTTCTGGAAAACCTCTTCCATCTCGCTTCCATCTGGCCCTCCTGATCTTTGACTTTACTTCATAACACAAGCCGTCACCACGAGCATCTTTCAGTCCAGACTCTCCAGTGAGAGTGCAATTACCTGATGAGCTGAAAATCGTGTCCATCTGCAGCGGTTTATACAACGGATTGAGAACGTTTCCATTCTCCATTCCCCACCTCCCGCAGACATCACCGCGAGCGATCACCTGATGAGTCGACTCTGTGAAGACTTCTTGTTTTTTAAACGGACAGTGATGAGAATGAACGACACTTAATTCAGCCACAAACTGTGAAGGCTGTGCGTTTCCAGCGGCTTTGAAGTGACGGACAGTGTACTCGTGTTGGGAAGTGTTGGGAAGGATCCGAACTCTCTGTGAAAGAACGTCGACGGTGCTGCAGAGGGTCAGTTGCGGAGCTGTCGTGTTTCTTACCAGAACGTCAGAGATTGACCCTGAAACAGTGACGGCTTCCAAAGCGTTCCAGTCCATCCGCTCGATGTGGACATCGTTTCCTAAAAGGTCGGAAGTGACGTCGAGAGGATCCCGAGCGTCCACGATGACACAGGGATGAACGGGAAGAGGAAGATTCTCCTGAGGTAAAGGAGTGAGGCCGTTGGCCAGAGGTTCACACAGAAGCAGAGATCCGTTGTCGTTCAGGTTCTCCTCACGGCTGAGGACGGGGAGGGTGTAGCTGTTCTTCATGGGAATCTTGTGCTGGTTGGGACTCGAGCAGTCTGGATACTCCAAAGATGTTTTGAGTCTAACTTTACGCAGTCTGGAAAACAGTCTTCCACCTGCAGAGGGAGAAATGTGGACAATGTAAGACAGAAATACAAGAAATGTGTTAACATTTTAAATGTAAGTAACATTTTAAAGTATTATTTTGTAGTACTTTATGATAGAGACGTCTGTCACTAATGTACATCTTTTGAAAAATGTGCAATAGTGTCTCGTACTATAATAATTTCATTACTTCACTGCCGTTTTTATAGTCTCTACTGCTAAAATCTATTTGCTGTAAAGCTGCTATATCTGTCGCATTACAGAAATATTCAATTAAATTTTATTTCTAGAGCATTGATTCACAGTGTTCACTTCATTAAAGTATTTTAATAAAGATGATAAAACTAAGCAAAAGAAAAAAAAATACTCATCAGTTCGCATAATTGTGAAGTTCCACATGTTAAAGTTACATTTTGAATAAAACAAATCATGCCAAGTACACTGCAAATGTACCGCAAAAATGCATAGCCAGTAAAAAATCTTCGACAAAATTTTTAAACCAGATGAATTTGCTTGCATTAGAAAGATGTGAACATTTCTGTCACTGTGATGTGACTTTACTATTGTGAGATGTTGTCATCTTCTTTACAAGTTTCTGTTCTGCGCTTATTGTTGGCTCTTAAGGTAAAATGCTGAATTCTCCCCAGTTCCCTGCTCCATGAATGAATGTTTATAGCGGAATTTTCTCTTTAGATCTGCTTTGAGATTAACGTGACAGACCTTGCACATGTTCTAGATGAAGGAACACAGAGTCTTCACTGACGTAATACTTCAGCAGCTTCACCATGAACGGGACGCCCTGAGGAATGACGGTGGACCTCTCACGACTCTCCCAGCTGGACTTAGATAAACTCTGTCGCGAAAAGCAGAATCTTTCATTTAACACCGTCATGACGTTCCTCAAAATCTATTATAGTTATGCAAATCTCCAAATAAATCACTATAATGAGAAATAATCAGATAAACAGCTTAAATGCATCACAGGAGAATCAGAATAAAAACTGCTCGAGTTCATATGATGACGATCCACATGACGCAGAGTCTCATGATGAATCACAAATGAAGAATCATCCTATATGTTTTATCTCACATAGTGTGTCAAACAAGGTTAACATTTCTGTTTATTGAAACTTCTGGTGTAAATATTTTTTAATTATTTAAAAAATTGAAATCTATTTCTAGTTGTTGTTGAGACACTTAAGTAAACCGCTCAGCCAAAAATTATTTTTTAAATTCATGTCTATGTTCTGTTGAGCACAAAAGAAGATATTTCGAAGAATGTAGGACAGCAAACAGTTCTGGGCCACTTTTGACTACCATTGTCATTGTTCCTACTATGGGAGCCAACGGTGGCCAAGAACTGTTTGGTTTCAAGCCTTCTTCCAAATATCTTTCTTGTGTTCATCAGAACAAACGTATTTATACAGGTTTGGAAGAACCTGAAGGTGAGTCTTATTTCTGGGTAAAGTGTCCCTTTAAATGATCAAAAAATATATAAATAATAAAAGCACATGACAAAATTGCTAAGAATTTAACTTTAACATCAAGACAAAAACACATAAGAATGAAATCTAATTTAAATGAACATATAAACTTATATAACAAACCTGAAAACTAAACAACAGAAACTCAATACAGCGTCCTGACTGAGAATAACATGTTTCATTGTTTTGGACCTTCACGATCACCACAGATTCCATTCAGAAAAGCTCTTTCATTCACAGTAATAGAACACAGGGGATGATGGGATTTGTGCTGTGAGGTGGAATTATGCAATTCTTCTCTTTCCGGCGATGAGAGAGCCAGAACAAAACATGTCTATGCTTTTATTTCTTCACGTTGGTGACTAGTCCCGCCTTCTCGATGAGATGTCTGCAAAGACCACGGGTAGAAAGCAGCGTGTGGTCTTACATGTTTTTTCATGTTTCAAGCTTCATTCAGTCGCTATTGTAAAATGTTGTGCCATTTAAACCTACCATAATGTAAATGATTTCATGAGAATGTAGTGCTGTAACTATCACAGATGTGAACATCCACTGGTCTCAGAAACATGGGTCGGGTTTCAGAGTCATGAGATGAATTGATGCTGTTAAACACTTTAAGAATGAAGTTTCAGTACCTTCACGATAAACTTCTCTCCGCTGATCACACTCTCCACCGTCAGCACCTGCGGAAAACAACAACACAAACGCACCTGTTCCTGTGTTTCACTTCTGCTTACTGAAGAACAGCTGCTGACACACACAAATAAGATATTTCACAAGCACCTTATCCAGCACTCCAAGCACCCTACACATGGACAGATTCTCCACCGGTGAACTCAGATGTCTGATGGACCTGAACCTTAAACTGCTGTAACCCTGAAGAGCCGGAGAGAAACCACAAGATTATCATGAGAGCCATTCCAAAGCTTACACATACACACACGCTGTGCTCACCCCTAAATGTGTGGACCCCTTTGAGATGTTGTCCTGCAGGTATGATATGAAGATATCTTCGGCTCTCTTCAGATACTGAGTGGTCTTACGCTTCACCGCCTCGCGACGCTCCTTGTTCGGATCCACTGTGAGAAGTTTGATAAGAAAAACCCGCTGAGACATTTCTCAAAGTATCTTCATTTGTGTTGCACGGAAGAAATTTGTAGGATTTTTAGGAGATGATCGGGGCAGATGTGACGGTACCTTGAACTCCGTTGAGCAGCAGATCGACTCCGTTCTTATAGTAGCTGAACGCCGCCTCATAATCCTCATTGACTTCTCTGTCCAGAGCCATGCGGATCTGCTGAGCGGCCTCCACCAGATAGTCTCTCTTTGCCATATTCATCTGTCAGAACAACAAATCAATCATTATTATGAATCATCTTTATTTTGAGTTCTAAACAAGAAGAGTATGTCCTGATATGAAAAAGATATATATTGTAGAGCTATGTTGATGATTTTCTCTGAGAAGTCGGTACAATTCTTTGAATTGACCAGCAAACACGTGACCTGTATCAACGTATAAAATTGTTTTTGCGTTTTGCTTTTGTTATTTTATGTTTCTTAATTCCTTTTCTCATTTAAAATGTTCTGTTAAATTGAGGTTTCATTTTCAGCGACAGACCTACTCAGGCTTTGTGCATTTAAATTTACCAGAATGTTCAATTAAACATAAAATGTTATCAATTCTATTAATTGTATGTACAACAAAGATGATATTAAATAAATGTGTTATTGAAAAATTCAGTTTGACATTTTGTTGAAAATATCATGATCCAGTATTGTGTTACACATCTGCAGTCAGTCAGATAACTATATCCTCACATATTCCAAACCTTTTTCAACAGATTGAATAAACAACACACAACTCACCTTTGACCCCGAGTTTTGTCACATGAAACATCCATGTCACTTAGTGTCTCCATCGAGCCATCGTCCCTCATGGACCTGCGGCCTGGATGAGGCTGTCATCATCTGAATAAAAGACATAAAAACTTCATGTAAATTACATTACACAATCATTTAATGCTTCTTCATTATTTATTCTAACTAATCAATTAATTTAAATTATCACGTTAGTGTAAACTGTGGAAGACAATTACAAGTGTAGTAACAATCCCCACATGACAAAAACACTACAGTATACTATACAGTAGTGTGTACTAAAATAAACTGGAGGAAAATTGTATACTACAGAATATTATGGTGTCATTATTATGTCATTTTGTTGTATGAATGATAGTACTGTAGTAAATACTGTGGAATACTATAGTTTTTACTATAGTACGGTTCGAATACAGTATCTAGGAATCTTTCTACAGTTTATTAGTAAATAAATACTATAGTATATCCTGTAGATTGATTCTTGGCATTTGTACTGTTGTACCATTGGTACTATGGTTTGACTACAAATATCATGTCTATGGTTGTTATAGTAAAACAATAGTACATTTGCGATCGGTTTAGCTACAAATACACAAAAAACATACTTTTAAACTATAGGTAATTTTCAAGGGTAATGATGCGGGTACACAGAGGATGACATTATTGAATGACGGAACGCATGCGTCGAGTGAAGGCGTCGCGCTATCTCTCCTGACGTCACGCAGCGCACTGATTTATCATCACGATGATTATAATGATGATAGTATCGCTAAGATGCTGTCAATATAATCCGTTATAAAAGTAAACAAACCTCATGTGAGAGTGTCATGATCCTCCGCAGCATCAGCACCAGGCAAGCCCGTGTTCTGTTCTCCTGCAGCGCGTCACGATCTACAGACGCTTCCTATTTGCGGTGCGTGGTGATGTCACGTGATTACGCCACCACGCCCATTGTCGCTCCTGCTATTTGACTTACATTTCTCGAGAACATTGTTTATTTATGCTATAATACGTCATCTTCAAATATATAAATAACTGCAGAATTGATAAAAAAAATATTATTTGATGTGTTCTGTATGTCTCTCGTGTTGTTTCTTTTTTGAGAGCGTGAGGTGTCGAAACATTACTAATTACTAATTGCAAATTAATTGAATGATAATTGTCTGCTAATTGTAAAATTAAATCGTTTTTATTTTATAACGCATTTTTTAAGGAGTTCTAAGCAGGCAGTGAACATTAATGTTTTCGTGATTGTACCCAATATACCTGTAGGACATGTGTACTAGATTTTTTATTATATATTATTATGTATTACATTAATATTTATATGTTATTAATGTTATATATACATGTTTATATTTATAAATAGGCTAGCATATTGGACGGTATATTTCTCAACTACCCAAATATAATATTGTAATATGTGAAATGTATTAGCTGCAGTTAAAAGTGACATTATTGTAATACAAGAGAACACACTGACAATATTTTAATGCTTGCGTACAATTTATTGTCATGAATTTTCTCTTCCATATATTACATTTCCTCAGATGGAAGTTATAAAAGCAGGAGATTCTCTCTAAGCATCCCTGAACTTCACATTGTAATACACATAGTAACCGTTGTTGTACATGTAAAGTTTCTGATCCGCAGGATTGTAGTCCAGATAAACATATAAATCCTGAAACTTTTCAAACTGAATACTAACATAATTCTCCTCGCTGGTGTTCGTATCATACGTGTAAAAAACCTCCTCCGTCTGAGTGTCTACTGAACGGGTGGCGTACAGAACCCCGCAGATCATGAAGGCGTTTGTGACGGACTGTTTGAAAACGCTGGTGTGCCAAACCCGCTCGACCACAAATAAGTCTTCATCGATCTTCCCCAAAACCAGTTTACCATTAGAAGCTTCTGTGGCGTAAGTCACCCACAGTCCAGACTCGTCCGCTGCAAAGTCCAGGTTCTGGTTGGAGGAGTAATGGTACGAGAATCTGTTGGTCGCTTCCGGAACAACCTCGGTCACGACGGTGGAGCTGGTCAGGTTGTATTTTGCCATTTTGAAGGGATTGTTGAATTGGTAATAAAGAGCGTTCGATCGTACGATGTAATTATTTCCGCTGCCTCTATAGTCGTATTTGTATACCTCGTAAAGCTCGTACGTGCGGAGGGCTTGTCTCATGATCAGTTTATAATAGTCGCCGTAAAGTGAGATTCTGCTGAGCAGAAGATCCGAAGAACCGGCGTACCAGTACATGTCCTCCGATCCGGACAGAGGACTGGAATCTTTACCCCAGCCTCCGTACTTGAACCCTGCGTTCAGATTGGCGTTCAGCTGACTGATGACCGGTCTACCAAATCTGAGAATCCCTCCATGCGTACAGGACCCTGTGAAATACGAGCAATTACCTTTAAATAAAGTTTTATCATTTATTGTAAAAAACGTAATTTTACAGTTTCTTTGTCATTTCTTTCTGATTTTTCATATAAAATTTTGAAAAGTAATTTTACCGCTTTTTACAGATTTTTCATGTATTTTTTAAATACTGAGAGAGGCGTTAAATCACAGAAAAAGACTGATCTACAAGAAAATCGGGGAAATCACATAATTTTCAAGAAAAACCTTATTAAAATGTTTAAATCTAAATTTCTGTTTTTTAAACAAGTTTTTATTTTTTACTGTTTGTTTTTAAAAACGGCCAAGAACTGTAAAATTACAGAAAAAGACAGCCAATTTACAAGAAAAACGGGGACACCATTTATAACATGTGCTTATATCATGCAATTTTACTTGAAAAAAACGACTATTTTACGGAATATTTTTTGTCAGTGTACCTATGGGTGAGTTAGAGATCTCTTCCCTGTCGTCCTGACATTTCTCCAGTTTCTTCTGAAGTTTGGCGAACTCGATGCGGATCACCTCGAGGTTGCTCCGGTCGTAGCTTTCCAGTCGGTCGACGATTAAACTCATGTTTCGGATCTTAAAAAAACCAACGAAAAAGAACTTCACGCAAATGTTACAATGACATTTCATGTGTAGTTGAGGACCTCTTCTGTACCTCGATGTAGAGTTCCTCGATGGCCGGCGAGGAGATATTCAGAGATGTTTTCAGTTGGGTGACCAGAGCCTCAAAATCCCGCAGTTCGATTCGGATAATCTCGAACTCCAGTTTGATGTATTTGTCAGGTCCGCTCTGCAGAATCTCCAGTCGAGCGGTCAGGTTAGTGAGCTCGCTCAGAAGAACCACCAGTTGACCTTTGACACTGGTGACCTGAGGACATGAAATAAAAACTTGAACTATTCTCCGTCCTCAACCAATGAGGTACAGATTCACTGATAAAAAGAGAAAACACTCTAAAGAACCATTGACTGAAATGTTCTTCTGTCGTTTCTCTATGAAGAACTTATTTCAGCATTTTTAATTTGCAAGAGTGTACCTCATGATGTCCAAAGCCTGAAGCAAATCTGATTTATATGTAAAAAATCTTTCTCAAACCTTGTTGATTTGGAGCTTGATTTCCACAGCCAGATCAGTTGAGGACGTCTGCATGTGCTCCACGCGGTCCGCTGGGAATGACGTATCCGGAAGAAAAACATTACAAACACACTGTCCGAAGTCTCCGATGGATCCTGACACACTCCCAGAGCCCCAGTCCTCTAAAGACTGCAGAAAAACACCACAATCACTATCACAACCCTCATTTGTTTCACATTATTTATCACAGACTGTATGCGAAGAGTGTTACCAGCCAGCTGTGTGCCGGAGCGAGCAGCAGCAGGATAGAGAACAGAAGAGAAGTCATCATGTCTGTTGTGTCTGTACGGACACAACTATCATCTTTTATACAACACCTTATCACAAACACATGTCTCATTCCCATGAGAATTACAGGTCATTGTCTAAAACAGCGGCACGGCTCTTATTTACTCAAAGTGTTGCAGTGTATTTTATTGGGGGACTGAATGAGACGGTGGATTATTGTAACCTGATTGAGCTGAGAGGAAACCTTGTTTAGAGAACCTGGTGAAGTCCTCATGAAGTGTTATAAAACTCAGTCAGCTTCAGGTTGTAAATTTTGAGCATGTAAACGTGTCGGTCCATCGTTGAGGATCAACACTTCCAGGAGGCCCTTGTGTTTCACTTGGAATTTTATTTTATTTACATTTTTGAAGACTAAATGACATGTTTTATATAATAGTTTAGTTTAGATGTTTCATAGACATAGAATTTACATTTACATGTAATCATTCAGCAGACGCTTTTATCCAAAGTGACTTACAGAGAGTTCAGGGAGCAATAAGAGTCAGACAGGAGCGATAATACAACAGGTGCCAATACAAAGTTAGTAGTTCCAACAAAAGCCAGAACAATACCTGATGAGAGAAACAGAGAGGGTTCATTTTTTTAAACACATTTTTAAAATGTGACGGACTGGCCACATACATGTCTCATGCGGCCCTCTAGGGACCGTCAGAGGACAAGCCGGTTTGTAGAAAGAATGGATTTTACGTAAATTACGAATTAAATAATAACTGAGAACCAGAAATATCTGGAAGGCAGCTCAAAGTCTGACATCTGAAAGTGAGGACAGATGCTTATATGAAGCATTATTTGATGTTGTTTCCAAGATGACAACCAAGTGTTCACACATTTTGGGTAGAGGGTATTTTTGTTGCTCAAGAATGTTTCAGCATTTAGGAAATATACAAACTTGCAACTGACATTTAGAAGAAATGCTTGTGCACCAATAAATGCCTTCATTTCTGTCAGCATCCTGCCTGTTACTTACTGTTTTGGCCACCAGAGGCCCCATTGTGCTTTTGTTTGATCCCTTGTTCTCCCTTTGCAGAGATGCTCAATGAATATAAACCCAACAGATCACTCAGATCACTAGGATCATATCAGCTAGAAATACCAAGGGTTCACTCAAAGCATGGCGAATCTGCTTTTAGCTATTATGCCAGCCGCAGCTGGAACCAGCTTCCAGAGGAGATCAGATGTGCTCCTACAATAGTCACTTTCAAATCCAGACTCAAAACGCATCTGTTTAGCTATGCATTTAATGAATGAGCACTGTGCCAATGTTCGTCCGACTGTCTGTACTGTACTGTATTTTATTTTTATAAACTGTTTTAATTACTCTTATTTCTTTTTATTATTTTAATTTCTTCTATGTAAAGCACTTTGAATTGCCACTGTGTATGAAATGTGCTATATAAATAAAATTGCCTTGCCTTGCCTTTGTTTTCAAGTTATTGTTTGCACCTGAGCCTTGTTTTCCCTGAGTATATTAAACCCTTCGTTTTCCTTAGTTCTTTGCTCTAAGTTTGAATGTTTTTACCAATTCAATCTGAAGCTGCCCGTTGGACTCTAGCCTTTGTTTCACAAATTGAATTAGCCGTTCGAATTCTGTTTTTGGTAATTCTTTGATTTTGGGATTATTCATAGACTCTTTCAAGTTGTACCTCCTAACCTTGTGGATTTACAATTTTGACTTTGTGGTTTTAACCTTTTGCCTCTTGGAATTACTTAACTAAGTAACTGTTTCTCTCACCAGAGACCCGAGTTTGTGGCTGGAACATCACACATTTCACTATTTGTTCTTGACATTCAGCTTCTTTAATTTATCAAACTATATTGCATTTTAAATGTAAAGTCAACTGTGACCTTAAAATAATTGCAAGTAGAGTTGCAGATACTGTGCTCCGTTTTTGTCTGGGATGCAGATAAAGGTCTGAGAACCCACAAGTGTTCCACAAGGAATCTGAAACTAGAGCTGAGAAAATATCACCTGAACCCTGCTCTGTAAAAGATGATTCTGTGTTGTTGTAGATTTCATGAAATTGAGTAAACTTTACTTAATATAATTGCGTTCTTGTTTTTTAACCAAATTTAAGATAAACTATTGAAATAAAATCTAGGAATTCTGGATGCACAAATTATTGAGTGAATTCATGTTTGACAGACTTAAACTTGTATAAGGGATATTAACTTAATTATTTTTGTTGGGACTACATTAATTCTATTAGTTAATTTCACTAACTGAGCAGTGAATTTAGAGTTCCCAGCGTGCTTTGCATGCATCAGCATTAGGCGAGTAATTTTTGTGAAAATTGCTTTTTTTATGTGCTTTAGATTTAGAAGAGATTCTGTTTGTACTTTTGAGTTTCTTGGTTACCAATCTTTCAGAAAAGTGGTGCTTGTGCTTAGGTCATGGGCAGGGGCGGACTGACCAGTAGGACATTCTGTCAAAGTCCAGAATTTTTTTTGATAATGCTCTGCCCTATAAGTGTGTGTGGCACATGAATACGATTGGAATTCATCCAAAGTTGTGATAATAGCCCTTTAGTTTCTTGCACGGATCAAATGACTTGCTTTATAAAATGCTTAATAAACGTCACAAGAGGCAAGGATTACTTTTGTGTTGAATGTATTTGCGTTTTTTACTTTTATTGATTTAACATTAATTTATTTTAACAAATATCTTCATCAACATTAATATCTTCTTGAAAAAACAATGCCACACAAATCATGGATTGTCTTGGTGGGCTGTGGGTGAGAAAATTAGTTGCAATTTTTGGGTAAAGTGACACATTAAGGACTATAAAATACAATTAAAAAGACCATATCCATTTTTATTTAATATCATGAAAAGGCACAAATACTGGATGCAATATTTGTGTGCATGTTTTAAACTATGTTTTTAATATACCAGTTTTGGTGGAGGGCCTAAAAATCTAGGGCTGAATTCGCTTCCCATACTGCCCATGATCATGGGAGAGCCCGAAAGGGTGGTAAGTATTGAGACAACTATGTTGTAAGTTGTAACATATTTCATCATCTTTCCTGTTCTCTTGTCCATTTCTCAAGCAGTTTCTTGAGGTTTCACCTTGAGATGACTTTTTAACAGTATTGAAGGACTTCACATCTTTTCTGACCTCTTATTGACATACTTTATTTTTCAGTGCAAATTATTTAAGCAAACACATTCAGTAAGAAATATGCATCCTGATGTGATCCTTATTCTTGCTCCCATTGTTTACCTCACTTGTAAGTCGCTTTGAATAGAAGCGTCTGCTAAATGACTAAATGTAAATGTTTTGGATGCCAAACCTTATATTAAAATTCTGATATATCAGCAAAATGTCAATAGTAGTTCTGCTCCTGCCCTCATTCTAAAGAACAAGAATTTCATAACTCGACATGTATTTTTCCAATTAATTAGTTTTTTTTAACAAACATACTGATGCAGAATGCTGGTCAAATTATCAGCCTTTTTTACTGTTTATTTTTGTTGGGTTATATTCTCTTGTATTTTTCACAGCATGTGAATTAATGTTTTAAAATTAAAAAAAATATATTTTTTTTTGTACGCTTATTGTTGGACAATAAAGGAAAACGTAGTCTTGAGTGAGAATGCTTAAAATAGTTTATTGGAGAAACAGAAATAGAAAACATACTGTGCTGCTCTGTATTTATTAGAAGAGCTGAATGTACGATGATTCATAATTCAGATTTAGTTTTTTACAATGCTTCATCTCAGTTAAACCACAGATGATAGTTAACATAGTAACCGTTGTTGTACATGTAAAGTTTCTGATCCGTTGGGTTGTAGTCAAGATAAACATATAAATCCTGAAACTTCTCAAACTGAATACTAACATGTTTCTCCTGTCCGGTGCGAGTGTCAAAGGTGTAAAAGATCTCTTCAGTTTTAGAGTCCACTGATCGAGTGGCGTACAGAACCCCGCAGATCATGAACGTATTACCAACAGAGGGTTTGAAAACACTGGTGTGCCAAACCCGCTGGACCTCAAATAAGTCTTCATCGATCTTCCCCAACACCAGTTTACCTTTAGAAGCTTCTGTGGCGTAAGTCACCCACAGTCCAGACTCGTCCGCTGCAAAGTCCAGGTTCTGGTCGGAGGAGTAATGGTACGAGAATCGTTTGGTCGCTTCCGGAACAACCTCGGTCACGACGGTGGAGCTGGTCAGGTTATATTTTGCCATTTTGAAGGGATTGTTGAATTGGTAATAAAGAGCGTTTGATCGTACGATGTAATTATTTCCGCTGCCTCTATAGTCGTATTTGTATACCTCGTAAAGCTCGTACGTGCGGAGGGCTTGTCTCATGATCAGTTTATAATAGTCGCCGTAAAGTGAGATTCTGCTGAGCAGAAGATCCGAAGAACCGGCGTACCAGTACATCTCCTCCGATCCGGACAGAGGACTGGAATCTTTACCCCAGCCTCCGTACTTGAACCCTGCGTTCAGATTGGCGTTCAGCTGACTGATGATGGGTTTACTGATTCGTTTAATTCCACCGTGACTGCAGACTCCTGAAATAAAGCAACCATACATGAGTTACAAATACAGATGTGAAACAGAGTTTATGTCGTTTCGGCAGAACTCACCGATGTTTGGATTGAAGATTTCATTGTGCCGTCTCTCACACTCCACCAGTTTCTGCTGAAGTTTGATGTATTCTCGACGCGTGACCAACACAAGGTTTTTGTCATATGTTATCTCCAGACGAGTCAACACCGAGATCATAACGGTGATCTGTTTTCATCAAAACAACATCTGATCACCCTACAGTTTGTATTGACAGACTTGATAAACCAGACGAAAACGTTATTGCTCAGATGTTTCTCCTTCGTAGCACAAGAGATCTGAGTTGTGTCTCAACTTGGTCTCAGATGTTTCTCCCATCAGGAGGAATAAAAATATGTGTAATTGTTGAAACACATGAGTCTGGAGGTGCACATGAATGTAGATTGTAGAGGTAAAACAATAATCTGGATTTAAATAAATGTGATGAGAAATGTCTAAATTCATATTGAGATCTTTAATGATTTTTACTTTTGATTGCACACTTGACAAACCTGAGCTCAGTTTGACAGATTGTTGACATCTCTTCTGTAACTCTTGTAACAGAGACATTTGTGAGACATTTTTCTCATCAGGAGAAATATCTGAGACATCGACGAGACTTAAGCAAACAGGATTCAACAGACGGTTGTGTATGTGTTACCTGTTGTTGTATGGTTATAAGCACAGAAGATGTTATTTGTATAGACGCCTGCAGCTCCACAATGAGAGCCTCCACCTGTTTGATCTTGATCAGCACCTCCTCTATCTGGAGCTCGCTGTAGGAGTCTGGATCGGTCTCCATCAACACGATGAACGCGGTCAGATTTACTATCTTCTCTACATAGACCTGTAGCTGAACTTCATACCTTTCCACCTATAAGAGAACAAGACGAGAACCGTTACAGTTTCATTGTTTATCTCACTAGATGCTCATATGATTTGAGTTCAGGAGGTTCTAACAAACCTTGTTTATCTCTATCTCCAGTTTGTGGTTGATCTCCACCACAGTGTTCTCCAGTGAGATGAGTTCTCCCATTGGGAAAGTGGTGTTGGGTAGGAACGCCTCACAAACACATTCTTCATTTGAGTCGCTGGTTCCATTGGTCCAGGGGTCCAGTGCCTACACATCAGTTATTCTTCATTACCAACATTTTAGAATAATTTCGTCACCTTGATTTAAAGCAAATGTCTTACCGCGTGGACAGCAGAACTCAGAAGAAGACAGGACAACAGTGTGAAGATCATCTTGTCTGATATTCTGTAATAAAAGACTCTCCGCCTTTTAAATGCCTTCATATCTGAACATCTGGACCTTTCCCAGCATCGCCCTCAGATAGCTGGTGATCTTCAAACATACTCACATCCTTCACATAACACTGTTATCAGAGCTGGACTCATAATTTTCGTGTCATTAATGTAAAACTTCAGCATGTGTTGTCATTAGATAAACAGATAGTAATGAGAATAATGTTCTGTTTTGTCATCTGTGTCAGTAAAATATGACCTGAAGGTTTTGTGTAGACACCATTTGTGATGTTAATCAGTCCAGCCTCACCGCTCCTGTATCGTATTCAACATTTAAAATCACAAAGCTATAAAATCATCAAGTCATAGTTTGTGGAATTGAAAGAAACAATGCTACGAACTAAAGGCTGTTTCAATTTGTGTGCGACTCCTAAAATGTGAGAAAAATTTATATTCTATAATAAATAAATAAATCACAAATTTTTGCATTTAGCTCTAGCAAAGTTACTATAGTTTTGTTTTCACTTTTACTAATATTTTGAATGGACTAGTATGTTTATTATGTTTAGCAATGTGTCTTTTACATTTTATTTATTTGGTTATTTACTATATTGTTATAATAAAATCTATTTTCCTTTTACTTTCAGTTTAGGTATTGTAATGTTCGGTTAGAAATTTGACTGCCTTAACTAAACTAAGTGAAAATGATAAATGTAGAAGTTTAACACGCCATATTTTCTATTAAAGGAACCGTCTACTTTCAACATACATTTTCATGATAATTAACTAACCCCTGTTTTTATCCAAGATGTTTATGTATTTTTTTCTTTAGTCGGAAAGAAATGAAGGTTTTTGATATATAGAGTACTTCAATGGACTCCAAACGGTTGAAGGTCAAAATTACAGTTTCAGTGCAGCTTCAAAGGCTTTAAACAATATCGGACGATGAATAAGGGTATTATCTAGTGAAACGATCAGTTTTTTTGTAAAAAAAATGCATATGCTTTATAAACTCAAATACTCAGTCAGACAGTGTAGATGTGGAGATAATATCAGCAAAACTGCAAAACATAAACACACCATAACAAGGAAAAACACTCATCTATAAGATAAGATTTTTACAGAATGTTAGAATTTTACTGGGATGATTTAATACCTTAAATTAAAGATGTATCTTACTTTAGAACCTTAAAGTTCACTCGTAAAAAATTTGCTTTGTGTTTCAAAATGTTATCTTTCTCTTTGCACCAAACAGAATAAAGAGAAGTCTAATTAGACATCTGCATTGGACTGTTTTTGTGACACCCATCCTTTTTTAAATGTGTGCCAATTAAAGTTAATATCATTTTTTTGAATGTAAAAGTTACTTTAACCTTTTAAAAATGCTAATTTAAATTAATTTAAAGGGGTCATATGACAGGGCTAAAATTTTTTTACGGTTTAGGTTTTATGTAATGCAATGTGTTTACATGATTTAAGGTTAAAAAACACTGTATTTTCCACATACCTTGCATGTTTATATCTCCTCTTTGCTCCGCCACTCCAAAATGCGCAGATTTTTTTACAAAGCTGTGCTATGATTGGTCAGTTAACCAGTGCGTAGTGATTGGTGGAATACTGTAAACCTGTGATGGAAAGGTACTGCATCTTACCATATGTAGAACATCAGGTTACAAAGCAATTGAACTGACAGGTACGTCCACCTTACTTGCATATACATTTGGCGGTCTTAGTCAAATCACACAGCCAACTGACGTAGATTTGAGGGGGTGTGGTTACAAGAAGCGTTTCAGGCATGTGTGGGTGAGTATTTGCTTTAAGATGGAATCCATCTTTCATTCCTACACTCCTGCAATTTTATGTGTCTAATTAATGCATGGACAACTTATAGCACACCAAAGATATGTTTTGGTGCCATATGACCCCTTTAATTGACAGATCTTACACTGAATCAGTCTATGGCACTTAATTATACTTGCAATACCTTTCCTCACATTAACTTGAGTGGTAGGCAATGATCTCTGCTTTCCACAAATTGTGCAGGAGACCTAAGGGCCACGTGGTTATTAAGAGATGACCAAACAAACCTGAACCTGGAAATACTAAAGTGCTATATGAGCTGAAGAATTAAAGAAATTGATGCCCATGATACCAGTCCATGTTCAGTATATTGAAACATCATTGACTAACTTACCACACAAATAAGATATGAATCCTCTTCATTAATCTTTTCTTCTTCCTGGTCTGTTCTGCTTCCTCTTCAGATTCATCTTTCTGTGAATAGAAGACAACGGTGATCCAAACAACATGATCCAAAATCATGGCAAATGTGACCCCGGATCACAAAACCAGTTTAACGTAGCACGGGAACATTTTTAGTAAAAGCCAAAAATACGTTTGTATGGGTCAAAATGATTGATTTTTCTTTTATGCCAAAAATAATTAGGATATTAAGTATAGATCATGTTCCATGAAGATATTTTGTAAATTTCCTACCTTAAATATTTAAAAACTTTATTTTTGTGAGTGGATGTCCTGCTACAGTGCCCCTGATTAACAACTTCAAAGGCAATTTTCTCAATATTTAGATTTATTGGCAACCTCAGATTCTTGAGATTTAAACAGATGTATCTCAGCCAGATTTTATTCTAACAAATCATACATCAAAAGAAAGCTTATTTATTCAACTTTTAGATAATTTAAAAATCTCAATTTCGAAAAATTGACCCATTATCTAAATTGACTGGTTTTGTCGCCCAGGGTCACAAATATGCAAAAGTACACACAAAATAATGAAGAGTTAAAAGTAACACAACCTTTTTTTCTGTTTAACGATAAATTAAATACGGAAGTAAACAATGTTATGACATTTTTGAGATGGGCAGAATGCGGTAGCCAGAGCTATGAAATGACATTTTCATTCCGCTCTTGTGAAGAAAATGGTGGATAGGACATACAATACCATAGTGAAGGAATCATCGGCCATGTCCAAAACATGTAAGTGAGAGAATTGCTGCAATAAAGGCTTGTTTATTCACTGTCATCTATACGATATTCAGCAATCATGAAACAGGAAGACTTCAACATGTGTTAGATGGAGATAAGAGTCGGCTATTTCTCAATTATCACTTTAAAAATTCTTGTCAGCTCTTACCGTAAGTGGCTGTTGTTGCAGAAGTAGAGGTCATGCGGAGTGCGAGCATTTGGAAATAACACAAGAAAGATACATGGTTTTGGTGTTGGTTAAGCTTGTATGTAAAGAATTTTTAAGCATTTTAGAAACATGCTGATTGACTGTATATAACTGAGCTCGTGAAAATATTGTGTGAAAACAACATGAATTGGGTTAACGGTATGATCACAACAGGTGGATGTTATTATTAGTTATAGTTTCTGGCTACTTCACACAAATGATAATTGAGGTAGTAGCGCGCATGCACGCACACACACACACACACACACACACTCTCTCTCTGCGTAGCCACGAAAGACTGGTTTAAAATGTATATATATGTATTCCCACATTATATGCTTGTCCCCATGTTATTCGGCCTCACCTATAACCTCAAAGGCATGTGTGCTTAGTTGTATTCTGTTTATATTTACATTCTTTTACAAACTACAGGTCAATGTACTTATAATCCTTTTTTTAATATCTAAATGTTTCCCTCTTCATTCTTTAAAAGATGGTGTATAGCACAGTAATCTATTTAATACCATACTTATTTAATCTTATTCTAAGAGTATTACAGCTCCAAACTTCTAGGTGACAATAAATGAAAATGAGCTACTGAGCAGGACAAAGAAACATTGATTTTGCGGCCAAAATCATCTCATCGCATTGGATCGCCCACCTTGGAGGGGCGTGAAGCCCCCAGGCTTAAAACATCTGCGCATGGAGCAAGCCATGCTCATCTCCTGTTCTCGCGCTCCTGCTCGGTCACGTCATCGAGAGCTGTCTCTCGCCTTGTAGACAGCTTCTTCCGGCAGTTTGCTTCGGCTAAGTTCGTTCTAACTTCGTCAGCCAATCCGGTTCTAAGAAAGAATTAGACGGACTCAACATCAGGACTCTGAAAACCCTTTTCCACGCGCACAAGAACTTGTCCCAGCACACTCAGGAAGCCGGTGCAAGTATCTCAACTAAATTCTAAATAGCTGTGTTTAAGCTGTATCCCCTTTTAAATAAGGAGACTGTCCTCGATGGTTAATGCAGATGTGAATAGCTGTTTGTAATACCGCCACTCTTTGGTTTGTCTCTTTTTTCACTGCTTTTATGTTTCATGTTGTTTGTTTAGCGCTTGCTATTTGTTAGTTCGTCAGTTTGCTGCCTCCCTGCAGGGTTGGGGTGCAATGTACAACTGGCACGCAGTGTTGGGCAACCTGACACATATCCAAGGTGAGCTGAACCAGGTAGACGACGTCATGGATAGTGGTGACTCCATCTCACGATGAAGACCGTTCTCCTGATGGCGCTCGCCTCCACCAAGAGGGTAGCGGACCTACAAGCATTCTCGTTGTCCCCTGATTGCCTAGAATTTGGGCCTGGTGATTCGCACGTTATCCTGAGACCACGGCCTGAGTACGTGCCCAAAGTTCCCACCACTCCACTTCGGGAACCATAGTAACCAACCTAACCTGGTCGGCAGCAGGTTTTCTTTGGTAAACCCAGAGTTTATTTCCATATTCTCCCCCTTTTAAAGCACAAGTGATGTAACTCATTCATTCTTTCATTATTACAGTCATTTATGACACACATTTTGATCACACAGAGACCATCTCAGTGACTTATGTCATATTTGCTTTTATAGAGATCTTGTTATTCTCACTTCGCTTTCTGCAACTGGGTCCTCATTGCCACTCATGACAGAATTGTGCTATATAAATACATTTGAATGGAAGAAAGTGAATTGACTTAATTTGTTGGTTTAGTTTACTTCAAAATCTGATACATATGCGTTTCAAATATTTTCCTAGTAAGGTTAACACTGATATGTTAATGTAATTAATGATTTTGAGTCACCTGTACATGTACAGTTAAAGCTATATTACAAGTATTTCAATTGCAAAAATAATATTCAAGCATGTAAAAATACAAGCATACTTCAACTACTAGTACACCTTGAAGTGTACTTATAAATGTAGTAAAGTATTGTTCTAGTTAACTAGCATTTCATTAAATATATGATGAAAATCCAATCAATGTTTGTCCATCCAATAATTATTTTGACATGAGTAAATTATTTATGTTTATTAGATAAACTAGTTTTAGCAACTTACTTGCTTTATTTCTCAGTCTGGGCATTGATTGTTTTCTCCCGTATGAAACTGCTTTCACTAGGTTTTGGAAATGTTCCTGATCAAGCTCTGAAGTTAAGGGAGTAGTGTGTTTGTCTGTGTTTCCCAGAGGTTAACTATTGGTGTCAGAAAGACCATATTTAGAAGACCAGGGGCTTGTTTCACAAAATGTTACGTAGAAACAATCCAAAATTTGATTTTACGATCATTCCTCAATGTGCGTACAATGTTAAAGATTTCTGGTTCCCCGAATGCTTTGCATGAGGTTGCGATTTTTTGTAAATGTAATGAGGTGGAGGTAAAAATGACCAAAAGCTATACCTGTACTCTCTTTCGCCCAATCCCCTGTTTGTGTCAAAATTTTAATTTATATAAGAGAGAATCATATTCATGCGAACATCATGTAAGTGTCAGAACAGATAGGTGTGTGCATTCACGGACATTCTTAAGGCAGAACTTGTTGTGCATACTGTGAGCAAAGGAGTGCTCTTGCCTTTGTCTGGATTGTCGTGTGTGGATCTCTCGATTGCATTTGTGGATTGTGTGCCCGTGGATCACCGTATATATGAATCTCTCGTGTGGATTTGTGGATTGTGTGCGTGGATCTCTCGCATGCATTTGTAGGTTTTGATATGGTTTGTATTTCATAGAAAAGCTGTTACGTTTAACATTAAAAAGAAGTCAGAATGCATGAAGCACTGTTGAACCCCCTTTATTAAAAAAAGTTTCATTGCTTATTTAAACTAACTAAAGTTAACAAACTTACTGAAAATATGTTTTTTTGGTAAGCACAGCAGTTACATTTGGTAGTGCAGCCCTTTTACCCACTCAACAATAATCATGAATAAATACATCTATTAACCATTAATAAATGTATAAAGTTAATACTATTTGGTAGGTGGATAAAAAATGGGCTTTTTGTTTATGTATTTATAACTGCTTATTTATGATTCACAATACATTTGTAAATAACTTACTATGTTAAATGCATTTATAAATCATTTACAAATGGAACCTTAATGTAAAGTGTAACTGATTTTTCTTTAGTACGTTTTTTTCGATTGACTTCATCTCGCACTCATTTATCATAACTGGCCAACGAGTCTTTACTGGACTTTCCCCTACATTTTTTTTCCAATGGAAAGAATGTGTATAACATAGTGCAGGAATCATTGGTCCTACCTTTTTACATAATATATACATTTTGGCAATATGGAATTGCTGTCAGTGAAAAATGACAGACCAAAAATGCAGTTCCACTTTCATATACACGATATTCAGCATTTGGCCGATCATGTAACGGAATGATTGAGATTGTTATCAGCTATTTCTCAATTATCATGTGCTTTCACATGTGTGGATCTGACCATAAAATGACTTCTGGCTCTTGATGTTTCACCTGATTGGCTGTTGGCTGAAAGCGTCAGAGTTTCATTTGCACAAACACAAGCATAAATAGTCAAAAGGTGACACAAACACAAACACTTTGAGGTTCAGGCCACAGGTTTATTTGAAGACGACAGACGCCCTGCAATGTGAGTAATGCTGTGCTTTACACTGTAGCTCAATGAGAAATTCTGTACTGAATGAAATGTAAAACATATTTGATGTTCATGATGTAAAGAGTTTGGGTGTGTCAAGTGGATACATGGAACGCTTTTTTTTAAATACTTGCTAACAAATTAATTTATAACACATAAGGATGATCAAATCAGCTAAAGGTACTATTATGTCAGATATTCATAAAACACTATTATATCTTTCACAGTCTGCAGACAAAAAACATCTCCTGGAGCACAATATTTCTCTCCCTTAAACATTGAGGTCTGTTATTCTGTAATATTTGTTTCATTGAACACACAAACTAATTAATTTTGTTAAATGGCAGTGGACATTGCTGTGATATACTGTATGTGTTTCTTTCAGGTCATGGAGGCCCATCTGTCTGCTGTGATTCTTCTGCTGATCTTGTGTTCCATTGATGTTAAAGCTGATACTGTACCAGCTGATGTAAAGCCAGGCTATACTAATTTCCTCAGACAGCATGTGTATGTAGACATGAATGAGCAGAGATGTAACAGTGAGATGAATAAAAGACACATCACGGAAGGCCAAACTAACAACTGCAAAGAAGTCAACACCTTCATAACAGCACACACACAGGAGCTTAGAAAAGTTTGTAATGGTGCTGGAACAAGTTATAAAGGCAGCGCACGCATGTATGAAAGCAACCAACCTTTTACTTTGGTTACATGTAGATTACAACGTGGGGCGAGATATCCAAACTGTGTATACAGAGGTAGAAGGTCTACTTATGGTCGTTACATTGTTCTGGCGTGTGACAGGGGGTGGCCAACACATTATGATGGAGACATTATCGTAACAAATTAGGCTCATATAGCCTCACATTTAAATGCATTAAAAAAAGAAAAAAAAAAGAAGTGGAAATGGAAAAAAAAACGACCAAAAATTGATAAATATGTTTGTGTTTCTATCACCTTTCTGTGCTAAGAGTCAATAAAAACCTCTCACAATTCTTGAATTTATACATTCATCACAAACTGTTAGCCCTTACCTGCTATTTCTACAGTAATATATTGGCAACACTGTTGCCAGTTAGTTACTGAAGGTCGTACATCAGCAAAAGCTCTTATTGAGTTCTTTATTTTAGTTAAGCTGTTGACTCTCATTTTTTAAATATTTATTCTAAACTGTTTACTCGAAACATGTTTGTTTTAGAAAAACACTTTATGCACAAAAGTGACCATCCGGCGGGACAACTGTCAAGAAGTGGAGCTCTCACAATATATAGTCAAAAGATGAATCTACAGAATGAATCGGACACATAGAGACATCAACAATCCACATATGAATCTCAACAACGGTGACAATCAACTGAACTGCATCATGCTGCAATGCATGCTGGGTGCATAGTACAAAACTCATTCATGATTGTTTGTCACCACAAATGAGATTTGTATGTCAAATGTCTTAGTGTGTCTCAATCGCAAAGATATTTCTATTAAAACAGCTGTAATAACTTTACCAAACATATATTAATAAAATCATAAATGCTATACTATTATTATATTACAATCTACTTCTTTATGATGTTTTTTTCAGTAACTGAGCAAACATAAAGTTTCCTTTTCTGAAAAGTCTCTTTCAGTGTTATTGGATAAGTATACATAACAAAATGCTAATGCAACTGCGGGAAAAAAAACTTGCCAACTAAAGCACTCACTGATCACCATAATGGTGACATAAAACATAATGAAACCACAATAACGAACTAGAGTTACGTCTCTGTTAATTCTCAATAAGACCTTACACAGATGACAGAAATAAAGTGAAAGGGGTGTCTGTAATAAGGGAAGATGTTAATGAGGTTTTTGTTTAATTCTCCTTGACAGACATCATGTGTTCATCTGTTATTTACACTTAATATTCATCTAAGAGTTAATATATTATTTTAATGATGTGTCTTCAAACAGTCATTGCAGTATTTTACCGTTAAACACCTACAGTAACTAGCTGGCAACAGTGTTACCAATATATTACTGTAGAAATGCCAGGTAATGGCTAACAGTGTAGATTTACATTTCAGTCAGTGAGATAAGTATTTGATCCCCGAGCAAAACATAACTTTGTACTTGGTGGAGAAACCATTGTTGACAAGCACAGAGGTAAAAAAATTCTGATAGTTGGTCACCAGGTTTGCACGTGTGTCAGAATACATTTTAGTCCACTCCTCTGTAAATCTTTAAGGTTTCTTGGCTGTCGCTCAGCAAATTAGAGTTTTAGCCTCCTTCACAGATGTTTTATAGGACTGGGTCTAGAGACTGACTAGGACATTTAGTATGCTTCTCCTTTAGCCACTCTTTGGTTGTCTTGGCAATATGTTTTGGGTCTTTGTCATGATAAAAGCAGACCCACGACCCATCTTCAGTGATCTGGTTAATGTTATAGTCTGTCTTGGTGGTTATGTTTTTAGTTTTTATTTATTTGGAGCGCCACGTGCTCATATCCCACGTGAGCCTCATGTTTTCCTATTAATCTACTGTCACCTGATTCCCTTTGTACATTAAGGAATACATCACTGATGATTGCCATCAACTGTTCCTCGTTTTGGTTTTGCCTATTTCTGCCTCTCTTTTCATTCATTTAGTGCGACGATGTTTTTTGGTATGAGCCTTATATCATGGATTATTGTTCACCTTAATGTTTTTTTTGCAATGTATCCAGGATTCTCCAGCTATCTCCTGATCTCCACATCTTGTTTCGGTGAGGCAGCATTGAGAGAGAGCTACTTGAACTTTTTGTTCGTTCTGCGATTTTCCTCTCTGCCCACCACTTTGCACTTTCAAGCACTGGCACTTCTAGTTCCAGCATTGGATTACCTTTGTTTTCTGAGACCCTCTGTGCCTGGAGTTCCCAGGTGTTTTTTGTTCCAGTTTTCAGTATTGAATTATTCTCATAGTCAACATTTCTCTCCCTACAAACACAGGATTCAATTTTGGTCTCACAGCAGTGCCAGCACTTTCGGCAATGCCTTTTCTGAATCATTTTGATGTTCATTGTCAAACTTCAGACAAGCGAGACGGGCCTTCTTGGGCAGGAGGACCATGCGGGTGCTTCAGGATTTCAATCTATTGTGGCATAGCATGTTACCAATGGTTTTCTTACTAACTGTGGTGCCAACTGTCTTGAAATCATTAACAGGCTTCTTCCATGTAGTTCTGGACTGATCTTTAACCTTTCTCATGATCATCTTTACTCCACTGGGGGATTCTTGCAGGGAGCTCAAAAAGAAGGGCATTTGATAGTTATTTTGTATTTCTTCTATTTCCAAATAATCGCACAAACAGTTGTCTCCTTCTCACCAAGCTTCTATCTGTAGCCTATTCAAGGTTTGTTCAGGTCTTCAATCTTGTCACTGACATCCTTTATAACCTATTTGGTCTGGACCATGGTGGACCATATCCCCCTTCGGGGGATAATTCGGCCGAGGAAACAAAATGGCTTTGACCAGCCCAGGAGCATTTCCTACCAGGATGGCAAGACTGACAGGGCCTGCAGATCTCCAATTAGATAGATCAGCCGATGGCACGGAGGGACACATCTCTTTTCCGACTCAGCCACTAAGTTTTATTTAGCTAATAATCTTAGAGAAAGATCTGATTAGAGGAGATCTGCTTCCATCCAGTCTCACACACACAAAGCGGTCCTTGAAGACAAAAGAACCACCTCGAATATATGTTTGTTTCACACGTATTTATAGACCTTAGGTGTAATAATGTCACCCACCGATGTAATTTAAGGCAAATTCTGGCATGTCTGGCACACATGCTTCACAACCGGTCGAACAAAGACTGTTCCCATAGCGTTTTGAAACACAACATCGAGATTAGCTTTTGATAGGGGACTTCAGTGTATTACAGTGTATCTGTAAAGATGTGTTTACGCTTTCTGATGGGCATTTCACTGGAGTCTAGTCAGAAGCTTCTCAAAGGTCTGCTCACACGCACTGAAGACACAAGAGACAGCATTACAGAAACAACTCAATACATTAAACTATTACAGCACAACAGGATCTCAGATGAAGCTTCAGTGAACCTGTTTTACTGTTTACTGGAGCTGAAGGATAAGTCATTAAACGAGAGAATCGAGGAATACTTACATCCAGATGATTCAGATTCAGTCATAAAGCTCTCAGATTCAATGTGTACACTGATGATCTATGTGCTGCTCATGTCAGAGAATGTGCTGGATGAGTTCAACATGAACAGATATGATATACGGGATAAGATGAGACTCGTTCCAGCTGTGAGATGTTGTAGACGAGCGCTGTGAGTACATTCAGTGCTTTTATAACCTCCCAAAATAACAATATACTGTAACCCTCTGCTCGCGTTAGTGTTACCGATAACTAATCGAATTAGCTATAAATTGAAACTGGGCTAAAATCAGAAAATTCTAGGTACGATTGCGGAGCCTGAAGTAGTAAAAAGTCAGACAACAAATGATGTTCCCACCACCTCCCCGGCTCCTCTACTTGAGCTCTTGTCGATAGCAGAACTCCGGGGGGTGAGTTCTGGGTTCGGCCATTTCCGAGCTCGGCACACTCGCCCCTATTGGGGGGCGGGAGTGTTCCAGGATCCGATGGAATCGGTGAGCTCGGAACCTGCTCCCCGGACAGCACGCCAAACACACATACTTTTACTACCCCTGCTATCTTCATTATCTGCTCAGGTGAACTCGTAAAATACCACCAAGTTTTAGAAGTGTATTACACAAAATTAAAAAGTTATATACAATCCCTGCCTACCTAAGCCGGCTTCCTGAGTGCACAAGCGCACAATAAAACCCAAAATAAACAACGTCAAACAAAGAAACAGTCCATGAAAGTTCTTGGTGTGTGTGTGTGCTTTCCTGTAGCTTTCCTGTAGCTCAGTGGTAAGAGCATTGCGTTAACAATGTAAGGTTGTGGGTTCGAACCCAGGGGATTGCAAATACCTATGTAAAATGTATAGAATAAAGCAATGTAAGTCGCTTTGGATAAAAGGGTCTGCAAAATGCCTACACTCTAAAAAAAGGCTGGGTTAAAACAACCCAATTTGGGTTATTTTGGTAACCCAACGTTGGGTCAAATATGGACAAACCCAGCGTTGGGTTATTTTAACCCAGCCAGTTGGGTTAAATCTTTGACCCAACATGCTGGGTTGTTTTATTTAAATCAACTTTTGCTTAAAAATTACATTGCTGGTTTAAAACAAACCCGAAATGTTTAAAAATATATTAATAATTTCACAGAGAATTACTTGAGGCATCAGTAAGAATCAAAAGTTTTATTAAGGATCAAAATGCAAGACAAAAGGAATTCATAAAAACATGCAATATGTTATGCTCAATGAACAATTAAACGGCATATAAAACACTTTGATGAAATGTATGTTTATACATATTTAAAGAAAATTAACATCAATAAATTACATTAGTTTGGATTTTAACATATACTTTTAACAAGGTTATTAAAGTGGCACAAGTAAATATAAATAGTTCAACAACTTAACAATTCAAAAACTCATATAGGCCTACAGTTAACAAAGTGGCACGTGTAAAATGCTTTAGGGCATTTCCAGCGTTATGGATGCGACATAAAAACACTATAAAAAGTATTTTACTAAACCCTTGCTGATAGAACCGCACTTATATGATAAAATATCAGTCTATGCACAAGTTTTCTATAAACAAAAAGAAATAAACAAGTGTTATGGATGTGAAAAAGGGACACCGTAACTTTCCTCTTCATATAAACTCACAAAACATTTTAAAGAACGTTAGTTCTTTCGGTTCCAGTACTACTTAACCTGACACATCCACGGAGCAGTCTTACTGAAGAGGATTCTTTTCCTGGGAGTTTGTAGACAACAGTGTGGTGTGCACTTTTGGAAGTGGATGTCCAGCAGGAGGGTTTCTTTATCAATTTGTTCATCTTTAAAGAGAAAAAGAGACAAGAGAAGAATTTAAGAAAACTGGCCTACCCAGAGCACAATGGATTATAATAAACATATAAAGAATAAATCAAGTTTACCTTTAAGCCTGTTATGAGAACATCACAACAGTTCCAGTCTCATTTCTCTTGAATAGAATGATCCATTAATATTTGCTGTTATTCTGCAACCTGTCAGTGAGGGAAAAGAAGAAGAGTGGGATATAGTACAGAAAGTGAAACACAGTCTCAAAGAAATAATATTATAAACTTTAACACAACACTTAAACTAATTCGACACACTCGGGAATAAGTAGAAGACTAAAAAGACCAACAATTGTTAGTTTCATATACCCAAAATTAATTATATCGCACGGTTAACCACTGACGTTATAAGAGCCAGCGGTTATTCCCTAAGCACTGGCCGAGATAGAGCTGCTCTCAGCGGTGCCACAACTGCTGACAGCCTGAAGCTCAAACCTCCGACAGCAACTTAATAAAGTCTCAAAGAGGCGTTATGTTTATATATAAATCACGTATTTGACTTCTTAACAACTAGATTCTGTTCTAAAAGACTCTTAAAACTACGTTCCGTCACGAACATTAGTGGTATTTATAAAAAAAAAATGTTGGATGTTTGCTTTTGACACGACGCTCTCTCGTGTCGACCTTAAACTAATATAAAGATGCGTAAGTTACTGAACTAAATGACTCACACGGGTCAGAAATTTCAAAGGGAAATTTTAATTATTAAAAAGCTGTAAATTACAACAACGTGGGCATAACTACAGACTAGCTATCCAAAGCAAACGAAGCTAGATTGTAACGTTACTTTCAAACCTAATGCGAACAGCGGAATTTAGCATACTTTTGCATTTTTTTTTTGATGTACAGTAATAGTTTTATACATTAAAAACTCGTAAAACATACCTTTTATTCTCCGAATAACAGCTTTTCGAGATGAGGTGGATCAAAATGCCCGCGAAGGTAGAGTTTGTCTGAGGCGTCGAGGAGTGGGAGGGGTTTACTCTCTCAACTGTCACTCAATTGGACCCGACTGGTAACCCAGCGTTTGGGTTACTCATAAAATGACCCAACACTGAGAAAATAACCCAACAAAATGACCCAACACTGAGAAAATAACCCAACAAAATGACCCAACAGGCTCAACCCAGCTGTTGGGTTAAACAAATAACCCAGCATTTTTTAGAGTGTAGATGTAGATGTGTTTCTCTGGGAGTATGTATGTTCTTTTCACTACCCGGGTAGGTATACGTGTGTTCTTATCTGTATTTCAAACGAAGGCACGGGATGATGATGGTTCAAAGGATGCCACGGCTGGCCACACCAGGCTCTTGGTCCGTTCTCTGACTTCTGCGGTTGGCTCGCCACTGACCACCATTTCTTTCTCTCCTCCAAACTCCGCCCACAAAAGCTGACTGTTCTCTCAGAAGGTGCAACACGGGCGGGATCCACTGAACTTACTTTTGACAAGTTATTTAGTACCGTTTGCTGGACAAACATGAAACAATTATACAACATTTAATACTTTGGAAAATGGCATTTAATTTAATGAGTGCCTTAATTTTCTCTAAAATTATTTAACAAGTTTTAATACTTTGTAAGACCCAGCGGACACCCTGGCTGAGCTTTGTGTATGTGAAAATAACAAATAAAATATATAAACTCAGCAAAAAAAGAAACGTCCCTTTTTCAGGACTGTGTATTTCAACAATAATGTTGTAAAAATCCAAATAACTTTACAGATCTTCAATGTAAAGGGTTTAAACAATGTTTTCCATGCATGTTCAATTAACCATAATCAATTAATTAACATGCACCTGTGGAATGGTCGTTAAGACCTTAACAGCTTACAGAGAGTAGGCATTTAAGGTCACAGTTCTAAAAAACTCAGGACACTAAAGAGACTTGTCTACCGACTGTGAAAAACACCAAAAGAAAGATGCCCAGGGTCCCTGCTCATCTGCGTGAACGTGCATTAGGCATGCTGCAGGGAGGCATGAGGACTGCTGATGTGGCTAGGGCAATAAATTGCCATGTCCGCACTGTGAGACGCCTAAGACAGCGCTACAGGGAGACAGGAAGGACAGCTGATCATCCTCGCAGTGGAAGACCACGTGTAACAACACCTGCACAGGATCGGTACATCCGAATATCACACCTTCGTGACAGGTACAGGATGGCCACAACAACTGCTCAGACTGTCCGCAATAGGCTGAGAGAGGCTGGACTGAGGGCTTGTAGGCCTGTTGTAAGGCAGGTCCTTACCAGACATCACCAGCCACAACGCCGCCTATGGGCACAAACCCACCTTCGCTGGACCAGACAGGAGTGGCAAAAAGTGCTCTTCACTGATGAGTCACGGTTTTGTCTCACCAGGGGTGATGGACGGATTTGTGTTTATCGTCGAAGGAATGAGCGTTACACCGAGGCCTGTACCCTGGAGCGGGATCGATTTGGAGGTGGGGGTCCGTCATGGTCTGGGGCGGTATATCACATCACCATCGGACTGAGCTTGTTGTCATTGCAGGCAATCTCAATGCCTTGCGGTACAGGGAAGACATCCTCCTCCCTCATGTGGTACCCTTTATGCATGCTCATCCGGACACGATCCTCCAGCAGGACAATGCCACCAGCCATACTCCTCGTTCTGTGTGTGAGTTTCTGCATGACAGCAATGTCAGTGTTCTGCCATGGCCAGCGAAGAGCCCGGATCTCAATCCCATTGAGCACGTCTGGGACCTGTTGGATCGCAGGGTGAGGGCTAGGGCCATTCCCCCAAGAAATGTCCAGGAACTTGCAAGTGCCATGGTGGAAGAGTGGGGTAACATCTCACAGCAAGAACTGACAAATCTGGTCCAGTCCATGAGGATGAGATGCACTGCAGTACTTCAGGCAGCTGGTGGCCACACCAGATACTGACTGGTACTTTTGATTTTGAGCCTACCTTCATTCAGGGACACATTATTCTATTTCTGTTAGTCACATGTCTGTGAAACATTTTTAGTTTATGTCTTATGGTGTTGACTCTTTTAGTGTTCATACAAATATTTACACATATTAAGTTTACTGAAAGTAAAAACAGTTGAAAGTCAGAGGACGTTTCTTTTTTTGCTGAGTTTATATAATATTTAGCTGATGTTCTTTGTCTTCATTTGTGTCTTCTCTCTTAACAACCAGGTAACATTTGAAGTGAAGCCATCATCACACACACATTCGAAACTTGAAACTGAACATTTTATTATGTTAATGGTAATTGATGTCATAAGTGTATATGTTGTAACATAAAACATTTTGTATGCATATTTACATTGGATATTTAGGAAAGTAACAAGCTACATCTGTATAGAGAAAATACAACTATGACATGAGTTACTGAACTATAAATATTACATCATATATTTAGTCTTTTCAAAGCATGACAGAAATATAACCTCCACATACTGTAGATAGAAAGCAACAGAAGGATTAATGGGAGATGTCAGGCACTTTATCAGGGATGAAGAATGATGAAAGTCAAGCGGAAAACCACCGATACAGAACATCACCAGTGCAAGCAAAGCATCACAAACTCATCACAGAACCTAGAAAAAGTCAAAAATGTACATGAAGAGAAAAGGAGAGAAAGAAAAGCACAGCAGCACGTGATAGTCAAACACAAGAAAAGAGATTTTGCATATGAGGCTTTACCATCACCGTCAAACAAACTAGATGAAATCCATACAAAACAACACGGAACCTGTAATCTGAGTGGAATGACATTTGAGAACGATATCACGTTTTATTTAACAGTCATACATAGCTAAATTATATTCTTGTGATGTAAATGAGTGATTGTTTCCAGCAGCTTCTCAACTGGACCTTCGTCTTTCGTCCGCCCGCCATACAAAACTAGAGAGAATCTCTATGAACGTGTCAAACGTTGTCGTCCACCGCTTTTCAATGTGAAAGAATATTCAAAGGTGATCTATGTACATAACACAATATACATCAGCAGCAGACAAACACATCTGTACTGTCCAATGAAATTACTGCTAGTATAAAGTGTTAGATATGCGTGTTGTGTAGAGGTTCATGGGAATATTTGCATAGAAAGTAAAATCTGATGATCCCTGTCATAGCATTAGTTTGGCACAAACAAATTCATGTTTCAAATGACATGTGTGCCCGTTATTTCATTACACGTCAAAACAAGATTAAGATTCAATTAGAAACGAAAAACAAACATAATAGGAAGATTTATATTAGACTTTCAAGAATCGTCTTGATGAAGATCAAGAGCCAGTTCATTAAGTGTAAGTGCTTCTTGAATTCATGACATATATCCTTCAAGAAAATCAAATTCTTAAAGATAAAAGCATTAACATGAACCTGCACTGTAATGAAAGAGATCAATACATTTGCATTCCTGGAAAGATGTCAAAGTGTATATACAGTACACAACCGCTATCGCTTTATTACGGTTACTGGCCAGAACATTTAGTCACGTCAACACATAAAAATAAGCATTTTAATTCATGGAAAATAATATCTAGTGCTGTCTTTGTTCAAATATCTACAGTCGAAGGAAAAGGGCACATGGATCACTGCAACGTCACAAGAAAACAAAAACTAAAATCCCTTTAAACATACACAACTTCATTGTTATGAATATTCTGATATAATCTCTGTACAAAAGATTTCGTCACACGCGTTGGCTTGAAAGTTCAAGCGATCTCTCCGTTCGCTGAAGGAGTCTCCTCCTGTTGAGCCCCCTGACGCAGCAGAACCCGGCGGTCGGCCGCGTCAATCATAGCTCCCGCGGCGAGGGTCGCCTCACCCGTCTCGGGCGAGTGAAAAAACAAACCGTCGGCTCACCCCGGGCTCACCCCGCGGCCTTGTGTTTGCCCCCGCAGCAGCGACACGCCTCTCCGCAGCGGTGGCAGGCACGCAGCGGCGGGTAACAGCACATGCAGGGCGCCACGAGAGACAGTCCCAGCAGTGCCAGCCAGCGCACACAGAACTGCTCCTCGCTGGTGTCGCAGGAGCACGGGTCCGAGAAATCTCCCTCCGAGTCGGACATGCAGTGGTACAGCATGCTCTCGGCACACAGCATGCAGCTCACCTTGTAGATGCACTGCTTGATGGGGTCGGGGGCGTCCTGACACTCGCCCCGCCGGTTGTCCTCGTGGTTGAACATCTCGCGGCAGTAAACGCAGCGGGAGCGCTCGCCGTCCTCGCGCCGCCGGCGGGACGCCTTCGACTTCGGCAGAGGGGACGGCTGCTGGGTCTTAACCGAGTCTTTGCCGTGAGACCCCGGGCCCTCGGGATACAAGAACTCGCATTTCCTCCCATCCGGCTTGGAGAAGGTGGAGATGAAGTCCGGTTCGTCACGCTCCACGTCTCGTTTCCAAAAGACGGGGTGTCGATAGTCCTCGTAGCCTCGGATGAGAACGTCTCTGCGGGGATTGATTCGCACGATCTCCTCGTCGTCCATCTGAAAGCTGACGTGACGCTTGGTGTTGAAGGAAACCTGCCGGCGGGAAGAGAAAATCCATTTTTCACTAAAAGATTTTACAATAATCACAAAACGGACATGTTATACGCTGGTTTGTTACTGTGATTCATCAAACCTTAACACAATCAATTCTCATCAATCCGTGTGATGATTCGTGATGCCAGTCACAGTCAGCATGACTTCACATAACTGTATATGGAGTGTGATGAAGTACCTGTGGTGGCAGAAAGTGATGGCTGAGAGCATCATCAAAGGGCGGAGCTCGAACATAAGAACCACGGAAGGGCTCGGTGGACACGATTCCTCGAGGAGAGAACATCTCTCTCACTGGAGTCTCCTGCTTCACCTGTCACCACAACAACACATCAAAACACTCATTTAATAACGACATGAGCAGCAGTGGAATTATATTATACATTATTAGTTTTGATACGCATTTAAAATAAACCAGTGAAGAGAACGGGATTCAAATGTAAAATATTGTAAAAGATTTCGTCGAATCAAAAAGATTCTCAAACATGTAACAGAGAACATTTGGACCGCCTAACTTTTTATTCTCAAGGGAAACTCTGAAAATACTTTCTTTTTCCAGCAGGTGGAGCTATCAGCACATCAAATAAACGACCGAAGGTTAACGGGTGTGAGAGGACGATTTGTGTTAAACTTGTTTGTGAAAGGAGACGTCCGGCTGCGTCTGCACAGATCATGTGAAGCTTGTGATGTCACAGCACGGGTCTCACACCGCTGCTGAAGACTCACGAGACAGGACGTGTGCGAGACATGAGTGAGATGACTCGTGAGTGAGATGCTTTCAGGATGCATGAGGTTCACAGACACACTGAGACATCACAATAATCAGAAAGAGGAAATATCAGGATTCAGTTCTACTAGTCACATGACTGAAACACACACACGGGATGACAGATCCTCCTGCAGGAACTCAAAGATGTTCTCTGTCTCTCCATCTCCATTCTGACAAGTGTGTATTCATACCTGATACAAGTGTGTGAATCAGACAGACAGAGCATTGTGAGTCACACGGACGCTTTCAGTCTGTCGCTGCAGCGGTCACGTCACATACATCAAGAGCTCAGGCGTGTCGCGCGAGACAGCTGAATTCCCATCATGCCCCGCAGCACAGCTGGAGACCGGAATCATTTCACAAAGACTCTGTACACAGGAAGTCAATCTCAGAACGAACCTCCGTCGATGCTGATGCCAACACAACCTGACGTGGTTCTTCTTCATTAACGACGCGTGGCCTAACTTCATGCCTCACGCTGGAGCTGCCGCTCTCCATCACCATGGCAACACATTCACTGCCGCTGCCTAGCAACAGGCGTGTGATTGGGTCTGCAGCAGCATTGATCGAGCATTAAAGCTCCAGTGGAAGAGACATTTTTAGCCCCGTTCGCATGTGAATGAATGAAATTCTGCCGTCACGTGAGCTGTAGGTGAAGTCACGCACACAAACACTCACCTGTGCTGATGATGGATCTTCAGGAACATCTGCATCACTGTACTGCTGACACCCTGCACACACATGAAACAAACAAACAATCATATTTAATAACGACAATTTCACTGAATCAAACAAGAACAAGGTGACGATCACATGATAACATCACTGAACTACTCGCCATTTCTGATGAAACTAAAGTGTGAAACTGAAGCTGATCTTCTTCTCAAATCTACATCAAAAGCACTCAAGGTGTTTTCCAGTGAAAGAATTAAAGTGTGAAACACCTTAATAGGAACAAAGTAGTGTACTTGAAGAGCAAAAATAATACATCAATATATAAACGTGTATGTATGATGATTAGTTCACATGAAGAAAACTTGCGGTATAAACACTACAAATCTAGTGTATTACTGTGAGAGTAGACTTCAAAGTGTACTTTCATCAACTGAACAAATGTGCTACAAGTACTAATCCAGTACACCGTCAATGCACCTGTAAATTCAATAAGAACAAATGAAAAATGGAGGTCTTAAAGTTTACGCTCGTCACACTCGTAGAGATTATTTTTGTGTTAGTTTTTGTGCAGACAGACAGTGATCAGAGAGAAAACGTTGTGTTGTTGATGTTGTTCGGAGGGTTTCATATCACATCCAGCAGCTGCAGGCCGCACTCGCCGTGTGCACCATGTGCTCGGTTGTCATAGAAACGGGTCTGCACACCGAACGGACACAGTGCGGTTTGAAGCGATGCATGAGGAATACAGAAGACGCAGCAACGGTTACACAACAGCCACTGGAAAATTCCACTCCAAACTCGGAATAATACCTCTGAAAATGTGCTGTACATCGATGACATCAAACGCAAGACTCAACACAAGTCACACTTAAAATAATAAAAAAAGAATACTCTCTCGTCATTTACTCGCCACAATGTTATCACAAATATTTATGACTTGATTTCTTCATGTCAACACAAATAAATAACTCCTTAACAACATCTAGAAACAAGCACATAGATACCTAGCAACCAGATAATACACCCTAGTAACCAGCCCAAACTGAAAAATCAATCTAGCATCATGCTAAAACATGTTAGCATCATTTTGCACCCCTACTGAAAAAAAACAGTAAAACAGATTAGACTGGTTGGCTGGTTTAAGCTGGTCTCCCAGTCTGATGCCGTGATGTGGTTTTCGAGGGGTTTTGGCCACTTTTTAGCAAGTCTAACCCCAAGTGCTAAAACAGCTTACAGCCCAACTTTAACCAGCTAAACACCCGCTTGATCAGCCTGGGAAACCAGCTTCAACAGCTAAAAAAGTTGCCAAAAACCCTTTATAACCATCCTGCTTCACCAGTTTAACCAACTAAATAGTTCAACAAGTTCAGGCTGGTGTTCAGATGTTTTTTCTTCTGTAAATGTTACCTGCTGTTTCTAGTTCAATATAAAAACGCTGTGGTTTTATCTCCTTGTATGGTGCTCAATAAAAAGCACAAAATCCATCATTCAAGTCATTCGAAAGATGAGATAAGAAACCATGTGTTTGAGATTAAAACATTCATATTTCAGCTTAATTGGTATAAACGAAGAAACGCATAAGCACTAAATTCAAATATGAAAGCATTTCAAATTTGATCCTTGCACATCTCATGATGAGAAACGTCACCAATGAGATAAAAACCTTTTGCCGTGTGAAGCCATATTTGACGTGCCATTAGAAGACATTTGAGTTCTGTGCAAGAAAGAACAACAGCATTGTAACGTGTTCAACGGATAAAAAAAACAAGCCAAAGACAACTCAGATATCACGATGAGAGGACTTTCACACCAGCCATTTCAAGAAAGTGTTCAACGTCATCCGACTAAATTTGACAAATCTCACCTTCAGGTTATATCTGTAACACTGCTTATAGTGCAACAAGTATAAAACAAAAACGATCGGATTATGGCAGTGACCGGAGGTGCTGTTAGTTCATGAGTTGTTTCTTATTGGGATTTGATACAGATATACAGATTTGATACAACTGCATGTTTATATATAAGAGACTTGAGACAAAGACACCATACAGTGTCTCGAATTAAAGAAAGATCACTGCAGCGGTTATTCTCATTTCCTTCTCTGACCCATTACCACAGCTAAACTGAGAACACTTCTGCATTCATGCACGAACATCAGACATTCAATGAATCAACACTCTCATCACCTCGTGTGAAATATCTAAAGTGACTTGACCCTGATAGCACACATACATCTGGCGTCCATTTGATGTCTGCATTTACGTTTACTATTTTTTTCATTATTTGCTCATCTGCAAATTGCAATACATCTATAAGACGTCTGCAGCCACATGTCACATAAGATGTTTATGATTTAAAAGGATGTAAAACTGCTCCAAGATGTTTATCAGATGTTATCCAGATCTTACAAACATACCTGTGCTATCTGGGGAGTGCTTATCAAACGGTTTTGGCTTCTGCAGCTACAATATGTTGGCCGCTGAACCGTTGTCATCCTCACCTTGTTTAATGTCCTCCATGGCCCGTCGTATCCCTCTGTCGAAGGCTCTGGCATCCGCTGGGCTCTGGAAGGTCAAGCCAAACTTCTTGTCGTCAATCCTCCAGTGATGGAAGATGGGGTTGACTTTATTATACTGCAAATCCATGCTTATGATGCACTCCAGAACAACCTGAACACACCATGAAGAGCTCTATTAGAAACTCGGCATCCTTCACAATACAATACACCTAATGAACGCCTGGAGAAGCATTAGAGAAGTATTTCGGCTTTTAAAGACCTGTAACATGTGCACACTGAACTCTTTTATTTAAACAGGCTGCTGAGGCAGGACGTAAAACACAATGATGTTTTTCCACTTCAACGCGAACCATTCATGAATGTATAATATAGATGAGAGTGTGAGAGTGTTTTCTATGTTTTACACACACCTGCATCTCTTGTCTACAGTAAGAGCAAGCATAACACGTCTCACAGTAATGTCACTTTCTCTCCGCTCACCGATGAGCTCATCGTGCGTCATACAGCGGGAATCTATTTAAAGCAGTCTGGAGGCGCGCCAAACGACTACTTCCTGCGAGCGTGTTTGCCGATGATGTCATCCACCGCCCATCAAAGACCCCCTCCCCCCCAGTGATGCGATCATTACCGACTTGTCTTTGAGTCTCTCTCCGTGGATGAGGAAGTGCGGCTCAGCATCCGGTCGGCTCACTCTGTGGACGGTGACGCAGCTGAGACCCCCGCTGGCCAGAGGAAGCCACCCGCCGCTGGAGTCGTCTCTGGTCATCACCACAGCTCTGACACGCGCGTAATCCTCACTGCACACGGGACAAACACAACAACAGAGTCAACACCACCTTCATCCTGATGCTTACATTAAAAAATGAACATTCTGTCATGGTCAATTCACCCTCGTGTCATGTCAAACCGGAGTATCTTTCTTCTTCAGAAAACGATAAAAAGATATTTTGAAGAATGTTGGTAATCAAACAAAACTGAACCCCACTGAGTTTTAGAAAACCACTGAGACATTTCTCAAAATATCTTCTGTTGAGTTCCACCGATTAAGCTAAAGATGCACACAGACACACACAAGCTTTGTACCAGCACGGTCTGATCTCCTACCACAGCTGCCCTACACACATCAGCTCCTATTCATAAGAGTTCCTTACACGTGGAAACTGAGAAACTCTTCATGAGAGCATCTATCACGAGTAGAGATGTAACCATTCACTCCGCTCAAGATACGATTCACGATACTAATCTCACAATATTTCTTTTTTCACGACAAATTAGAAATGAACATCTGCCCCTTTAATATTTCCTAAATGCTGCACTTTTATTTGTAAAATAAAAATATATTTTATGTCGAATAATAAGCCTAAATTGCAATTCTAAAACAAAAAATGAATAACAGAAAAGTCTCTTTAATGTAAACGAACTAAGAATTTGTCTGTGCTTTTCTTAACTTGGATACAAGGATTTCAGAAATATCACCATATCCACGTTTACCAAGTTTGCAGTAAACCCACAGCCGCATCGCGATTCATTTATCATCTCATCTATCATATTATGATTAGTTTTCAACCGGCTCACGGTAAATCATTTCACCCCTGATCACGAGACCTGCCAACAACACTCAACTTATTCTCTGTTCCTGAAATACTGTGAGGAAGTGAGCAGATCGTGAGAAAAAAAGCACCAAACTCACTCCACCAAAACAACATGCACAAATAAAACTGTGTACCGATGAGATGTTTCGATCAGAGTCAAAGGCCTGTGTCGGAAAGGAGGTTTAGTGAAAACTGAGTATATTAACCCTGAAATGAGGGAAACAGATTTCAGTTTCAGAATGTGAGGTATGTCAAACCTGAGAAAGTGAATAACATAAGCCGTTTCTAAAAGAGAAGTAACATACTCAAGATTCAGTAACCATAGTAACTTACTCTGTGAACCTAACCTGGTCGACCCAGAGTTTCTTTCCATATCCTCCCCCTTTAAAGCACGAGTGGTGTATCTTATTTATATTTCCATTTAAGACTCATTGCCCACATACTAAAAACAAATGTCGTCTGCTTTTATTGAGGAAGATGATGAGACTGCATGAATTCATAGGGACGGAGGGGAGGGAATCATTTCAGTAGAGGATTTTAGGACCAGAGTGGATTTTTTATATAATTTATATCACTATCATAAACATGTCTCCCAAATGGTTGTTTTGTATGGAGGACGAGAAATTACTGATAAGTGTAAATAAAGATGTTAATAAATACACACATGAACGAAGAAATTGACAGATTAAAAAGTAATTAACAATGAATGTAGAAGTGCATCCAGTCCTTCTCAAACCTGCTCTGAGCAGAACTCAAGCCAGCGATGAGTTTGACTCTCGACACTTTAAAAAAGTGTTCTATATACAATCACTTGACTTCTGACACTCATCACTTGAGTAACACATGAGGAAATAAATTAATGCTATAATGTATTTCTGTCTTTTTAAATTCTTTTAATGAATCGTTTATTTGTTTATTGGCATATTCATTTATTAATTCAATTATACTATGTCATTTTCAAACCTTCCTTTTTCTATACAACACCGGGGATGTATAGACCAATTGCACAAAGCCGGTTTATACCCAGGTTAGTTCGCATTGAGTTTTGGGGTTTAAGAAGGTGGATTGGATGATAGCTACGGAGGACAAAAAGACGCAGCTTTACGAAACGAGACACAGCTAGCGGTGGACGGTTTACTTTCATTACTGATAAACATGAAAAGACAAAGATGGTTTTAGCAATTGTTATATACTTCGCACTCCAAACGTTTTAAAATGCACATAGGCCTACTGTATGTAGATCAAGAAAGTAAAAATTTTTTGTTTGGGACAAATTCCGTTTTTGGAGCTCTGTATTTCCAAAATCCTGCGTACGGCCCTGCTGGTGACACAGACCATCGCAACAAGTCTGACTTTGGTTATTCATTCAGACATTAATTAATCAGATACATTAAATTGATTTAAAAGAATAACACTTGACAGCAAATATGTCACTTCCGAACACTGAGGTCATAAGCAGCTTGAAGAGGAAAATGAACCAGTAGGCTATCAGTGTTTATTAATGCATTTTGTTTTTCTATTTAGTTATTTTATTTATTCGGTTTCAGTATATATATATATTTCTATAGTGCTTTGTTTATTGAAACAAAACTGCACACATTTCCATTAACAGTAAAGTTTGACATTATAAACGTCAGATCAAGAGCAGATTAGCTTGTTCAGGTGTGTTATATCAGAGCTGGGGTTTAACTCGGCAGGAAAATGTATCTCGAGGGCCAGGGTGGAGAACCACTGCTATAACCTTTCTGTTGTTTAAACTTGGCGAAGTGATATGGAACTAATGCAGTCAGCAGACCTGGAACACCTTCATAGGTGTGCTTTTAACTGAAAGTTAATACATGCCCATAGGAAGTTTGTTAAGCCAATCAGATGGAAGCATTCAACTGCCCTGTGGTATAATACTGCATAATATACAGTAATTCTATAAAATAGAAGTATAATTTGTTTCGTAAAGTACAAGGTGATCACACCCAGGATAAGTCATTGATGCGCATGTTCTACAGATATCTTATATTGAGCCGTTGTTATTTTTTCACTGCTGTGCTGGTTTAATTCTCTAAATGTGAAAAAAAAACAATTCTATTGAGAGGATTGTAAATCAGGGAAATAAAAGAACTGTGAGGAAGCAGAGGACTATGGCCCAGTTACATTATAGACAGGTTTTGGGTAGACCTCAGAGCTTATTATCAGATGATTTCCACCCATTGTGTCACATGTTTCACCTTCTCCCTTCTGGCATTCGTTATAGAACTTGTATCAGCAAAACAAACTGGTTTAGACATTCATTTATGCCCTCAGCTGTAAAGTTTTTAAATTTAGGGTGAAATATATATATTTTTCTTGTTTGTTTTGTGTTGTTTGTGGTTGTATTGTCTTAAGTGATTTGCTTGTATGCTGCAACCAAATTCAATTAATAAAGATGAACTGAACTGAAGTCCTATCCAGCGATGAAGTGTTTTGTGTTAACTTCCATATTAACACCAAACTCAAATCCATCAAATAAGTCCCTAAAACACCTCAGAACCTAAGTGTGTTTAGGTAATTTAGCAAGAGTCGTTACTTGTAAGGTTTAGTGTAAATAATCAACAGTATTTACAGTTGATTTATTTGACATAATGTATAGCAAGAGAAAATGTATTTCTCCTCCCCCAAACACTGTCGCTCGTTTGTGATGCGTGTGTATCATGTCTGAAACCTGAGTTGTACGTTGTGAAACTAAGTTCGTCTTATTTCAACTACCAAAGGAAGAACGTCTGAGGGAAAAATGGTTACAATTCATTTTTCAAACGATACCAAAAGAGTATAACCCCAGGGTTTGACTGTGTGCGCGTCATTTCACTGATGATTGGTTTAATAATCTTTGCGCGTTCACTGCAGGGTATGGGAAACGACTATCCCTGAAAGAGGGGGAAATGCCAACTCTATTTGGATCTGATACCTCCACCGAATCACAACCTGTAAATGTGAATTTTGATTTTTGTCTTAACTTCAAGAAATATTTTGGTACCTTATGTCTGTGTTTAGCTAATGCATATAACGCTAACATTAGCATGTACCATTATTTCTGGGGTGTTTACAGTTTGTTTATCTGGCTATTAACTTTGCATTTTGACACATTTGCCGCACGTGCACCTATATAGATATATTTGGGTGATACTACGATAATTTTTTAACGTCGACTTTCTGAAATGCTCTATGTACCATGACAACGCACAGTTAAGACGAAATAATAATATTACTAACGTATTAACAGTATTTTAAGAAAAAATTATATTTCATTTCATTGATGAGCAAAAGCACAACATGCATGTTGTCACACTGGGAGTTTTTATGACAAGAGTTGTTACTTGCCACTGACAAACATCCTGCTCCAGTCGTGGTGGAGTTTGTGTGGATTAGCGTCTTCTTCCTCTTCAGACTCGGGCTCAAATTGGTACGGTAAAATCGCCGCCATCTCTAGCTACACATATAATATACATGACATCCAACCACATGTAAACCGTATTCCTGTAATGATGGTAGGGGGTTCCATTTGCGACAAATGATGAACGTGTTTGACCAATAACAACAGACCACACCATCTGACCAATCACATGACACAAGGTTAGCGGGTAGGCGGGGCCTATACGGATGAATCGCGGAAAGAATCATTTGAGAGCCAGTCAAGAAGTAAGGTACCAATAACTGCCTATTATTAAGACATTATAGTGTTTTTACACATCGTATGTACATAAACTTGTTGTTAGACACTCCATAAACCAAAGTAGGGCCTAAAAAACCATATGCTACCTACTTTAATGTAAGGACAGGAAATGACGTCCTATCATGCTGATTTGATTATATAGCAGTATAATCATCAAGTCTGGCAAACGAAAATCAATGAAGGCCAGAGGGAAAATGACAGCTTTTTCGCAAAGAGGGCAAGAAAGGAAGATGTGATAGTGACAGGTAATATCTGTGTCACATAATATCACACCCATTATATAACTTGGTTGTAAAAAAGGTTGTTAAACTAAATAATATTTAACAACAATATAAAATGACAAATCAACTGTTTCTTTGCATGGATTTTTTAGTATTGTACTCGCCGTTCAGAAGTACATTTAACTGTGGACGGCTTTGTTCGTCTGCCACCCCGAAGACCAACTCTGACCCAGACGAAACCCTGTATAGGTATCCAATAATAATCCTTTCTCTGTATATATTTGAGTTTAAAAGCAAGAAATGGGGTGCAAGGCTTCTTTTTAAATCTCAATATCATTGTAAAGCTGTATGACACATACAGTACAGTACCGGTATGTACTGCTTGCTATATTTAGTAAGTGTGGGTGCTGTTACTGTACGAGTACATACATGACTGATTCATGACTGATTTCAACTTCCATGTCAAAGGTTTCTATCAGACAAGATGTCAGTTTTATCAGCACTTACTTCAAACCTCTTAGTTACTTCAATTATGGAAGGCCGAAAAACAGTGAAGTACTTTTCTCTGTTTGAATACTGCCGAACTGTGACATCACACGAATCTGTGTGCGCGTGTATAAGTGCATGTGAGTGCGAGAACGTGTGTGTATGGGTGTGAATGGGCACGCGAGGTTCTTTATGAATGGAGGCGGGTCACGTGATCGGCGCACTTTTGTGTCTCTCTCTCTCGCGCTGTCAAAAAAAGCGCTGCCTTGTAGTCGAATGTTGACACGCATATATGTCAGCTTCGACATGTCGGTCCATCAACAACAAACGCGTCCGTCACATCTCCTCTTTCTGTCGTTTTTATGAATGGGGTCGATGACGATTGAGAAAAATATGGCGACAACCCTGCGTGCGCGGCGAGCACGCGCCGCACTTCCAGTACGCGCTTAAACACACACACACGCGCACACACGCAGACAGCTCAGTAAGGTTTAAAGGCACAAACTCGAACTAGCAAACATTAGTGTGAGTGTTAAAGTGTCTTCACAACACACTCCTACATCTCATCACATCTGGATGAAATACACAACTCATCACCGATAACTACACATTATTAGTGACGATATAAATGATCTGTACACCACGTGTACTGCAAACACATTCAGCTGAAGATATACTGTATATAACATCAGATGTGCGATCAGACATCTTGTGTAAAGACCCAATCCTCAATATCAACTGCAGATAGACAGGTAAAGATGATCAGACGTATACACCTGCATATAGATAGCTTATATATGAGACACCAGATAGCATATTTGAGGTTATATGTGACTAATATATGTATACATGATCAGGCAGTCAACTGCAGGTGTCTAAGTATGATCAAAGTGACATCAGATATTTAATCAGACATATATAATTGCAGATAGACAGGTCATTTAAGATGAGACATCAGATGATCAGGCATTCAACTGCAGATAGACAAGCTTTGTATAACATAGTATCAGACATAAGCGCGGGGAGATAGGTCATATATGATCAGACATATGATCAAACATCCAACTGCAGATATGCAGTTATATGATTAGACATATTTAAGTGCAGACAGGCAGACCATATATGATAAGATCAAATATATGATGATTACACATCCAACTGCATAAAGACAGGTTATGTATGGTCAGGCATCAGATATATGATCAGACATACTGAACAACAGATATAAGAGGTTATGTATGATATCAGACATATTGATAGACAGGCCATATATGATCAGACGTAAAGGAGCAGATGTTTTACATATTTAGCTCCATGTCCTTCGGTAAAAACTGATATTTTCAGACATTAGAATCAGACATTCGTTGTGTGTGCGCTTGTGTAACATGTTTGTGTTGTATGTTTTCGTGTGTACACTCACTCGCTGTTTTGATTTGATTCGTCGCTCATTTTCTTCTCACGGGGATCCAAGTTCTGGAAAGAACATCGAGTTCGCACTCACGACGGGGAAATAAATCACAAATATCTCCATTTTCAATGTAAAATCGCCCGTTATTGATGGAAACCGATCCGATGTACAGTCGAGCATGCTTCGCGAGACACCAAAACACTAAACGGTGTATGAAACCAGTGAAACCAGTACTTCAGACGATCTGCCCAGTAAATCACATCCAGAGGAGAAATCATCAGCGTATTCTTCATCCTGATCTGACTACAACACCCAAATCCCAGGACAAGCGAGTTTGGAAAATCCACATGAGCCGATCAAGCGACTCTCTTCGCAGACTTCATACGGCGATCAAATCAAACCCTCCCGAGCTCACGATGCGCCAGCGAAGGCTGGAGACGAATAAAGTCTTTGATTTAATCAACTTTATCACTGGAACGTGCCATGAAATGTCAATACTTTTAATGGGAAGTTGGTGGGCTCTGCTTTACGCGAACTCCATTTTCAGCGCTGGCGAATCACGTCGGAAAACTGGGCGGAAGAGCGGATGACCTGCGCGCTCCCGAGAAAATCCCTCCGCCAGAGCACAGACTGTCATTTCAGACTCATCGTCGTACACGCGGTCATATCAGACTCTTCAAATGAGACACACTGTCATATCAGACTCTTTAAATCATACACACTGTCATATCAGACTCTTTAAATCATACACACTGTCATATCAGACTCTTCAAATGAGACACACTGTCGTATCAGACTCTTTAAATCATACAAGCTGTCATTTCAGACTCTCATGATCAGACACGCTGTCGTATCAGACTCTTATATTCATACAAGCTGTCATTTCAGACTCTCATGATCAGACACGCTGTCGTATCAGACTCTTATATTCATACAAGCTGCCATATCAGACTCTCTCCATCAGACACACTGTCATATCAGACTCTCTCCATCAGACACACTGTCATATCAGACTCTCTCCATCAGACACACTGTCATATCAGACTCTTATAATCATACACGCTGTCATATCAGACTCTCTCCATCAGACACACTGTCATATCAGACTCTTATAATCATACACACTGTCATATCAGACTCTCTCCATCAGACACACTGTCATATCAGACTCTTATAATCATACACACTGTCATATCAGACTCTCTCCATCAGACACACTGTCATATCAGACTCTCTCCATCAGACACACTGTCATATCAGACTCTCTCCATCAGACACACTGTCATATCAGACTCTTATAATCATACACGCTGTCATATCAGACTCTCTCTATCAGACACTCTCAGATCAGACTCTCTCTATCAGACACTCTCAGATCAGACTCTTATAATCATACACACTGTCATATCAGACTCTTAGAATCATACACACTGTCATATCAGTCTCTCTCTATCAGACACTCTCAGATCAGACTCTTATAATCATACACACTGTCATATCAGTCTCTCTCTATCAGACACTCTCAGATCAGACTCTTATAATCATACACACTGTCATATCAGACCCTCATGATCAGACACGCTGTCATATCAGACTCTTATAATCATACACACTGTCATATCAGACTCTCTCCATCAGACACACTGTCTCCATCAGACACACTGTCATATCAGACTCTTATAATCATACAAGCTGTCATATCAGACTCTCTCCATCAGACATACTGTCATATCAGACTCTTATAATCATGCACACTGTCATATCAGACTCTCTCCATCAGACACACTGTCATATCAGACTCTTATAATCATACATACTGTCATATCAGACTCTCTCCATCAGACACACTGTCTTATCGGAGTCTTATAATCATACACACTGTCATATCAGACTCTCTCCATCAGACATACTGTCATATCAGACTCTTATAATCATACACACTGTCATATCAGACTCTCTCCGTCAGACACACTGTCATATCAGACTCATAATCATACACACTGTCATATCAGTCTCTCTCTATCAGACACTCTCATATCAGACTCTTATAATCATACACACTGTCATATCAGTCTCTCTCTATCAGACACTCTCAGATCAGACTCTTATAATCATACACACTGTCATATCAGACCCTCATGATCAGACACGCTGTCATATCAGACTCTTATAATCATACACACTGTCATATCAGACTCTCTCCATCAGACACACTGTCATATCAGACTCTTATAATCATACAAGCTGTCATATCAGACTCTCTCCATCAGACATACTGTCATATCAGACTCTTATAATCATGCACACTGTCATATCAGACTCTCTCCATCAGACACACTGTCATATCAGACTCTTATAATCATACACACTGTCATATCAGACTCTCTCCATCAGACACACTGTCTTATCGGACTCTTATAATCATACACACTGTCATATCAGACTCTCTCCATCAGACATACTGTCATATCAGACTCTTATAATCATACACACTGTCATATCAGACTCTCTCCGTCAGACACACTGTCATATCAGACTCATAATCATACACACTGTCATATCAGTCTCTCTCTATCAGACACTCTCATATCAGACTCTTATAATCATACACACTGTCATATCAGACTCTCTCCGTCAGACACACTGTCATATCAGACTCATAATCATACACACTGTCATATCAGTCTCTCTCCATCAGACACACTGTCATATCAGACTCTTATAATCATATACACTGTCATATCAGACTCTCTCTATCAGACACTCTGTCTTATCGGACTCTTAAAATAATACACGCTGTCATATCAGTCTCTCTCCATCAGACACACTGTCATATCAGACTCTCTCCATCAGACACACTGTCATATCAGACTCTTATAATCATACACACTGTCATATCAGACTCTCTCCATCAGACACACTGTCATATCAGACTCTTATAATCATACACACTGTCATATCAGACTCTCTCCATCAGACACACTGTCATATCAGACTCTTATAATCATACTCACCGTCATATGAGTCTCTCTCCATCAGACTCTCACTATCGCACGCACACACTGTCATATCAGACTCATCATCATACACGCTGTCATTTCAGACAGCTTTCCTGTAGCTCAGTGGTTAGAGCATGTCGCTAACAACGCCAAGGTCATGGGTTAGATCCCAGGGATTGCAGATAATAAGAAATGTATAGTATAATGCAATGTAAGTCGCTTTGATAGAAGCATCTGCCAAATGTATAAATGTAAATGTCTTATAATTGGACACACTGTCATATCAGACTCTTATAATCATACGAACTGACATATTAGTTAAGTTAATATGATACGATGAAGGATGATTGTGTAAGATTTGAACTCCTTTAAGTTTAGATTGAGCATGGTTGACATGGTTAGGGTTGAGTACATGTTTTGTTGCGGTATAGAGTTAGGAGAGAAAATGCATGAGGAAGCTGAACGCTCTGTTTCACACTGTATGTCATACATTTCATATATGTTATTTACAGTACAGTCATTCAGTTTGTGTTAGCTGGACAATGACCTGGACACACATTCATGACATGATTTTCAATCTTTTCCGCTTAGGTTGTGTCAAAGTCTGAATGTAACGAATCATTGGTTGTCATTGAACAGTGTGGCTAAAGAGAGATCATTCAGGGTAAAATAAAGAGGAACTTTGTCTCTTTTGAGACTGGAAATCCCCACAGCACAACATCTGCTCCTAACAAGTAAAGCTGAGGGGACACAAGTTGTTTATTTTTTTCTTCACTTCCTGAAATGTACCCTTTATGACCCTTAATCCCAGAAGTATTAATACTCCGTCTATTCCTGCAGGGACATGTACGGTCCTAGACTGTGATTCTCCTGAAGATCCTTCACTCACAGGTGATCAAGGAGAAAATCCTCACTATGAGGTAAAAGGACTGCTGTTCCACAAAACGTTTTCTTTTAAAAGTGTTGGAGTTAGTGAGACATGACAGATATGAGCTCAAGACCTCCTGTTATCATCATACTCTGCATTACTTAACCTGTGCCTCATTCCTCATCTGCTTTACATAAACAAACAAATATAAAAAAATGATTTCAAACATTTCAACTACTACAATTGAAATCATTTTTTTATATTTGAAGCTCACTGAAGCTCATCTTCATTACACACACTAAACCGATCTTAGAAATTTACCGAAGCCTAAAAATTCAATAAATAGGAACATTTCAGTGTCTATGTGCAAAAATAATATAAACAGCAAACTATAAGTTGGATGTTAAGTTCACTCAAAGAAAGTAGAAAACTTTTATGTGTACTTTCATCTAGTAAACAAATGTGTTACAAGTATTGAACAGGTATACTATCAGTATCCCTGTAAGTTCACTTGTAGTAGTAACTGTTCAAAGGAAAACGAAATACTCTTTCATAAAAGTGTACTAATGTAGACTAGTACATTAATAAAAGCTTCCATTTTTGCCTTTTGTTTTGTTGACAGGCATGTGAATCTTCATCTTTTCTATTTTGTATTGAATTATTATTATATCTAAAATAAATTTTTGAAACTAAAATTTGTACACTTACTATACATGCAATAAACTTAAAAACAAAGATAAACTTTACATAAGTACACTTATTTTGAAAGGGAAACCGAATTTATGTGGTAATATGATGTACCACTGTATGTGTTCTTGAGGGGGATCATGAGACCAGTAAGAGAATGGAGCAGAAGAGAAAATTTGCTGATGTTGATGTGGTACATGTTGTGATGTAATACATGTTCATGCAGAAGTATGCAGGTGAAGTCTGTGATTCACACACACTCTTTAATGTTCACCAGTAATAGTATGGCCAGGCCGTGGTCGTGTGAAGGGGAAGCAGCTCAACATGTTGAATAGAGCTTTTGTTCCAGACTGCAGATAGAACTGAAGGAGTGCTGTATGAGACACGCATTGAAATGAGACACCCCCCCCTCGATCCTCTCAGTGAGATGCTGTGTGGGTGTGCGAAGCGGCTGACTTCGCAAGACCACGTGATATGTCTGTCCGATGTTGTTTTTTCATGGATTTTGGGGTTAAACCATGTGAAAGTTGGCTTGATGGTTATGTTTGTCTGGTTTATTGCTATGAGTCATGCTTTGTTCCCCTACGATATTAACATGGTTTTTCTATACCTGTTAAACTCTAGGTCCAAAAGGACATCACAAAAGTGTTCCCTTAATGTTTACATATACAGTATATCTAACTAACTATCATATGTGTTAGCATTTGAAACCTTAGAATCTCTAGTTTCTGGAGAAGTGCACTATTTTGGCATTTATTGTACATAAAATGACTCATTTATTGTGACCTGGACAACAAAACTAGTCTTAAGTAGGAAATTTTTAGTAATCGGCAAACCTACATTGTAGGGGAAAAAGTTATCAATTTTTCTTTTTGCCAAAAATCTTTAGGATATTGAGTAAAGATCATGTTCCATGAAAATATTTTATAAATTGCCTACCGTAGATGTTTAAAAACGTTATTTTTCTGAGTGGATGGCCTGCTACAGTGCTTCAGATTAATAACTTCAAAGGCGATTTTCATAATATTTAGCTTTTTTTGCACCCTCAGATTCCAGCTTTGTAAACAGTTGTTGTTCCACCAGATAGTGTCATATCCTGACAAACCATATATCAATAGAAAGCTTAATTCTTCAGCTTCCAGATGATTTGAAAAGCTCAATTTCGAAAAATTGACCCTTAAGACTGCTTTTGTCGTTTAGGGTCACATTTAGTCTGGAATTCATCATATCCCCATGTCATAGCCCCTTTAAAATCATGTATGTTTATGATCATGAACATTTTTCATAACGCTCAAATATGTCTAACATGTTCAAGCTTTATATAAATGGAAAGCTCTTATTCTACAGAATATCTCCACAGAATGTATTTTTATTTTACCACAAGTCGAATGAATTATGATGTATGAAATTTATGTTTGTAAACAAACAACACATCCATCAAATATCTAAGCTAATAACTTCTTCCCAGCATTACACTTAGCCACAAATGCTACATGATCATTTTCTTTTTTACAACCCTTTTCGTTGTTTTAAACGTTAAATATCCGCTTTCAATGTCTCCCATTAACGTGCTACTTCAGCAACGTGACATAAAATCCTGGATGGTTAAAAATTCTGTAAAACATCTGAGCCTCTGTCTATTCACATGAGATACATATTAAACGGAAGCTCAGACTCTGACCTCTACGTAGTTCCCCATTTGTCCAAATAGGCGAATCAGAGGGTGAGATATGGCAATGAGCAATAGGGGGGCAGACCAAAACACCACGAGCAAACTCAACACCAAGTTACATGCAACTTTGAGAGGATTACTGTGAAATTATACAAAATTATTCACTTTTTTATACCACTGTATGTGGTTATGGGGTCTGTTAAAAAATGGGTATGCCAAATTCAGGCGGAAATTACAAAAAAAGGACACTTGAGTTGTAGAATAATTATTGAATGTAGAATTATTGAATTATAGAATAATTATTGAATACCACATTGTGATGAAAACGAACCCACCAGCTCGTCCTCGGGAGGAATTTGTGAATTCAAAAGATGAAAAATGATGGCACACTCGCTGAAAACACTTCTGTGCAAGGTGATGTTTATTTACAGTGTCCTGTTTACCAAAACCCCAAAAGTATCAAACAAAATAATAAAATAGAAAAGAAAACCAAAGTAGCAGATTAATCCTTCACCAATAAGAATCAAACAAAACTATGACAGGTTTTTAGAGTTTACGTGAGGCACCACAGTTGCACTCTTGCATTGACTTGCCTCACCAGAACAAGCCTTGATTTGGGGTTTCTCCTGGGCTTATAAAGGCCAAACCCCGCCCTTTTTCGGGGCCATACCATTTTCCAGGTAAGTATGCATTTCTATGTAACTTACTAGTACCTCAGTTACTAGTATCTCCCACCTTAATAAATACTGACACCATATACACTCCATAGACATAACAAATAACAAACATGGCATTCTTCACCTAATACATTAAATATATGATCTTCATACACAAACATCTACAAAAACACCCAGACACTAAACACAATGGTATCGCCCACTCCCGACCACGTTGGATCGGCGCGACCCGGAAGTGCCGTCATTTGTTGACGGCGGTTTGTTTGAGTCGGCCGATCATTCTGGAAGACAATTAACACTTCAACTAACAAACATAAGACGAACAAAGACAAAGTGCAGGTATGTATGAAATGTATGGAAACAGTTATGGAAAGTGGGAAAGTGAAGAGATGGTAAAATGTGTCCATGTGCTATCGGTGTTGCGTGTGCACCCACTTCCCCGACAACGCTAACGGGAAATGGAAGGTAGCGGTTAATGAATGCAATATGTAGGTGTGTGTGTAAATGTAGGTGTGTTAGTGCTGCTTCCCCAGCGGTGGTAGTTAAAGTGAGTTTATCACATCACCTTCCCCCTCTCCAAGCCGCATACTGGCCGGGAACCTGGACAGGTAGTCGGCTACCACGTTGAGCCTCCCCGGACGATGCTTAATCTGGAACCTGTATGGCTGGAGGGCAAGGTACCACCGCGTCACTCTGGCATTGTGGTCCCTCATGGACTGAATCCAGGTCAGGGCTCGATGGTCTGTCTCCAAGTCAAACTCCCTACCTAGTAGGTAATACCTCAAACTGTCCAATGACCACTTGATGGCCAGTCCTTCCTTCTCAATTGCTGAATATCTTGTCTCCCTAGGCAACAGCTTTCGGCTGAGATAGACAACCGGTCTCTCCTCTCCTGGGTTTCCTTGAGCCAGAACCGCACCTATTCCTAATGCGGATGCGTCCACCTGCACCAGGAATCTAGCCGCGAAGTCTGGACTCTGTAAGACCGGACTGGAACACATCCTTTCCTTCAGTGTTGTGAAGGCTGTCTCGCAGTCATTGGTCCAGGGAATCGGGTTCGTTACAGTCTTGGACAAGAGGTCTGTCAGGGGAGCTGCGATGGAGGCGAAGTTTGGTACAAACCTCCGGTACCAACCCACCAGTCCCAAGAACGATCTCATCTCCTTCTTGGTCTTTGGCTGTGGGCTCCTTCTTATTGCCTCCACCTTATCAATCTGCGGCCTCAACTGTCCATTGCCCAGATGATACCCCAGATAATTGGTCTCTTGTTTTGCCCACTCGCATTTAGAAACGTTAAGTGTTAATCCTGCCTTTTCTATCCTCTTTAGGATCTCTTGGAGGTGTTGTAGATGCTCTGGCCAAGAGTTGCTGTATATCACTACATCATCCAGGTAAGCCGCAGACCAGTCTTCACAGCCTTGGAGGACACGGTCCATCAGTCTCTGAAAGGTGGCCGGTGCTCCATGAAGACCAAACGGAAGGACTGTGAATTGGTACAAACCTAATGGTGTTCGGAATGCTGTGTATGGTCTGGACTCAGGGTTGAGGGGTACCTGCCAGTATCCCTTACACAGGTCTAGCGTAGTGATAAACTGGGCTCTTCCAATATTTTCCAGCAGATCATCTATCCTCGGCATCGGATACGCATCAAATTTTGACTGGGCGTTGAGCTTGCGGAAGTCGATGCAGACACGTAGGGATCCGTCTTTCTTGGGGACGATTACCATCGGACTGCTCCATTCACTCATTGAAGGTTCGATCACTCCCAGCTCCTTCATAACTTTTATTTCTTCCCTTAAGGGTTCTACCAGCCTCTCGGGCACTCGGTAGGGACGTTGACGTGATGGTGTTGGGTCAGACAGGTGGATAGTATGGTGGATCAGCTCAGTCCGTCCAGGTCTCTGACAGAATAGAGTGGGAAACTGATTCAAGAGGTGCTGCAGCCCTTCCCTCTTGGGGCTCTCTAGGTGTGTTAGGTTCACTACCGACGGCTGTCTCTTCACATCCTCTGAATCCTCGTCCTCTTCCACCTTCCTCACCAAGAGTGATGTCTCTGGTCCCATACGGGGCGGCTCCTTCCATTCCTTCAGCAAGTTCACATGGTAGGTTTGCCTGGTCTTGCCCTTGTCAGGATGATGGACTTCATAAGTCACTGGCCCCATTTTGCGAGCCACAGTATATGGTCCTTGCCACTTGGTTAAAAGCTTGTGTGTTGATGTTGGTAATAGTAGTAACACTTTCTGCCCAGGCTTAAACTGTCGTAGCCTGGCATGTTGGTCGTACCACCTTTTCTGTGCTTGTTGCTTCTCCATTAAATTCTCTTTAGCCTGTTCTCTGTACTGCTCCAGCCGATCTCTCATCTCCAGTACGTACTGTACTATCCCCTTCTCCTTCTTTGGATCAGGTTTCTCCCAGCTTTCCTTTAACAGGTCCAAGGGTCCTTGAACCTGCCATCCATACAGGAGTTCAAAGGGTGAGAAGCCTGTCGATGCTTGAGGTACCTCTCTATAGGCGAACAAAACAAACGGCAGCCACTTGTCCCAGTCTTTTCCCGTGTCTGCAACGAACTTCCGCAGCATGTTCTTAAGCGTTTGATTGAACCTCTCCACCAGTCCATCTGTCTGTGGATGATATGGAGTTGTCCGTACCGCTTTGATTCCTAGTTGGGTGTTCAGCTGCCCCATCAGCCGTGATGTGAAGTTCGTTCCTTGGTCTGTTAGGATTTCCCCAGGTATTCCAAATCGAGAGAAGAGTTGGATCAGTGCCTGGATGATCTTGGGTGTGGTAATTGATCGCAGTGGAATTGCCTCAGGATACCTTGTGGCGTAGTCGCTGATCACCAGGATAAAACGATGTCCAGCACTACTTCTCTCCAGGGGTCCCACAATATCCATAGCGATCCGCCTAAAAGGGGTTGAGATCACAGGGAGAGGTTGTAGGGGAGCTCTACCCCGCTGGGACACAGCACTCGTCTTTTGACAGATGGCACATGTGTTACAATGTGTTTTAACATCAGTGTATAGTGTGGGCCAATAAAACCTTGAACTAATGCGTGTGTATGTTTTCTGTTGACCCAGGTGGCCAGCCCATGGAACCGTGTGTGCCAGGTGCAAGACAAGAGGACGACAACATAAGGGTACAATTAAACGTGTCACATCATTGCTTTGCATATATAACACACCATTCAACATTACACAGTGTTCTTTGCCTCCCTCTGTCCGATCGTCACACTCAGCTTTAGCAATTAGGTTCTTTAAGGTTTCATCCTCTTTTTGTAATTGGGCTATGTTCCCTGGGACTTTCCAGCCATCCACTTCCAATCCCTTCACCGAGGTTTCAGAGGCTGGGGTACCCAGGTACTTCTCTAGCCGTCGTTGTCTACGTGATTTCCTAGGGCCTTTAGTCCCGCCCTGCAGCAGACTATCGCTTAAGTCCGGCAGTGGCTGCAGACCTGCCCTGGCTTGAGCTCTGGTAAATGCAGGACAGGCCACATCGACATTGCTATTCATGATAGTATTTTTAGAATCTCGACTGGCGGGTGGCAAAAGTTCATATAATACCGGAAAATCTCTTCCCAGAATCATGTCAGCCGGTAAATTGTCCACTATGGCAACATTTAACAAAAACATTTGTTCAGCTACCTCTACCATCACTTCAACTAGGGGATACCTCTTTACATCCCCATGCACACACTGCACAGAGGTAGTGTTCACATAGTTCACATTATTTACCCAGCATGATTTCATCATTGACAGAGAACTGCCAGTGTCCAACAATGCCCTCAGAGCCTGTCCGTTCACAGTCACATCATATGTGTTGACCCCTTCCCCTATAGAGTCAAAATCACAGTCCTCCTCTCTTGGCACATAACAAAATCCAGTGAGCTTTGCTTTGCGAACAGGACACACAGCTGCCTTGTGTCCTGGCTGCTGGCAGTAAAAGCAGAGCCAATCCTTGGGCGTTGACCTAGGATTTGGTACATTGTCGGACCGTTCCACTCGCCCTTTGTCAAATCCAGAGTTATGGGAACCACCGCGTACAGTACCTTTATATGGTTGAGTACGGAGATCTCCATGGTGAACATTCAGATACTGCTGTGCCAACTTCGCTGCAGCCAGTCCTGACATCGGCTCGTGCTCTCTTACCCAGGTACGTGCGTCGAAGGGTATCACCCGTAGAAACTGTTCAAGGACAACGGTCTCACCAATCTCCTCTTTAGAACGTTCCTCTGGTCGTACCCATCGTTTGTAGAGATTCGTCAGCCGATGATAAGTCTCCGTTGGCGATTCTCCAGCTGGAACGGTTGATATCCTGAAGCGCTGCCGATATGTTTCGGGAGAGATGTTGAATTTCTCCAGCAGTGCTGTCTTCAGGTGCGCGTAGCTATCTGCCTGCTGTTCATCCATAGCCAGATACGCCTCCAGCGCTTGCCCGGTTAACAACGGCACCAAACGATAGCTCCATTCTTCCTCCGGCCACTTCCAGGTCTTTGCCAGACGCTCGAACCGCCGGAGATAGTTCTCGATATCTTCCCCTGGTTGGAAGCTCGGTAACTTTGGTCCAGCCCACTGCGTTGTCTCTCTCGCTGGTGTGACACTCGGGGAGTCTACTATGGAGCTTGGTCTACGTCGAGTGGATACCCCTGGTGCTGGTGTCGGTAATTCCATGCGGATACTTCCACCATCCGGCGAGGTCTCAGCAGGACGAGCCGACTGCACAATAGACTCTCGAAGCCCTCGAAGCTCCAGCATATATCGCTCCTCTCTCTGCTCTTGAGAGTCAAGAAATCGACGCATCAGGGAAATCATTTCCCCCTTACCTGACTCCTCAGGCTTAGACACTGGAATTGGCTTGTGCGAGACTCCCACGGCTTCCTCCTCACCCTCTGAAGTTTCCACCGAATTCCAGGCCTCCTCTTCAGCTGACACCACCTTCATCTGGGACCGTAACCCTGTCCGGGGTTTCCGACCCTTTGGCGCTGTTCTGCGAGTTGCCATCCCACCGCTGCCACCAAATGTGATGAAAACGAACCCACCAGCTCGTCCTCGGGAGGAATTTGTGAATTCAAAAGATGAAAAATGATGGCACACTCGCTGAAAACACTTCTGTGCAAGGTGATGTTTATTTACAGTGTCCTGTTTACCAAAACCCCAAAAGTATCAAACAAAATAATAAAATAGAAAAGAAAACCAAAGTAGCAGATTAATCCTTCACCAATAAGAATCAAACAAAACTATGACAGGTTTTTAGAGTTTACGTGAGGCACCACAGTTGCACTCTTGCATTGACTTGCCTCACCAGAACAAGCCTTGATTTGGGGTTTCTCCTGGGCTTATAAAGGCCAAACCCCGCCCTTTTTCGGGGCCATACCATTTTCCAGGTAAGTATGCATTTCTATGTAACTTACTAGTACCTCAGTTACTAGTATCTCCCACCTTAATAAATACTGACACCATATACACTCCATAGACATAACAAATAACAAACATGGCATTCTTCACCTAATACATTAAATATATGATCTTCATACACAAACATCTACAAAAACACCCAGACACTAAACACAATGGTATCGCCCACTCCCGACCACGTTGGATCGGCGCGACCCGGAAGTGCCGTCATTTGTTGACGGCGGTTTGTTTGAGTCGGCCGATCATTCTGGAAGACAATTAACACTTCAACTAACAAACATAAGACGAACAAAGACAAAGTGCAGGTATGTATGAAATGTATGGAAACAGTTATGGAAAGTGGGAAAGTGAAGAGATGGTAAAATGTGTCCATGTGCTATCGGTGTTGCGTGTGCACCCACTTCCCCGACAACGCTAACGGGAAATGGAAGGTAGCGGTTAATGAATGCAATATGTAGGTGTGTGTGTAAATGTAGGTGTGTTAGTGCTGCTTCCCCAGCGGTGGTAGTTAAAGTGAGTTTATCACACACATGATAGAAAAAATAAATGTTCCTCTATTTGTTGAGACCTGTTGGAAGCAAGAACAATTGTCTGCAGGATCCTGGGCCCCTCAGGCTCAGAGTAATACACTTTCAAAAACAGACTCTTGTCAGTCTTTTCATAGGACTTGACAACACACCACAATGTTTATCACTTTCGGCAGTGTTTTATGAAATTTGGAGAGGTTTCCTGGAATATGACACCAAAATGTTGAATTTACACCACTGTATTTGGATATGCTGTGCATTAAAAATTTGGGTGATGCCAAATTCAGGCAGAAATCCAAAAAATGGACCCGGGGTGGAGCGGGCTAAAAAACATGATTACTATAGTTTAAAAAATCGATTCACGGCTTTTGAGAATCGATATTGAATCGACCGCATGTAAATAAAACAACGATTCATCGGTTTTTTTGCCCAGCCATTGGTGCACAGTAAACCGGGCTCAGTGAATGACTTTTATGGGGGATTTATTCACTTTGTGGGGACTTTCAGAAAGACTAGAAAACCTTTATCAAAGATACTAATGTAGATAAAATATTTAACACAGAAGATAAATATATGTATAACTTTACTTACAGTAAACGTCAAGACAAGAACTGTATGTAACAGACAGAGGCTTTACTGCAGCGGCGCGTCAAAACTAAACCACAACGCAAGTTTCATTGATTTAACTTCGAGTAGATGCAGACGGGGTTGAATTCGCCCCTTTCAGCATTAACAACAGTTTGAAACAACAGTTCAAGTGCAGAAATACATAAGAAGCTTAATTTGCAACTAATTTGAGTTACTAATTCAAAAATTCCCAACCCTGGCGGAAACGGGCTTCCATATTTACCTGAAGGCAAAACTCAAGAACCTATTATACGTTTAACGTGAAAGTTCTGTAGATATACTGTTAAGTGCACCAATTAATTTCAGTAACACAATGAGACTTTTTCTTTGAAGTGGAATGAATTTAGAATTGGTGTGTATTTCTAGTTAAAAAAGTTGTTACACAGATGTTTTATTTATCCCACATCACTGGAGTTAAGTTAATGGGCTAATGATGACATGGGATGCTTCTGTGATGATACCTGGGCGTTATGTTAACTGTTTTGAGAAAGTGCCAACACATTATTTTGAGCAATATAGAAAAACTGTAAGTCAGTTGGTAATGTTTGTTGCTGGATCTTGTGACTATTTATCTATGATCCAGAACATCTTATCAAATTAAATGGTTCAGTTATTCTGTTTCACTGTTTTACATCTAAGCATCTGTGCTCATATTGAAATCAAATGCTCTGTGTTCACCTTCTTTTGGGCAGATTGATGATGTTTACTCCTCATTGTTTGTTTAATGCTGAGATACTCAACAGAAAAGTTGAAGTGAAATAGTTTGTGCTGTGATCATCTGCTGCGGGCATGAATGAACTCACACATCTTCTTGTGTTTTACGCCATCTGCTGGATGAATGAGGTAAGACTAGTAGTGACCTGCCTTTGTTAATTTGAATGTACATTACATGAGGATCCTTCAATGATACCTGAACTTCATGTTACAGTACAATACGATATATTGAGATAAATATTGTAGTAGGAGTAGCATTTCTGATTTCTTTTATTTTTATACTTTATGTGTCTAATTTAATTTTATTACATGATGAAATACAGATTTATGTGAAAACTCAAAGAGAAGTTTTTTTTACAGTTAAACAATAAATGTTATTGTTATTTATCAGGCAAATGATAAATAACTTTAAAGATAAAAGGTTTACATTGATGTTTATACCACGGGCTGCGTCTCATTCAGCTTGTAAGGTGGTGAATCAGTATCTGGAGTACAGGGGTTTTGTCATTGGTAAGACACCGGCTCACATTGTGATAGTGTTCGCTTTTTTTCCTGTGACAACCAGCAAAACCCACATCTCTCTGACTTCATTTTTCAAATAATGGATGAAATATAATAAATAAGAAACACTTTCATTATTTTGTTACATATCCGTGCACACATTTGGTGTAATATTACATTCAACTGTTAAGTAGATTGTGTTCCCTGCCTCTCTAGTGTGTGTATACATAGATAGAATAAAATAAACATTTGTCTTTTCAAAAGTTCTGTCACCTTTCGTTTAATTTATTAAGTTGGCTTGTGCAATTTCGGTTAAACAGATAAAAAAAATGTTACATGACTTCGGGGTATGAGAACATAGGCCCTGGTCCAACTGGCACACTACGGTCTTGTGGACCTGCTCTGAGTCCACTTGGTGACGTCAGAAAGTGCAGACCTATAGGCACAAGGGTTCATGGGAGCGCATTTTTGGGACAGACTTGAGGTTCTCATGCCGGAAAGAGGATCTGTGCTTTCTAGTCGCTCTCACGGTACTCTGATGTCATTCACTATTGGTCTGCGCTGTTGTCCCATTTGTTGTTTTTTGGGACAGGACATTCAGGTTGTCATAGTTCTGTATTTCATATGGTGATCGTGCCACCTGATCATTAAGCAGGAGATGTTTGTAATGAAACTGCTAATGCATATTTATTTATTTACCATGTGTACAAATGTGTTCTTAATATGCACATATTGTGTTACTTAACATTTTTGTGTAATACAGAAGCTGTGTTGTTCTGCTTTACAGAGACCATTACATATAAATCTACAACAAACCTTCAGGAGCTTATTCCCTTAAGTAAGAAAACGGAGTGCATTAAACATTTTTATACTTTAATAATTAGTAGAAATAAATAAGAAATAATGTGAAAAGAAACAATTAAAATTTTGAGTTTTATAGAATCATTAATTGAAAAAATTATGTTTATGTTTGTCTGACATCCACGACACTCCTCCAATCCGTTCTCAGATTTGCAAGGATTCCTGGGTAGGTAACTAGTGTCTGTTTCAAAGCTGTTGGGTTCCAAGGTTGATCTCATCATGTTTTGTTTTTGTTTCGTGTGTGAGTGAGTGTTCGAACATGTGGAGTTCGTGTCTTGGCGCCACGTGTTCGCTGTCTGCGTGTGATTGTTGTCACCTGCCGCTCTCATTACCCCATCATTTTCCTCACTACCCACACCTGGTTTCTATCTCACCTACCCCTTTATAAACGCCTTCACTTCCCCTTGTCCCTCGTGCTATCGTTGACTTAGGTCACAGTACCATCCGGCTTCTATCAGGTCCAGTCTTGTCCAGTGGATTAATCCTGTTGTACCTCTCTAGTCTATTCGTAGTCTCGTGTTTATATTGACTGTCCTGTTGTGTGTGTGTCCTGGGATTCCCTTCGTTCTTTCCTCTAGACATTGATAGTCTCTCACCATCATCGACCAGCCTCCCGAGGAGGAACAACTTACCACTATTCCAAGTTGATCCAGGGGAATACTCACGCCACCTGCAGACGGGTTCCTCGCTTTCCCCCACGTGGTTGACGTTGCCGTACACTGGGATCTTTCTCAGTTGGCCTCGCAGTCAACCAGCTCAAGTGGAACTTTCACATGCTTCACTGGCTACCACTATTCCACCTGTCTATTTTGTCTCTACCTAAAATAAACAATTATTTACTGCAATTGATTCCTCGTCTTCTGACCACCCCTGACAAAAGCAGGCTTCGCAAGAGACCGCATCTAGGGCACAAAGGCGGCGCTCGTGAGCACACCTCTGAGCCCCAAAAAGACAATTGGGATGCCCTACAGACTCGTGGGCCATTTGAGACAGGGCCATAGTAAACATCGATGCTCTATAACTTTTGCTTGGCATTGTGGGAATTTTTAGGGAATGAATGTTACCAGTTTAGGATTTCAAGAATGAGATTTAAAGGCAATTTCATGTCTTGAAATATAACCAGTCATAGCATTTAAAGTTTTGCAAAAAATGATTTACTCTAACTGAAAGAGAAGTCGATCCAGATCTGATATTCCCAGATAACAACCATTCAAAATAATAACACAGGTATACAGGCACTGTTTAATTCTATACAAAAATGTAATAAATATGCCTTTTAATAAAATACATGACATTATATTTATAAATATAAAATTCAAGTTGCCTGTTTCTGGTATTTGAAGCGTTGTTAATAACACTGTCACACTGCTGGGGTTACTCTTGCGATGACAATCTGTACATAATCCCTTGTTTTGTAAATGCTTTATTAACATTAAACTGCATGTTTACACATACTGTAAAGTTTGACAGAGAAAGCTCATGTTCATGTGTGATGTGGATGACTTTAAATTATACTGTAAATTTTCTGTTATTTCGGCTTGATTTGGATCTCTAATGTTGTCGACAGATCTAGAAGCGTTTAACGCAGTGCACACCCTAAAACGTTTGTCAACCAATCAAAATGAAGCATTCAACAGCTCCCTTGGAAAAGCTGTGCCATTGAATGTGATGAATGCATAAACTCGAGAGTTGCAAAAGGTTTTTATTGACTCTTAGGACAGACAATGTCTCATTTTTTGTGGTTTTATTTTCCATTTCCACTTTTTTAAACTTTTTTTAATGCAGTTAAATGTCAGGCTGTATGAGCCTAATTTGTCATGATTATGTCTCCATCATAATGTGTTGGCCACCCCCTGTCACACGCCAGAACAATGTAACGACCATAAGTAGACCTACTACCTCTGTATACACAGTTTGGATATCTCTCCCCACTTTGTAAATTACATGTAACCACAGGAAAAGGTTGGTTGCTTTTATACATGCCTGCCATACCTCTATAATTTGTTCCAGCACCATTACAAACTTTTATAACCTCTTTTGGGTGTGCTTTTATAAAGGTGTTGATTCCTTTGCATTTGTTGTCAGTTTTTAATTCCCTGATTTCTTGATTGGTCAGAGGTTCCGTGATCTCTCTATTACTCATCATACTGGTACATCTATCCTTAGTCATGTCTACATACACATGCTGTCTGAGGAATTTGTCATAGCGTGGCTTTACATCAGCTGGTATATCAACAGCTTTAACATCAATGGAACACAAACTCAGCAGAAGAATCACAGCAGACAGATGGGCCTCCATGACCTGCTGAATAATATACTGTATACATAAGCAACGTCGACTGCCATTTGACAAAATCAATCAGTTTATGTGATAAACGAAACAAATATGATGTGGAAAAAAAGGACAGAATACAGACCTTGATTTTTAAGGGAGAGAAGTATTGTGTTCTAGAAGAGTTGTTTATTGTCTGCAGACTGTGAAAGATATAAGAGTGTTTTATGAATATCTGACATAATGGCACCTTTAGCTGATTGTGTTACTAATTAATTTGTTAGCAAGTATTTAAAAAAAGTGTTTATTGTATCCACTTGACACACCCAAACTCTATACATCGTGAACATCAAATATGTTTTACATTTCATTCAGTATGATATACAGTACAGAGTTTCTCATTGAGCTTCAGTGTAAAGCACAGCATTACTCACATTGCAGGGCGTCTGTCGTCTTCAAATAAACCTGTGGCCTGAACCTCAAAGTGTTTGTGTTTGTGTCACCTTTGGACTATTTATGCTTGTGTTTGAGAAAATGAAACTCTGACGCTTTCAGCCAACAGCCAATCAGGTGAAACATCAAGAGCCAGAAGTCATTTTATGGTCAGATCCACACATGTGAACGCACATGATAATTGAGAAATAGCTGATAACAATCTCAATCATTCCGTTACATTATCGTCCAAATGATGAATAACGTGTAGATGAAAGTGAAACCTCATTTTTGTTCTGTCATTTTGTTTTCATGTAGTTTTTCACTGACAGCAATTCCATATTGCTAATAACGGCTTAACATCAACAATTCTGTCACTTACCTTTATTGTAAAAAGGTAGGACCGATGATTCCTGCAATATGTTGTTACTGTAAAATGCGTTGAAGGATGTCCAGTAAAGACTTGTTGGCCAGTTATGATAAATGAAGGAATCAGAGATATAACTGTGTTTACCAAAAAAAGTATATATAACTTATTTTCTTTCAATTTGTTAACTTTAGTTAGTTTAAATAAGCAGTGACAACTTTTTTATTAAAGGGGGTTCAACTGTGCTTCATGCATTCTGACTTCTTTACAATGTTGAACGTGACTGCTTTTCATGCTTAACATGGCCAACTTGTCAATAAATGAGTTAGACGTGTGGCGTGGTATTTGGGTGCTCAATATACTCCCTAAGGTTCGTACATGTTTCAGATACTTTTTTACTTTACGTAATAACATTTCTTAGTCCCTTATGGACGGGCCAAGCATGTCTCCAGACCTAAACCCTATTGAGAATATACGGGCATCCTCAAACGGAAGGTGGAGGAGCATAAGGTCTCTAGCATCCACCAGCTCTGTGATGTCGTCATGGAGGAGGACTCCAGTGGTAACCTGTGAAGCTCTGGTGGACTCCATGCCCAAGAGGGTTAATGCAGTGCTGGAAAACAATGGTGGCCACACAAAATGTTGACAGTTTGGGCCCAATTTGGACATTTTCTCTTAGGGGTGAACTCATTTTTGTTGCCAGTGGTTTAGACATTAATAGCTGTGTGTTGAGGTATTTTGAGGGAACAGCAAATGTACACTGTTATACAAGCTGTAGACTCACTAATTTACATTGCAGCAAAGTGTCATTTCTTCAGTGTTGTCACATGAAAAGATATGATAAAATATTTACTCAAATCTGAGTGGTGTACTCACTTCTGTGTGATACTGTGAGATATCAATGTTAATGAACTGTATGGGCGATTCCAACGTTATGGTCGTGACATTTTGAGTTATGGACGTGACATAAAAATGTTCGGAGAATGAATTTGGTACGATTATATTGTACCATCTGTTTATATTTTATATTATATTAGTATAAACATCCAAAAAGTCAGTCAATGAAAAAAATATATATTTAAAAAAGGGAAAGAAACATGCGTTATGGATGCGACAAAATAGGACACGTTTTTTAGGAGACGACAAACTCTGTAGGATTTCTGTAAAATAAAATGCACAATCCAAGAGGAAAATGAATGGAGAAGGGATGCTTCTTTGTAGAACATGAAACAGTTTCTTTATTTAAATTTTTTAAAAAATTTAAAAAAAATAAAATCCTGAAAATGGCACTTACCTGAATATGAAGAATCATACACTAAAAATAAAATAAATGCTTTGCAAATTTGAAGAGAGATCTCATATGGGTATTTGAACAACCATATGTTAAAATATGTGCTATTACAATGGGAAAAACTTTATTTTTTAGTGTTAAGGTTGACATTTCCACGGAATTGCTCGTGTATATGGTGCCTGTTTTTCTTGCGTCAGTTGTCTGGTATTGTTTTTATTGTAATGTGTACGTTGTGCCGTGTTCTCTGCTTTGGTTTTCTTTCATGATATTTTTATATTAAACCTTTTTCATTTGGATCCTACTCGACTCCCTCATCATTACAGTGTTATGTCCACTTTAATGTCATTCAGCATAACCATTATAAATGTTGTGACCGCTCATGCGCAGTTACACAGATGGAGTTGATCTGGATACTGAGTGGATAAGAGCATGGCGAGGAGAATCTGTGCTTTTTGATAATTTATTAAAGTTTAACATCTTACTTTTCATTATTCAAGCATATAACAGTAATATTAAGCGAGTAAGCATTTTATAGTGACCTTATCTGGTGATATTTTAATACAATTTCTGCATTGTGTATGATAACGATTAACAAGCTTACATTGCTAATTCCTTAGCTCTTTAGGTAAAATGTTTCATATGAAATAATAAAAGGTAATGTTATTCTCAAAAATCTCATCAATTATAAATCTCATTATGTTAATGAGATTTGATCGTATCAACTGCTCGCGTCCATTTTGATAAATGCCAAGTTTTGCCTGAAAAAGACCATACACCCAGTTTTCGGTCGTATGCTAGTTTCATAAATGAGGGCCAGTAAGTGCACATGTTTCACATACTACATTAATACAGACAGGGGATTCGGTGAAAGAGAGCACAAGTAAAGTTTTTTGGTCATTTTTACCTTGACCCAGTTACATTTACAAAAAATAACAGCCTCATGCAAAGCATTCTGGGAACTAGAAATCTTCCAAATCATTTTTCTGTTCCCAGGATGCTTTGCATGAGGCTGTTACTTTATAGATAAAGAAAACAAACTTGTTAATGTTTAATGTTAAGTGATCTTTGAACAAACTGTTGCCAGTAAATCTCATAAGTTTAAATCAATAGTAAGTTGGCAAACTGCTGCCATGACTGTCGTTTCTAGAGAAATGTTTAACAGTTTATTCACTTTGAGAAATGATCATAAAATCTAATTTAGGATGGTTTCTATATAACATTTTATGAATGAGGCCCTCGGTCTAAGTGCCCGAAGATCACGGTCATCCAGTATGCTTTTCCGGCCTTGACCCTTGCGTACAGAGATTGTTCCAGATTCTCTGAATCTTTGGATGAAATTGTGCATTTTAGATAATCTTTGCAATTTTTCTCTGAGAAACTCCTTTCTGATATTGAGTATTGAGTATTTTTTGCCGCAGCATTGGGGGAATTGGTGATCGATCCTCTGCCCATCTTGACTTTTGAGAGACACTGCCACTCTGAGAGGCTCTTTTTATACCCAATCATGTTGTTAAATGACCTAATAAGTTGGAAATTGGTCCTCCAGCTGTTCCTTACTTTTCCGTCCTCTTTTTATATGCTATGTTATCTTTATTCTATTGTGAATACAATATAAGTTTATGAGATTTGTAAATTATTCCATTCCTTTTTACTCACAATTTTTACAGTGTCCCAACTTTTTGGGAATCGGGTTTGTATTGGAAAAAAACAGTATTAGGTAATGCAATAGTTACATTCCATGGTAATTAGTTACCTTTATAATGATGTAACTAAGTTTCTTACTCAATTACTATTTGTGAGAAGTAACCAGTTTCAAGTTACTACACCTTATTACTTTTTTTAAAGTAACGTGCCCAACACAGGCCGGTGTACTCATTTTGGTTACTAGCATGGCAGCAACCAATGATGACACTCCAGGGCTGCTTGTCAGATATTAACCAAATGCCTCTATGAGATTTGGGTGTGAAGAGACGCCTTGTTAAGTTGCTAGGATGGTTGATAGGGCATGTTCTTAAAATGGCTAAGGTGGTTTGTGAGTGGCTATTTGCTACGTTGCGTCAAACTAGTCCACCCTCACGTTTCTATGACATTTCTATCCAAAGACATCCCTTTGAATAAAAGTATATTTCACTTGTTGCTAGGGTCCTCTAAACGGTTGCTAGGGCATGGCTTGATTAGCATTGTATGCTAACTTATAAAAGTAATTGAGCTCCTCTCTTTAATAAGCCACTCAATTTTAAACCTCATTTATGCAAAATGATAAAGAAAAGTACAAGCCAAGTATACATAAAAGGAATACATAAGTATATCTCAATCAAAATACAAGTAAAGTACAAGTAAAAGCCAAATATGCTTAAACATTTGTCTCATTAAAATCAAGTGTACTTACTGTAAGAGTAAATGTAAATATATTTCTGAAAAGTACATAAGAAATAGACTGAAAGTATACTTTCCTACTGTAGGTTTAAAAAAGCATACTAATAGCACATTTGAATACACTTATATTTGATCATGTAGGGCACATTTCTCAATACTTTGTTGACAATTCCAAATACCCTTGACACAATGTGAGCTAAACTGTGACATATATCATTGCTCTGGCACAACACGCATTCAAACACTACTTCTTTCAAAGTCCATGATTACTTTTCTCATTTCCCCACAACAGCCAAAACTCTGTGTACATACAGGCTAATTTACAGATGTTTACATACTCTTTTCAAAATAGTTAAGTTGATAGTGTGGCGGGGTAAGAGACACGGCAGACACAGAGCAGTGGTAAAAGCAACCCCGGTGGGGAATTTAATAAACAACATAAAATATATGGTCCAAAAAGGTACCATTCGGGTGCTCATAAATAATAATATGCCAGTCCGTGCTCGTGAATGGAGATCCTCGTTTCTACTCCCCTCGCTGTCCTTCCGTCTTCCTCTCTGGGGCGAAATGGGAACAGCGGTTGTAGCCTCTCGACCCAGGACCTCGAGTGTTCTGTGCACGCGGCCTTTATGCCCGGCAGCTAATCCAGTGCAGGTGTGGCGCAATCAGCGCTAGCTGCCGGGCTGTTGCCCAGGTGACGCTGATCCCAGGTCAGCACCGCGTCACATAAGTTAAAATAGTAAAATAGTTAAGTGTACATACAGGCTAATTTACAGATGTTTACATACTCTTTTCAAAATAGTTAAGTTGAGTTCAACACATTAACACACTTTAGTTTTTTTCACAATTGCTTACATCCATTTGTCTGGTCTGTAGTCACATTTTCAAAACTCTAAACATAATTAGCACAACATCCATCTGTTGTGATCATACCATTAACACAGTTTATGTAGTTCTCACATGACATTTTCATAAGCTCATTTATATACAGTCAATCAGCATGTTTCTAAAACGCTCAAATATTCTTTGCATACAAGCTTAACCAACACCAACACCATGTATCTTTCTTCTATTATTTTCAAACAGCCGCTTACAGTAGCTGATAAGCATTTTATAATACACAAGTCTCAATTTGAGACGTAATGAAGTCATTCTTTTACTTGATTGAATGTCGTATAGATGACCGTGGTACTGCATTTCTCGTCTGTCATTTTGTTTTCCTCCGTCTAACTTGAAATCAAAGGTCATGTTTTTTTTCTCACTGAGAGAAATTCTATATTGTTTATAAAGTCTTTCTTGCAGCAATTGAGTTACTTGCATTTTCCGTTCTGTAAGGTACAGATTATAACTTCACTATGGCTTTTGCATTGTATGTTCTATCCACCGTTTTCTTCACAAGGGCGGAATGTAAATGTCTCTTCATAGTTCTGGGTACCGCATCAAAAATGTCAAAACATTGTTTACTTTATTATTTACTTTTTATTGTTACACAGTAATAACATTTGTGTTATTTTCAACTCATCATTATTTAGTGTGTACTTGTTGCATTTTTGTCATTATCTTTTCTGCATTCCCGTTATTTTGGACTTTTATGTTATTTCCTGTTGCATGCCATGTTTGTAGTCCTTTGTAGTTTTTCTTGTTCATTAGTTCCCTCAGGTGTTTCTTTTTTCCTTGTTACCCCAGTGTATGTTCATTTTAATTACATTTTATGTATTTTGTTATATGCTTTTGTCATTTTATTATCCGTTTTATTATCATTTTATTATCTGTGCCTTCAATGATGGATCCGATAGGAATGGCGCATCAATATTATGTGAGTAAAACAGTTTTGTACTATGTGTCACTATTGCTTTGTTAGAAATCGTTTGATGTGCCCTGAGCACTATACGCACAAGATTATTATGACCTGGGGACCTCTAGTCATTTATATTAATTGCAGCGTTTGTCTGTGATCTTAAGCCTGTGCGAATCGTCATCATAATTTTCAAGGGTTTATAAACCGGTTGTGATTATATAGATAATAAAATTAAATGCAGATGAGCACAACAAAGCATAAACAAAATATAGCACAGAACCTGATGGATTCCTGCACAGAACATCTCATACCTTTGGAACGGTAACAGAAACATTTAGGGGTTTTAAAACCGTGACTTTCCAAACTGCGGTATACCTTGAAACCGGTATTCGGCCCATGCCTAAAGTGACAAGATCACTTAGATCACTATGATGAATTTTCTACTCATCTAAACAAGTTTTGTGCTCGAGTAATTGAATCATTGGTTTCATGAAGGAACGTAGGTCTATTAATGGAGATGATAAGGCACACATTACATACAACACATAGTACGTGGGATCACAATTGGTCAAAAACATGCAGGGTAGAAATTTGAGCTCTCAAACTACCTTGTTTATTATTTATAATAATGAGTGTTTTTGCACTACAAGCTGTAAAACTAAAACAATATGAAGTGCATAAACTCCTAAAGCTACTAAAGTTATTGATAAAACAGCAGTGAGTGCTTCTTTACTTTTGTTTATTTCATCTCTAAAAAGATAGAAGACTGCTAAAGACTGGTCCTACATCGTACAGTATGAGACACCCTAAAGACAGCCGTTGTCAGGGTCTTGCGATCAAAGACAGCCTGTAAACATTTTCTGGCAGTGTCAGAAATTTGGCTTTATTGTACAACCTACGACTGAGTAGCCAATAAAAATCAAACACGAAATGACGTATTGATCAACACTACTTTGCAATAAAAGTTCAACTCCATGGAAGTGAAAAAATAACAAAGATAATACCATAATACTATCGCTCTCTTCCGCTGCCACATCTTGTTTTTTTCCATCACACTTGAAAAGCACAACTGCCAAAGTGTGATTCATTTTGCTGTGTTTGTTTACAATTTGCGCATGCTTGATGCTCCATCAACTTGGACCATAGATTCAGGTGTTATCATAGTACAGTGTACATGGCATGTCGTTCCCAAGTTTATTAGATCCAAGTCGCGCAGTGTTACCTGTCATGATATTATAAGGGCACTGAAATCAAATAAAACCAGAGCAGATGTATTGTGTGCACCTGTTACACCTATCTGTGTTTAACTTCTCACATATTAGTGACCTCATGTGTGCAGGTCTGCCGTAGCCTAAGACGGGTCAACCACTGGAGCTAAACAGAGTTGAGTGTTGATGGGAGACCTTCTAGGAAAAGTAGGTTGCTACTGGAGGAGGTGTAAGTGAGGTCAGAAGGAAGAGCTCACCCTGTGGTTTTTGTGGGATATTAATGGTCAAAAAGCACCGTTCTTTAAATGTCACATTAAACCGAGGTCCTGACTCTCTCTGGTCATTTAAAATCCCATAATGTCCGTTGAAAAATAGTTGGGGTGTAACTCTGGCATCCTGGCCAAATTTGCCCATTCGGCTCGGTTCATCGTCATGGCCTTCTTATTCATGTACTGATTGGCTTCTTCACTCCTTCTCCTCTCCACCAATAAGCTGGTGTGTTGTGGGCATATCTGGCGCAATATGGTTGCCATCGCATCATCCAGGTGGATGACAAATATTGGTGGTGGTTGAAGAGATTCCACCCATCTAATTTAAAGCGCTAAATAAATATAGATTAAAAAATCTACATAAATGTGAATTCATTGACAAGTGTTATATCCATAAATAACTGCAACTTTTTATTGTTTTATTGTGTATTTTATAGTGATTATATGTAAACAGCAGTTAATGTATGTCATTTTATTTGATATTCAAACTGCTCTGATCTGCCATGATCTCTACATGAAAATGCTTTGAACAAGGTACCGGAAATGAATGCATTAAGTACAAATTGTGCAAGTAGCCCATTAATTATTTAGGAAACACTGCAGATTATTTTGTTCAATCCTGCTTTACACACATGCGTGTGATCTTTATGAACAGTTCATGTGAATTTAACGAAGGCTGGTACTATACTGCACAGGAGAGTGGTCCTCTAGAAGTGGGGTTTGATACATTTGCATAATAACATACATCCATACATATTGTAATTAGTTTTAGAATGAACAAGAACCGTAATTAACAGTTTACTGATTCATTTTGGTTTAAAACAATTTAAAAATAATAGACAATTCCATCTCTGAATTAGCAGCATGACTTTGGGTCAGCACAGCACCCTCCAGTGGAGGAGGTTACTCTTGCGATTCCCAACTGCTTGACCAGCTCAAAAGGATTTATTGACACGTCCTGAAGAGAGAGAAATATCATGAGAACTTTGAGTACAGAATATTTACAGCTATTTAAAAAACAGAAAATTGGTTGCATCTCATGATCTCATTTTGATCAATACAACCGGAGCTTCACAAAACATCACTGGATTTGCATTTCATTGGGTCACCTCATCGGCCAGCCGAGATGAGGTGACATTCTCTTGAGTAGAACAAAAAATAAGTTTTTCAGGTAAATCTGCAGTCCTCTGTGCTTCATATAATGAATGGTAATGGGGTCAAGAGTTGTAAACGCACATACAGTTTATCCAACACAAGTGTGATCCCTGCGGCTCCTGGTGACATATTGATGTCTTGTGAAGCGAATCGATCATTATTTGCATTAAACTGAACGTCAATAATGAAATTGTGAGTGTTATTCTGTAGCTTCCACCAAACATAAATTACATATCTTAAGATCTGCACACGCGTCCTCCCTCTACCACGTGTCCGATTTCCTTTGAGATGCCGCATAAATGACATGCACAGCAGAAGTGTGATCAGGATGTTTGGCGAAAGCTGTGGAACACCACTCATCATTTTATAAATGATGTTCAGTAACGATCGATTCACTTCACAAGACGTCAAGTCACCAGGAGCCGCAGGGATCACACTTGTGTTAGATATATGAGCTTTTATAACTTTTGACTCATATACATTATATGAAGCCCAGACGGTTGTGGATTTACCTAAAAATCTTCTTTATTATTCTATTCAAAATAATGTCATCTCTGATGGCCTAAAGGTGAGTAAATAAACAACACATTTGAATTCTAGGGTGAACTATCGCTTGAATCTAATGACTTACCTTGGGTTTAGAATAGCACTTTCCAGAGACGTTAACTCCTGGAGGCTGACATGTGAATTCCTCTGAAAATCTGGAGTTGATCAGAATACTGGCCACATCTCCATCCACTTCCATGACTTGATTTGCCTAAAGAAAGCCCCAAAGGTGTTCACATTATTCTTGTGTGATGCATGTAAACCAGAGGTGCTCCTGGATTCAACTGGTTTGGAAGGTTTTGTTCCAAAGCAAATCAAACCCCTAAAAAACATTAAACCTGAGCAAAACCTCTAACACACAAATGGCACGTGCACTCATATAAGCATTTAATCATGTCTGCATATAAATGATGTGTATCTACAAACAAATGACATTGAGCAGTATGTGAAGTAGATTTTGAGATATTACTGTTATTATATATATAACTTTACACATTACATAACACTTCATTTATTTGAACACAATGATTACATATGATAAAAAAAGGACAAAGTGTGCAGATCTGTCTTATGTTTAGCCAAGTATGAACTAGTTACCTTGAAGGTATATTGGGCATCAAACTCAAAGCTTTCCACCGAACCAGTAATGTTTCCATTGTATATGGCCAGACAAGGCTGCTTCTTTGAACCTTTTGGCAGCTTGAAGAGCCGGTATGTTGCCGACACAAACTTGTAGTCACCTAATTAAAGTGACATTTTAAATATTACTAAACCATGCAAACAAATATAACCAATTAATGGATAACAACAAAAGTTAGGCAAATAATGATGGAAATTGAGATCGCATCTTATTCATGGTAGAAGGTCTTCTACTGAGCATTTTTGTTCTTTGTTATTACTATATTCCACATTTTATTTTACTTAAATAATATAACAGTAATCAAAACTATGAAAATAAATTAGAATTCTGAATGAAAACTATATAAACAAAATAACCCAAGAAATGGTGAAGACATGGCTCTTCATAGAACATTAAATAGATTTTTTATATAATCTTTTAATGTTTATATGCCAATTTATGTGGAATAAGGGACTTTATGGATGTGACCGTCTGAATTCAGCACTTACCGGACTATTGAAAATCATGCTCTAAAAATGCTATTTCTGTATTTCTACAAAATAAAAAGCCTTTTAGGGCCAAAAGCAGAACAAATTTTGATGTGTTTGTGGTATAAATGACTTCAGAAAGGATTTCAGTTCGAGCAAGAATGCTTTTTTACTGTATGTCAGATACTGAACCTGATTGTTATATATAAATTTATATCATTGCATAGAATCACAAAGCAGCAGATTGAAACAAACTTTTCAAACCCTTGACTTACCGAGAAGTTTCTCCAGTTCTTTATTGCCTACAGTGATAATGGCGGCAGTAACCAGTCGTGGTTTACTGAAGCCAACTTCTTCAGCCAGTCGTATCAGATCTTCCCACCACAATGCCCCACTGATACACTCACCTAAAGCAAGCGTGCCGTAAGCCTACATCAGTGCCTTTGTCATTTGCTATGACTACAGGTTACATATAAGACTATACTGTAACTTGCAACATAGCAGAAAATATGTTTCACGTGAATATGCCGTTCCTTACCCCATAATACTTTGTTGGCCTTCAGGTCTTCTGGGATTCTGGAATCACTATAAACGTCGCTGAAGTACAATTCTCCTCCATCCTAATCCATTCAAGTATTCAATTCAAATGTATTTCTACAGTTAATTTAACATTTTGCATTGATACAAAGCAGCTTTACATACATATTGGTAGTAAAAACACAGGTATAATGATGTGTCAAATATTATAGGAAATATTAAAAACATACAACACATGGTCTTGAAATTTTTCTCAATCCACTTGTTAAGTCTGACGTCACGCAACACCATATATGCAAGATCATATACTGTTAGCGTGTCCAAACACACTATCACAGGAGTATTCAACTAAAATAGCCAAGTCCAGTAAACAAACCCTCCTTGCCAGTCAAGGTCCGGACAATTAAATATCTTAAAACATGAATTGATGGTCTTTGGGGGTTTGTTTAATATTTTAAGTTTCCACTTTTGACAACCGCAACAGACTCCAAGCAAATGAGACAAACCGACCGCGTGCATGTGATGCAGGAAGAATAAATCCAAATCTCTCCACACATTCATCTCTTTTAGCGTCAACTTTTCTAACTTTTGAAAAGGACATTGTTTTTTGGTCACTGACAGTTACATCTGTCTGCGCGCTCATCTCCTCAATGAAATCCCAAAGACTGTCATGTACACAGTGTACATCGCTCATAAACCACTGTTTAAATAGTACCCTCACTTGAAACAAGTTGAGGTTTGGACCCAGATACAGTATTTCTTACGTCACCACTTAACAAGCGGATTCAATGTTCACTGAAACCAAAGAGTATAGATACCAAGAGGTCAAACTAAATATAATGTTCCATTGCAAAACTTGTGCCCAAGCAGCATGTGCGAAAAACAAAATAACAACTTTAATCGATATATTCTCATACCGGATGCACATGCGTCCATAGACTGACAAGACAGAGGAGAATATGCCGATTAAAGTTATTTTCTTTATTTTTCCGCACATAAAGTATTCTCTTTGGGATTAATGCGATGATGTAATGTTATTGTGTGCTCGTGCTCGCTGTCTGCCTCTGTAGCTCTTATATAAATGTGAACAAACTAAATAATCTTTGAAGATACGAGTATGCATTTCTACTGTATATGTACTCAATGTTAATGACTGAAATGAGTACTTTGGACTTTGTTTCGCTGTACTTTGAGAAGTTTATCAGCAAACCGCTTGTCTACTCTTTCTTTCGTAAAAAATACCTTGACTAAAGTACAATTTTTCAGTACACTTTCTACCACTGAATGTTATAATATCGGTGGATTTGGAGACTTTAAATGAATGGTGTTGACTTCATGGCCATCAGTGAATGTTTCTATCTATAGTAATAGTTGTGTATGAGTCTCTTGATTGAAAAAATATAAATCTCAATATCATACAGTTACTGCTGGACATGAGTGAAATATCCAGAAATGCTGAAAAACCAAAGATTCTGGAGGACCTGGACAATTAATGATAGTGATATGACATGGCTAAAACGAATATTATGGTTTGTTTAAGATGTAATGTAATGTGTATACACGATTTATGGTAAAAAAAACGCTGTATTTTCCACATACCGTTTAATCTAGATTTATTTCTAATCTTTGTTGATTTCCGTTATCAGCCCTGCGGTGGAAAATGAAAACATTGACATACCGGCTGATCTGGATCGACACGGAATGGAACGATTAAGCAACGAGAACGATTCAGCGCAATGTTGGAAGAGCGCTCAAAATCCCTCTTGATTTCTATTAAAGAGACTAAAGATGTACAGTATCCTGTCAAATATTAGGTTGGCGAGTAACGCTTACTGTTTTTCGTCACTTCTATTACAGCATGTCAAAAGATGTAAGAACAAAACAGAAGTACCTTGAGCACATGGTAAGCCTCCCTCAAGACGCTCATCTTATCCGGTGACAAGTTTACAACACAGTTTGATCTGTCATTCAAATAAAAGAACCACATTGAGAATTCATTCACTGCTTTTTCCTAACCATCATGTTGTCATAAAATTGATATTACTTGTCTTGTTTAGGCAAAACATTACATTACTTACATAATGACATCATATGACTTCTCCTTCAGACCTGCTTCGGCCAAGGCCTCAATGTAACCTTGAACAAAATTCATATTTGGCTTTTTATAACCAAATCTCTGCACGTGGTAGTCGATGTACTTCCGAGCCACCTCAAGCTGCAAAACAAACAGGGACACGTGCTGTTAACGCTGTTTCAATCATTCATTCATTTACAAGTAACTTTAAACGGCTGTTAGGTCATGAATGGAGAAGACGCAGAGAGACGTTTTTCCACTCACTGAAAGTAAAAGGAATAGTTCAGCCAAAAACTCAAATTTGCCTTTTATTTACTCATCTTCAGGTCATCCGAGATGTAGATGACATTTTTGCTTGAGAAGAACCATAAAGAAGATTGTTTGGTAAATCCGCAGCCCTCTCTGCTTCATATAATGGGAGTATATGGGGTCCACCTGTCTAAGAGTTCCTAAAGCACATAAAACCCAAAAAGCGGCTCCTGGGGACATGTTGACGTTTCGTGAAGTGACTCTGTCAATATTTTCATAAATTTGAACGTCAATTTTAATAATATTAGCCATACTGTACAGCCTCAACACTCCCTTTCTGCAGGTGGCGCTAAACGTACCAGGCGCTGGTAGGCCATCCACCACCAAATACTACAAGTAGAAGATTGCGATTGTGTGCAGATGCTGCACATTATGATTAATATTATTAAAAATTAAGTTCAGTTTCATGAAAATATCAAACAATTCAAATTGGAGTTTTTGGCTGAACAATGCCTTTAAGGTTTATCCACAATGACACTAGTTGCTATTATTTCTGAAGGATGAAAGTCTGTAAACACCGCACCACTGGTTTGTGCGCAGCTGTGTGTGTATGAGAGCACTTGACGAGAAGGTCTGATCGATTGACAGAAACAGGCTTTACAGAATCAGATCCAAAAACAACGCCGCAAACAACGTTAGAGATCGCTGTGTTATTATAAAAAGTGCAAACAAAAAAAATCTGTTTGTTTTGAAACTATGGCTAAACAAATTAAACAGTGGCGGGCCGTCATAGTCGTCATGTTTAAACAGGCCCCTGGCTCTGCACCACAAATTTTATTTGGTCAAACAGCTTTTTGAAGAGGGCAGTAAAGGAGCATTGTGAGGAGTGACAGGTTTTCTTTGTGTCAGATCATTTCATGACCAATATATAACTTGAAAGAAGTTATAAAACTAAATAACAACTGTAAAAAACAAGTACATTGTTTCTTAGCATTTTTCTTTTTATTTATTGGGCTCGCAGTGCACGAGTAGGGTTCTCTTATCTGTGGATGACTATGGCTGTCACCCACCAAAGAGCATTTCAGACCCAGGAAAAAACCCTGCCTGTAAACCAATCAGGTTGGATTCGCCCCTCCCTACAAGCGCACAGTGCCTAGATAATAAATCATAGATAAGATAATAGATAATAAAACACAAGTGTTAAAGTGCAAATATTAAGCCGTCTACAGCAGAACGACAGAGTGACAAATTAACAGAACGATCTTTGCTTTAAATGGACAATTCCAATTCTAGCAAAGGTTTTCATCATTTATTCACGTGTCTTCCTTGTGTTGATAATACAATAAGAAGCTCTACAAGTTAGCTGAATCTCACAAAACCCCACAGATAAACCAGGTGATTCACCTAGTTCATTTTACATCAGTTTTCTTATTGTATGCTCTATTTGGATCAATTTTATTGTGAAGGCGCTCTTAACTGTTGCTCTGATTAAAACAGAGGAAGTGGTCATCTGAGACACACACACACACACAAGAATGATGTGTGACCAAACTCACAACACCTCCATTGTCTTGTGCTTGGCATCATACAGAATTGGTGCTCGTGTGAAGATCCCTACATTGCCCGAAACCCCAGATGTACCTGATCTTCAGTCATGTCAATGCCTGTGACCTGTCCCTTCTCTCCCACAATCTGGCTGAGCATGTAGCAGTCCCGTCCACTCCCGCAACCGAGATCAAGCACACTGCAGCCCTCCAAACACTCAGGGACCACCAGACCACAGCCATAGTACCTGAGAGGAGAGAGAGACACATATTCTACAACCAGAGAGATAAAACATAAAACATAAAACATGCTTTACAGGCAAAAATAAAAATGCAGTCATTGACTCACCTTTACCGTTGTTAAAAGGCCTCGACAGTGCCACCATTTTAGTCACATGTGCGACGTGAAACAATATTAATCAAATAACTACGACTTCCAAAAGTGCCTACATGTATATTATGTGACATTATGCCACATTGAAGCTTTAATGCGGTTGACAGATATTGAACTACTTTACAGGTGTACGTTTCCTAAAATTGCACACCCTGAGAATGTTCCCCAGCCAATCACAATGAAGCATTCAACAGATCTTAAATGCTTGACTGTGCTACTACATTTATAAATTAAGAAGCACAAGTGCTCCGAACAAAATACGTTACACTAGAGCCCTGAAAACTTGTCTATGGAACACAAAAGAAGACATTTTGAGATCCACACATTGGGACATAAAATGGAAGTCAATGAGAGCCCATATTGTTTGGTACTAACATTGAGGTTTAAACATGAGTAAATGATGAAAGAATATTCATTAAGGGGTGAACTATCACTCACATGCTAAAATCTTTTTGCCATATGAATGTGATATATTTCAGAAAAATTACACAACATCATGTTATCATTTAAGCATCTGAAAGATTCAGGGCTGCCAACCTCACGCAGTTGTGGTGCCTAAAATCCATCTGTCTTTTGGTGCTGCAATTTTTTTTCCCTCAGCACAGAAGTCTACCGGTGGACGTCAATCAATGTCAAAATAAGGTGGCAATTGGCCAATCAAATTTAAGAAGGCGGGAGTTAGTGTTGACAGAGCCGTTTTGATGACCAATCAAATCCAAGCACATAGTTAAGGTTCAAGTGCAACGCACGACATTAGTCGCCAAACATTCAATATTTTTACACTTTTTAACAAAAGAAATGTTTAGCGATAGTATCCACTGATGAAAACGCTGTTTTAAATGGAAAATATGTCATTTATGTGATTCATGTTATATAATTGCCAATGATCAGTGTGACCAGACAAGAGATAGTAACGGAGGTCAGCGTTTATTAGGGATTAGATTAGGAATAAATGTTTACAAATACACTGTTTATAGGTTGTGGTAAACCTATAAAAATAAAAAAACTTTTCATTTTCTTTATTTGTCAGTTTCTTTATTCCTCTGACAAGATCTCACAAGACAAGTTCCTAGAGCCTTTATAAGAGTCCATGGCTGCGTCTCAATTCGAAGGCCGCGTTTGTTGGGCGCATACGTCATTATTTCATATCATTTTACTTCAGAAAGGCAATCGTTCCATTTCAAAGTAAGAATGAAACGGCAATGATTATATCTTAAGAGAAACAAATGTTCATTTTAAATGAGACAACCTCGATGACGTATGCACCAGACAAATGTGACGCAGCCTTCGAATTGAGGCGCAGCTCTGGTCTGTGCTTAAAATTTTAAGGGACAGTTCACCTAAAATTAATGAAATTATGATATCAACTCTTTTGACAACCACAATAGTTCTAATGCAAGGTTTTTTCGTTATTCTACAACTTTCCCATACCCTGAACTCAAAAGTTGGCAGCCCTGTAGATGTTGAATCTGTTTAAATAGATCAACCATTAAATAGGTCAATCAGTATCTTTACACCAGTACTTTTATAGTCTTTTCAGCACACCAGAGTACAATATTTGCAATGACCTGCATTAACGTCATAACACAAGTCTAAACCTTACTTTGCAACAACATCCTGATGAATCTCAGCCAGCACTTTTCTCACGTATGCCGGGACAGGTTTAGCAGACGGAACACAGGCATTGCTTTTCAAATCAGATGATTGCTTCAGTATCTTTCCATAGTACTCCTGCGTAAAAGGAAAACATATTAATATACTATCATAACCATTAAATGTTTTAATCAAGTCCTAAAACATGCAGAAATTAACAAGGGGCTCTATGCATAAGTGACTTCCGCGTTTCACAGGAAGAACCCTCAGCAGATTCAGGTTGGAAGAGAGAAATGGAAAAAATGAGAAAACAGTTGAATTTAGCAGATGCTGTACATAGCAGTACACAGCCGTGGAATATAGAGGTAGCGTTCTACTTCCTTCTAACGTGGAAGTCACGCATACATATAGCTGCTGGGGGTTTTTCCCCCAAACCATGCCCCTTGAGCGAAAACCCCCCCAGCAACGTCTCTCCTTCGATTTCATTGGTCAGTTACATTATAGCACTTGTGTTGTCCAAGTTTGATTTGATACATGATATGTGCCGAAATAATACTTGGGAGACAACCAGTTCTGTAGAAGTACAAATATGTAATCCTACTACTTAACGCTGACAGAACGTTTGTCCATGGTTTGTCAACGTTTTAATGGAGATGGTCCAAGATTTAAACACACAAATAGAAGTTCTGACTTCTATTTCTTTTCTACTCTTTCAAAAAAAAAATACCTCCAACTTAGCTCTGTATACTGTGGTAGGCTATATGAGACCCGTTTTTTTATTGCACTTATGCTTTTGTTGTCCTTATGGTGTCCCAATTGCTTCCATGCTTAAACCCATCTAAAAGTCGCTTTGGATAAAAGCGTCTGCTAAATGACTAAATGTAAATGTACAACAGTTATTAAAATAAGGCAGGGGTGGGATGCACTACATTTAGTCATTTAGCAGACACTTTTTTCCAAAGGGATCACTACACTACATACAACACCAAGTGAAAGTTTTTATACTAATAATAAACCCTTACCTACCCCCTAAACTTACCCTACACTTTAATTAAACACTTGTTAGCCACTTTTCAAATATTTTGATTATTTTATTGAAAATAAACGCCTTTATAATCCGATATGTGACGGGAAAAGTATTTGTCCCAATAAGACTCGAACCCAGGTCTCTAATCTCAAAGCAACCAAACACATTATACGCTTAACCCTCTGCACCACTGGAGAAGTTAATATTTCATCTAGTTATTATTTTACATCGGTCATCTTCTGTGATCGAAACAGACACCTGATTCAGAGTTGTACCCACCAAACTGCCTTTATTTCTTTACATTCATTCATTGCATATAAACATACATATAAAAAAGAAAAACAAAATTGGACATATCTGACATCAGTACAGTAATGATGGAAAAAGACATTAAAAAACGGTTATCAAAAACAGCCAGAGGAAATAACACAACAGAAAACACAAATAAATATGGTGCAGATTACTTGACTATTTAAATACGAAGGTAATATTAGAAGCAACACTATTGGAAATGGTCAAATCGGAAGCTTTTATTTTGCAGTTTATAGTCTACAGATTTGTCAAGAAAAACAACATACCTTAACTTCATTGTAGATACTCGAGGAAGCATTTTCGCTGTTGAAAATAGAATTAAACTATAGTTACAATGATTGCTTTTCAATTGTTTGTTTATAACAACAAAGTTTCGATACTAGGTCCATAAATATTTATCAACTTTATCACTATGCTGTGAAAAGGTAACATATTAAAACAATGCATAACATCAAAATACAGAACAGCATCCAAAAAACCACCTGGTTAATGCTGATGTGTTCGCCATGTCTCGACTCTTCACACTGATGATAAGTGTCATAAGGTCCCGTCTGATGTTGTGGCTGCTGAGGACCCAATTTAGTAGGTAGTTGTAATGCCTGATCACAACGTTGTTATCGCGATACGTTGTTGTATGATAACTGAAGCTGCGTTAGCTTCTAGCGAGCTAAATATGCTCGGTCAAATAAAAGCACGAAAAGCACGAAAAACATATGAGCACATAAATTGGAACATACACGACAGTATTTCTGGGTCAATATCTGCTTAACTAACAACAAACACCACTTTTGATATTTTAAAATGACCACGGTTTTATTATATTAAATAGCTAAAACGGTAAGAACGAGATTTGTTTGATTTCACCACCCATAACCTCATTTATGTAGTTTTATGTGATGCTTTTTGTGAAAAAGACAATAATGGTAATTTTTACAAAAAATTAATAAATGATCATTCAAAATGTAACAAGTGGCCTGATACAAAAGAGCAAAAGTCGAAAACAGATACCAGACGAGCATTATAATCAAAACAAAGCTGAACAAAAAACTAAATATAACAATAATTGTTATGTACAATACAAAATATATAAATAATAATAAATATAAATAATAATCAAATAAAACACTAGGGGTTCTCTGCAAGTTTTAAATCCTCTATTAGGCAACATAAACAAATAGCATTTTTCTCTTTCATAAATCTGAGTGATAAGAAATACTCTGAAATACGTAAACATTGAGAAGTGTCTTCAGAAATGTACATCTATGTAAAAACAATTCTCAGGAATAAGAAGTGTGTTAAAGCGCCCCTATTGATCTTGAGTACCTATAGAGTAGTATTGCATACCTCATATCTTTGAAGAGTATTAAGTTTAAAAAATATATAGTTTCCAAGATCATACAGATGGGGGGGGGGGAATGCACCTATTGCCAACAAAACACAGACCTCAGTTTCACTCACCGCATGCGGTTCATGTCTTGCATCTTTAAGCGCTGGGACGGCTACATATATCAGTTTCAAATGATCTCCAAATCCAGCGTCGTATCCATCATTTATACAACATTCATCACCCAAATGCATTGAACAAACAAACACCTGAACTTCCTGAACGTATGCTCCCTCTCCTGCACACAAGTTAAAGGTACAGTGTGTAGCATTTTGAAGGATTTATTTACCAAAATGTAATATATAATTCAAAACTATGTTGTGAGTTGTGAAGAAATACCTTTCAAAATGAACCGAAATGTTTTATTACCTTACAATGAGCCATTATATGTATGTACACCGCGGGCACACCCTTACATGTAATTTATAAATGTGCACAGCCATGTTTCTATAGTAGCACTACACGGACAAACTGAGCGCGTTTCGTAAAAGGAAGGATGCACGGGACTATGTTCTTCTTCTTCGGCTGTGTTTTGGAGGCAGCTTGCAAAGCCACTACATAGAAGCATTAGCAGAGGAAGAACAATGACAAAATTTATTTGTTGTGTTTTTTATTAGAAATAGAAAAGGTTATTTGTTGCAGAAAGAAGTGAAATTTGCGCTAATGGCGGACAGCGGACCACACATACTCTGCACACGAGCCGATAGAGCGTCAATCTGTGTCGTCAAATAAAAGAAGATACGATGCAGCAAGGCGAAGTCGAGACAAAAAACGGCAGAAAACCCGAATAAACATCGGAGTGGTTCTTTTCAAAAAGGAGGGCATGAAGCAGGAAACGGGTTTGCTAAGCGACGCCGAAGTTGCCAGCTTTCTGCTGGACCGGTAAGTGTGTCCAATTTCCGCAATATAAGTGAACTGTTTGTTTGATAGCTTTAGCTAATAGATGAGCATGAGCATCAAGAGAAGTAGCGTTTTTCCTTGTACATTTTTAGCACTTTGTAATTGTATCATAAGTCCTTGTTGCATGGCCGTGTGCAAATCAAGTTAGAAATCATGTTTACAATCATATTTTGCATAGATCGGGTGTAAGTTACATTATAATACCGCTTAGCTTCTACATCCTCTCCAACACCCCTTCCTCTCCCCCCTCTTCCTCTCCCTCTTACTACCTGTGTTAAATCCTCTGATTGACTCTGTGATGATGAGAAAAACCTCTGCTAAGACTTTCGCGGTTAGATTACACGCCTTTAGCGTTAGCAAGCTGTTTCAACAGGCTGTAAATTACGAACCAAGTTACCGTACCAAAAAATGCTACGCAAAATAAGCGAATAAATCACTGACACAATGTTAAAAAAGTAACAAAAATATTCACTATAACGATTAGAGTAAATTGAATTTATTTCTTTTTCATTGTAAATAAACCTCGTCACTTGACTTGCAAAGTTTACTCTCTGCTGTCTCAGACGACGACATCTCTGTACTGTGTCCGTAACTTCAGTCGGTTGTTCGCCTGTGAGACGTAGATTGCAATCATCAACACCACCGATAATAAAAAAAAAAGAATCCGATAATGGCCGCTATCATTTACGGAACCCTTTTGTCCTGTGACGGCAACCATAGCTTCTCCAATGGGAGGGAGAGGGGGGTATCGGAGCTCTATGTTGCAATTTCCTACATCGCCAATAGTGGCCTCTGAAACTTACACACGGAACCTTTAAAGTGACGTCTGCGCGTTTCTTCTCCTGCTCTCCTTGCTGTCGCGTGGGCGTGCCGAGTGCTTTTCCGGGAGAATTTTTTATTAACTTACTAGAGATTCAGAACACCACAGAGCAAATTTTCAACACCGCACCGAGCAAAAACCAATCGTAGTCATTACAAGGTCTAGTTTTGTGGGCGTTCCCAGTTATGGCGTTTAGTAAATAGGAAAGGGAGCTGTTTTTCTAATTTCGTTCAATGGATTTTCTTTTCTGTAAAGACAGAAGAACCGCAAAATGTACTTGTTTTTTTCATCGCTTGGTTCTAGATTAGTAGAACCCTCCATGCTCGTAACAATGCTGGCTCCGCCTTCACGCAATGACGCTGTACCGGGAAGGGGGCGTGGTCAGCTCGAAATGCATTGTCAAGTCCACATTGAATTTTGCAACACTCAGCTGTGTGTAAATGAAAATGCAATCCCAAATGTTCAACCTGTTAATGTTAATGCATTTAGGGAAAATGACATTAGAATTTTCTTTTTGCAACAGTTTTGCTTGACTATCTTAAACATATATAATCAATCCGGGGAATGCATTTTCATTTGAATTTTGCAACTTAAAGAGCGTTAAAAATATCCATTTACATAACATATTAAAACATATTAGTGTTGGAACTGACAAATTTAATTGATATAATTGAATTTTTATTTTAACTTTGCACTTAATGTTGCACATGTTATTTAAAATGTATATTTAACTACACAATTGCATTGTCATTTTACATACTGCATTGCCATTTTGCATATTGTATTTCAAATTGAATATAGCAACCAATATGTTTCCATATCTGTCAGAAGTGGTAAGGACTCAGATGCGGGAGTTGGGGAAAAAAACAGTTTATTCCAAAAAAAAAACATGAAACAAAAATACTGAATATCCAGAACAAAGGTAGGTCTTCCCGCTACGCAACACGTGCCGATTATCCACGAGGGCTGAGAGAATCCAAAAAACGAACGGAAGGAAAAAAGGTCCAAACCGGCTCTCTCAAAGATGCCTCACTGGGCATAAAAGCAGGGAATCAATCCTGGAACCATCACTGCATAATGAGTACAACCACCAGTAATCAAAACGGTGAGAAAGAAAACAATACATTGCCACACTGAGTGAAGGAAACCAATGGTATAAATAAGGAGGTGATGTAATAAAGAGCAGGTGTAGGTGATAACAAATAATGTTTTGAGAAGCTAAATGCGGGACCAGATGGGAGAGAGTAAAGGGAAAAATTCCCCAAAATAACATAGAAAACCCAAAACTAGAAACATGGCCTGACACATACAACTTTGCCCAATGGCTAAGACATGTCACAGATCTTCAAGCTTAATTCTTTGATATCTTCCATGAAGAGTGATTTTTAATGCTTCACTGACATGATAGGATGAATGTCGGCTTGTTTTAGGATGGACTGCACAGCTTTATTGTATTAGTAAATGTCAATGACACTTTTAGATGCTGTGTCAGCTGTCACTCATGCTTTAGTGCTTTTTTTGGAATAGGACCTGTTAGAAACCACATACTGCTGTGCTGCATTAAAACCTTCTGGACAAACACACTTCTGTGCAGTCGACTTCATCAGCAACAATCCTCTTATTCAGGATCCACAAAACAAGACATTTCCTCCTCTGAATGCTGAATCTCTGTTCAAGTCACTTTATGATCTTTTCCAGCCTTATAATGACATTGAACTGCATGTTTTCATCGTTTGCTCATGTGTGATGTCAACGACTGCAGAATCCTGAAACCTTTCTCTTATTTCAGTTCATCTCACTGAAGTGATTTTGATCTGTAATGCACGTCCTTGCTCAACCTGTTACTTGTGATCATTCATTATATAAACTCAACAGATGTGCGAGATTTTTATTGACTCGCACACACAGACAGGTAACAAAAACATGAACTTTTTTATACATTTTTATTGTTTTTTAAGCATTTAAATGTGAAGCTGATCCTAGTTCACAATTCTGTCAGTAGAACATATTGGCCATGCACCTTTTCTTACATGTCACAAAAATAGGATGAGCATACTGTCTAGCTTTGTATTGACAGTCTGGCTGTTTCTCCACTTTTTAATCTACATGTAACCTCAAGAAAGGACACTTTGCTAGCAGACATGCCTGTAAATATGTAAGTAGTGTTAATATACACTCTGCTTATTATTATTTTATTCTTAGTTTACCTTGTCTTATTCGTTTCTCTTTGATGCACAGCAAACAAGAAGGATATTTAACATGTATGTTATTACATTACTGATTGTGGGGAATACTTTAAGGGTAATGTAATATTACAATGTCTGCACATCCTCCTCACCGGACTACACTTCCCATAATTCCTAGCACCCATCTCACCTGATCCTCATCACTGGACATGAGTTGTTTATCACCATCACCTGTGTGTCCCTCATTATCTGTTGTATTTAAGTTCTCCCCTTCCTGATGTTCTTTGTCCAGTATTGTTTGTTCATGTTAACGTGTATTTCTGTTCCTGTCTCCCAGAGGATCTAATAAAAGATACCTTTGGATTATACTCCATTGTCGTGAATTACTCTACATACGCTACACGTGACAGGTAAAGTGCACGTGTGGTTTGCATGCTTAAGAAAATAAACATGGTTTTTACAATAATAATCAACACGTGTCACACAATCCATATCACCTTATCGCCAGCATAATATACTATAAGCACACACCACAGTATCGTCTGGTCTCTCATACACACACGCAATCTAAAAAGAAAGACCTATTTCATCTCTATTAAACGACAGACATGTGGTTTTCCAGCAATTGTAATCAATTACTCGTGGCATCAGCACTTGTGTGCTCCGTGCACTAGTTGTTATTGTTAATATATGTCATTATGAATCTTTTTGTTATTGTGTGTCTTTAATGTGTTGTATGTAGCACCTTTGTCCCCGAAGGAACGTTGTTTCGTTCCACTGTGAACTTGCTAGCTGTATGTGGTTGAAATGACAATAAATCTACTCCAACCTTGAATACAAATGTATTGAAGCAGATGGAATCACTGGGAACACATTGGCACCAGTCAACGGCAAACACCTGCAGTGAGAGAATCAAAAGACTGATCGTTATGTCTGATAATCAGACTGAGTTAGTTTGTCTCTTATAAACATTCTCTGGAGTGAGTGTTTGATGCTGCTGTTTGACGCACAACACCCAAGTAAAATGACGCCGTTTGATCTGTGACCCCTGAGCCCTCATTAAAATTCGTTCAGATCCTTTACACCTGAACTCCATCGTGACTTTGTTCAACGCGAGCTTCACCCCAAAAGATCGCCAGAGGAAATCTTTTATCGCGATAAACACGTGTTTCCCAGCGGCACGCGCTGCTAAACGCGCGCTTGTCTGAGAGCGCGAGACTGCCGTGTTGTCCCCGAGCACCAGACGAGATCACCTGAAGATCATCAGAGTTTTCCCCGAGCAGCACACGAGATCATATAAACCGCGTCGGTTTCCTGGAGCCGATTCTCCAGACGCGACGCACGACAGCGACGGAGGATGAAACGCACGCACGTGTACAGCAGCGCGTACATGCGGCAGCACGCAGTGTTCTCTTTCAGGTAGTCTTCTGGGCATTGTCGTTTTGGGTTTGATTTTTCGAGCTGTTAGACTCAAAGGAAGCCGCGCGCGTCTCTGGAGTCCGCGCGCGTCTCTGGAGTCTCCGCGCGCGGCGCGCTGTCTGCACGAGGAGGAGAGACGCACAAGCGTTAACTGTAACACAATCACTCGTGTCTGCCGTTCACAAATCATCTGGACTGACACACACTTTACAGTCGAGAGGACAAATCGGACACCGCAACATTACGCATGATTTAATACCCATAGAGCTTTTCTTTAATTTGGAGGATAGCCTAGTCCACAAATCATTGTCTGACTTATCGTATCAAAACCGTGATACTTGAGATAAAATGATGGTAGCCTAATATAAAATGATCATGTTCCTATAAGAAAAGAAAGGTCAAAAGGATAGTTCGCCCAAATGTGAATATTCCATCATCCTCTCAGACTACAAATATTGTTTTTTATTCAAAAGAACTCCCTTGTGTAAGAGTTAATGATGTGCTGTGTGTTCTTTCCTCTTTACTTTTAATTGTATACAATACTGATTTTTGATGGAGTACATTTGGCAATTTACTGAATGAGCTTCCTAGAAAATGATGAGACGTCTCGTTCTGAGGTGGAGGATTTCATCTCCTGGTTTGCAAAGTTTAGTCTAAACCTAAATTTAGCCAAGACCAAAGACCAGGGGAAGTCTGGCACGTCTGCCTCTCAACTGTTATTCATGGAAGGAATATTGAGCTTGTGGACAAATACAAATATATCAGCGATTGACACCGAGGCCAAAAAGGTTCAACAACGCTCTATTGAATGAACACTAAGCGATGCACGTGAATGAGCATTCTTCATGATATCTTCTTTCGTGTTCTGCAGGAGAAAGATATAAAGAGGGTGAGTGAATGAAGACAGAATGATCCCTTTGATCATGAAGTCATCACTGAAGTCCACACTTTAAAGTGTAAAGTCTACATCATTGGCTCAGACTGAGAGATGAAATGGTTCATTATTATTGAAATAAAGTTGAACATTTCAAGAACAGAGCTTTAAAAGTATAAAGGTTAAATAACTTTGATTATTAACACTAAACACTATTTTTATGTATTTTTTTGGGGGGGGGGCGGTTGGTCTTCCTTATTTTGACCACTTGGCGCCGACAACTTTCCATGCTTTGATGTTATGTTGCTGTCTGTGGCGAGTCAACAAAACTGTTTTAATTTGTGTTCTTCCAAAGATGTCGTACGGTCGTGAAACACTAAGGTTGAGTAAATCATGACTTTTGTTAGAGTTTCTCTTTAAACACAACCTCACACCTGAAACATGGAGCGCAGAATATACTCACAAGACCAGTGTGAAACAGACACAACTGAAGACGACAAACTGTGCGAACATAACACTGAATGACCCTGAACAGAGATGAGGATGAGTGACCGTGTATATAGTCTGGACCCGCAGATAAGATGGCAGAAGGTGCTTGGCTTTGATTTTGCGTAAGGCCATAGAAATGGAGATCAGCTATGAATAGACTTCACGTTTTATTCTCTGCAGAAGTAAACAGGAATCATATGAGTGAAAATGTCACACTGTGCTATGACACACTTCTAACAGCCACCAGAGGGCAACACACTCCACTAAATATGGTACTGTGAAAACACAACACTGCTCTTCACAATAATCACATTCAACCTGATACATTTTTAAAGAATCTGCATTTATACACATAAACAAAGAGAGCTTTTATTTAAAAGCACTCCACATGAAGAACTGACAAACCCATAGAGACATACTGTAGAGATGATTAGATATAACATGTAAAAAGTCTTAAGTACCCTGTGAGAAATATGTGGTTAATTCAACAATTCAAAAAATCCCACAACAATGTAAAACACACACACTTCAATACAAAACAAAACTTTCTGCACAATCTGTCATTATCATGTGTTAAATCGAGTAAAAACTAATGAAATATCTTTAATAATTGTACAGTGCCTATGAAAACCCTCAAACCCATTTTTTCACATCAATCTACACTCCATACACCATCATGACGAAGCCAAAAACAGATCTGTGGGTTCAAGCACTAGCTTGGCCGCTCAAGGACATAGACAGAGTTTTCACTCTTGCATTGTTTAGGATCATTGTCCTGTTGGAGAACAAACCATCTGGCCAGTTCAAGGTTCTGCGCTGGGCCAGGTTCTCATCAAGCCTTTTCACTAACCCAGTTTTTGATGTTGTTGAGTTTTTCTTCTCCCTTGATAAATCCCCCGTCCCTGCCCCACACTTTACACTTGTGTAGATGATGAGCAGTGCCTGGTTTCATCCAGACATGATGATTAAAAACTAGGAACTAATCAGACCAGAGAATCTAGTTTCTGACATTTTTCAAATTTCACGTGTCTTCACGGAGGAGAGGCTTGCGTTTGGCCACTCTGTTATAGAGCCCATTGGTGGAGTGTTGCGGTGATGTTTGTCCTTCTGTAAATTTCTTAGACCCTTATTGGACAACTTTTCCGGAAAAGCATGCCCACGCATCATCCAGCGAGAACGAGAATAAGAGCACGCCCACAGTAAGTGATACTGGCACGCCGTGTATGTGCATAAGGTAAACCACATGAACTTATAGTGAATCAACAGTAATGCAGGAATAATGCGATGATGTATTTATTGTGTGCTCGTGCTGCAGTTCTGCCATTCGACTGTTTTCGGAAATTATCGCACAGCTGTGTCTGTCCTTTATAAATTGTATACAACTAAATACTTCTAAATATGAATGAATGAAATTTGAAGAAAACATCTTTAAAGATTATTTCAAACTATATAGGCACTCAAGTTTAATGCGAGATTGGTAGAAACTGCGCATGTTACCTCCGCTTTAAAGGATTTTAGACGGTTTCATCTTAACAACATAAACAAACGCACTTTTTTGGCCCCAACTGAACATCCGGTACACATTCACAAACAACAGAGCGTCTGTAGATTATTTCTGATAACAAGCAAATGAAACCGAGAAGAACAGTTTGGCTAAACTCTGAATTTAGACTGCGATACCAAGCTCAACCGCTAGATGTCAGTGTACCGTACGGTTCTTTAAATACCACCGAACTACAGGACCCATTCAACAAATTGTTTATTTAATAAAACGAACATACAACAAAATTCAACAAATCATTTATTTAATACAATTATTATACAATAAAATTATAATCATATAAATTAATGTGAACTATAAATTAATTAAATGTAAATATTTATATTATTTGACACTAGCCGGAAGTTAACTTGGGGTCAGGCGTGCGCGAATCCGATGAAACGGTCTATAAAAGTAGTTTTGATGTGTAATGCACCTTATAATGCATTGTTATATCTCATGAATGATTGCAACTACAGTTACTACATTATAACACAATATACACTTTGCATTTTTCATTTGGTTATAATTCTTTAAAACAATATTTCATGTATTATAACGTACAGTTATAATGCATCATAACCTTTAATAACCCTTTTTTAATGCATTATGCATAAAGGTTTTAATTAAAGTGTTACCCAAACCTGTATTCATGATTAACGGATCCTTCAATACAGCAGAATTTAGTCTTAGTCTTCCTCAGATCTGTCTTGATATAATCACGTTTCAGAGCTCTCCTGGCAGTTCTTTTGACCTCATGGCTTGATTTTTGCTGTAATATGTATTTTCAGCTATTTGACCTTTTATTGAGAGGTGTGTGCCTTTACAATCACAGGTGAACTCCAGTCCAAGTGTAGGAACAGTGGTCTCCAACGTAGCCTGCATGAACTTTTACGGTGCCAACCAAACACAGGGATCAACAATAATGCTCAAGTTTGAAAGAATTTTATAAGCAAGTAACCCCCTATATGATGTTATATCTTCATGTAGCCCTCACTTACAAAAAGGTTGGAGACCCCTGTGTAGGAACATCAACGAACAAAACTGGAATGATTCCAAGCTCAATTTCAAACGTCCCAGAAAAAGGGATGAATAATGATGCAATGCACCTATTTCAGTTTTGTTATTTTTTTTTAATTTGCGAAGTTTTTTTGCTCTTGTCATTATGGTGTAAGAAGTGACGATTGAAATGGAAAAGTCATTTTGAATTAGATTAACACAAGGCAGCAACATAACAAATGTGAGAAAATGAAATGGGCCGAAGACTTTTTAAGCACTCATTGACATTTATAATTATAACACAATCAAGTTGATTTAATTGAGATTTATTGAGTCACGTGCAGGTGAATGTTTGACAGAATCATTTTGTGTTATTCACTCTTTCTGTGTGTCTGTGAATGTTCTGATGTGCTTTGAACAGCTTCTGTAGCGACTTCATGAAGTGAGAAGAGTACTGAACACCGGCGGTTCCTGCTCACACTCATCCATACAAAAACAGACGGAAGAAAAACTGTCGACAAAACTAAAGCATCAGACAATAAAACTGATTTCCAGATGATAACATTCATTGGTGTTGTCAGGTGAAGCTCACGCTCTAAACGCTCATCCAGCAGCACATGTGAAGAACGCAACGCTCGGGCAGATGGTGAACGGGAACCAGAGCCACCGCAGGAGCCGATCGCTCCAGAACCTTCCTCAGACGACTCTCGAACCCTACGGAGAAAACCACAATCGCTTTAAGATCACATGACACACATTCAGAGTCAATCCTCCTACACAGCGACGATAAACCCCTGACCACACAACCATTCCGGAAATATTGACTTGGTGAAATGGTGGACAGCTGCATGTCTCCGCTCAAATAACACACGAGCATATGTCTGCACGTCACCAAACACGTCTGTATCCACAGAGGAGAAGAAAATCTTTAGTTAGCCATTAGCAACAGATTAGCAGTTTGTCCGACGCTCCGGTGGAATTGATCCTGAGGTCTGTAAGCACCACAGGGAATTCAACTTTCTCTCATGTCCACTTCGGTCAACAAATCATCTCATTACAAAAACACACACACACACACACTCGATGGCTTTGCTTTGGGTTGTCGACATAGTGTCTTTTGGGATGCGGATGTGGTCATGTGACCTTTTTAACTTTTGATTGAAATTGAAATGGAGCGGTTAAAATTTTTTTTTTTGAAGAACTGTGAAAGAGGTGATCAGACGAACGAGAAGTTGTGAAGGTGAAATGTCTTTCATTAAGAACTCGCTCAGCGTGTCGCAGTGATGGCGTGTTGAGTAATCGAGTCTGGCGTGAATACAAATCCAAGCTTTCATCTTTGTGTTTTACAGCCTGTGGTTCTCTGCTTTTAACAGCATCAGATCAACGGTGGACAACAGCGCTGTCCAATGAGACGACTGTATGACACCGTAACCTTCATCCGTCCATCAAACGCACCTTTCATGTCACGTCTGCTGTTTTAAAGGGACACTCGTCTGTTAATGAAGTGAATTTCGCTCAGTTCTGCTACAAAACAATCCACGGTTACACAAAGACACCGACTCAAAGAAGCTGGCGGTGAAATCAGTTCAAGAGAACATTTCTCTACATGTTCTATTGATCAACTTCTCAATCATTTATCAACAGATGGATTTATCCAGATCTGCTTGTGACAAACTCATTTAACGTGAAGTTCACTGATTCGATGAACTTCACATTTGAGATTTTCATTGCACATGCAGAACATTGACCGCACATCTACAACAGACACTTTTATGAAAAGAAAGTGAAACACAAACACATTCTTCCAACATGAGCATCGGCAGCAGTTCAAGAGTGAACCTGTTTTTATACCGCACATGTTTCCGTTGTATTAGTTGAAATAAAACATGAGGTCACAGTGTGATTTGTGTCCATCGGCTCATGAAAGACTGAGATGAGAGAACAGAGCAGAATACTATCACAGGATTATATGAGCTCATGCACCTGCTCTTCCAAACATGATCCGATGCTCTTAACCCAGAGAAAACACACACTTCTGACACACACGCACGTCTGGTTTATAACTGTACAAACTGTATATTTTATCCCCTAAACCATAAGATCATAGAAAACTGTTTGCGTTTTTTTGACTTTTAAAAAATATCCTTCTGTATGATTTATACGTTTTTTGCCCATAGGGACCTCAATTGGTGACACGAGTCACCATGTGGTGTGGATTCAGGTTTAGGTCCCCACCAGGATATAAAGACAAGGAAACACTCACACAGCACTTACATATAAAGACAATACATGACGAACATGATGATGGATGTCAGCTGTGAATAAGACACTTCCAGAAAAGATCAAACTTGGCTTCAGGCTTTTCACATTTGACATTATTTGTATTCTATTGTTTCTTAGGGAACGTCACTAATTTGCGGAATCTGGCAAAAAACGAAAGTGTTTTTTTTATCTAGTAGAACATAAATGTCAAATAAAAGAGTGCAGATTCTTCAGAATTCTAATAAAATGAAACTGAACATTTTAACAATACCTGGGTGTGACGTTATCTCAGAAAATTAAGCTTATTCAAACTTTCAGGCATGTTTAGGCCCTCAAACTGTGACGGATCTCGGAGATAACAACAAGTGGACCGGCAGTGCTCACCCACACTTCATAATCTGTTGAGAACGAATGAATGTGCCTCGACTTCACCCTTAAAGTGTATTACTATCTAGTTTTAACGTGATTGTCCTTCAGACATTGATCTTAATGACAATAGGTTTTCGCTAAATGTAAACTGGCCCACATTTGGCTTTTGAGCATTGAAAACGGGTCCAATTCTACAATTTGCACAAAGAGTCACACTGAGATTTTCAAAACTCTGAGGCAGACATGTAGGGTCTTATGAAGATAGAAACCAAAACAAGTTTATTAAAGGAGCAGTTCACGTCAACGTTTGCCCCCATTCACTTTACTTGTCATATTTTTTCCTACTATGGAAAGTCAATGGGGCAAATTTTGTGTAGATGATGTGTGTATAACTGTAAGTGTTGGACCTCAGGCACTCGCAGCCTCAGGACGCTTCACATTCTCTATAAACACACCAAAACACACATCTCTCTCGCTCTCTCGCTCGCCGTAAGCAATAAAGTTATTAAACAAACACACTGGGGAAAACTGTGTATTTGCATGTTCACTGTTGTCTGTTTGTTACTATTTTTAGATGTGTAGATATAAAAGGAAGAAACAAAACTATAAAACATGATTCAGTATTACTGGCTAGTTTAATTCCACAGTAATATTCACAACAGATCACGAAACAGACTGCTCTGTAATCTCCCGCTGTAATACTGCCAGATATCTACAGTCATCTCACTTTCCCAGCATGCACTGCAGGATGATGAAATGAGGGGCTCGGTGTTATCTGCTGGTTTAGTTTTTTTGTGTTGAATATAATTTCATCCTTTACATCTCTTAATATCACGTGAACTTCTGTCTTCTCTTCGTTATGAGCAAGAATGAACTGAATCAATACTAATCGTATTCTCTAATTCTGGTACAAGTATGAACAAAACAAGAGTGAGTAAATCACAAGAGATATTTTGTTTATTTCTTGTCTGAAAGCGTCTCTTTAAGAAAGAAGGAGATGCTGCTGTACCTGTGGCGATCTCTTTGAGCGATGTGTTGTGGCTCTGATAGAAAACTCTGGCGCACAGCGCTGAGAGATTCTTCTCCGTCTTCTCAAGAGCATCCTGGACTGAAGACACCAGAGCACCCATGATGTCCTCTGCTCTCGTCAGCTCGGCTGCTGGATTTCTCAAACACAAGGACACAGACGCGGTGGCATATCGGCCGCAGCTGGACTGCAGTACGTCACACTCAACGGTGCCGCCCGCTATCTGTGATGTCATGTGACAGGAAGTTCTGTCGCTAGGTTCATCCAGGACAGCTATGACATGCGCTTCAACGGCGGCTCCTCGAGGTAAAGACGACACCACGACAACACTAGTTTGAATCTGAGCTTCTGCCGCCTCACGGTCCAGCTGTGAACAGACAAATAGAGACACATTAACTCATAGACAACACCCGAACCAAACTCTAACCTTACACGTGTTTTAAAATTCCCCCTATCTTGCGGGACACAGACCACGGCTTGGTTCTCAAAATGTTCGCTTTAAAGGTCGGCCGGTAAAACTTAATCTAAATAGCATGTTTGTTTGATTTTGTTTTCACAACGTTCTATTTACATTCCCTAAACTAAGAATGTCCACCAGGGGACTTTACTTAAAAGCAACAATGTGGGAATGTTATTTTATGGTTGCCAAGTAAACTGAAAATACCCATTAGGGGACGTTCTGTAGACGGTATTTTTAGGTTCTTTAAAAATAATGTTTTGTGAATGTTATTTTATGGCGAAGAAAAATTAAACCCATAAACAACATTCCTAGAATGTTGTCATTTGGTTTTTAATAAATAATCGGACGTGAACCAAATACTAATGCTGGGGCTACACCAAAATAGTTTTTTAAATCGTTTTAAACGGTGAGAGACCACAAACATGAGGTGAAAAATCCTACATTTAATCATTTTGCTCCTATAATGTGTGGTGCGCCGTGATGTGACAAAGAAAGATTTTCAAACAGAGTCCTGACTGTGAACACAGGAAATCTCGCAAATTCTCTTGAGATTTCAGAATAAGTTATTTATCACTTCACATTAAGTTATTATATATGTGTTCATTTAAAAAATAAAAAAATATTATTCATCGTTGAGAAATTTCTCAAGCAGCGTCGTCTAAAGCATTTAAGGTGGCACGGCACTAAATATTATTTTATTGCAACACAAATATTGTTGTATTTGTCTTCCCAGTAATTCAAAAATAATATCAATACAGTTTTAAAAATAACTGCTGACATTATCACCCGAAAGAGTCTACTGGCTCCACTAGCTCCACTGGACCTTTTATTTTTTGTTCCACCTTAAAGCATCCGCACACTCGGACTCTAAACAATACTGTCACTTGCACGTAGCCTGGTTTTTATTGAAATTATTCGTAATTGCGATGATAATGTTTGTAATGCTTTTGACAAAAAATTGACAGAATAAAGAAAAGGGTTTGTTGAAATGATAACTATGGTTGTTATACTTCTGTCAGCTGGCTTTCTAATAGGGTATTGTTTTGTTCCACGTGACAGTTTACAGAGTTATTGTGTGTTTGTCCTCGAGATATACCCCACACATCAGGATTTCTGATCCTAAATATTCAACATGTTGAATATTTAAGATTCGCGATCGGGGCGACTCCAATTACCGATCAGGTTCATTCACTCTTAACCCACATCACACCACAGGAAAATCAGAAAGGATCATCTTTAGAGCCGTTTAAGATCATCGAGACTTTACCTCGGACTGTCGGAAGGGGAGAAATCAGCCCGATTATCTTTTGCTGTGGCCCCAGCATTACGTTAAGGGAACGTTCTGTGAGAAGTTCCTCTGTTTTTAAAGGGACAGTTCACCTAAAACTCACCCCCATGTCATTTCATACCTGTTTAAATGACTTTCTTCTGAAGAACACAGAGAAAGATATTTGGAAGAAGGTTTCAATTTCCAATTCTCTGACATCTTTGACTGACTTAATAGGAAAAATTAAATGGTAGTCAAAGGTGCCCAAGAAATGTTTGTTATCCTAAATACTTCAAAATATCCCACTTTGTGTTCAACGGAACAAAAAAGATGAAACGGGATGTTGCCACAGAACTGAAAATCTCTAAAATTCTTCCAAATATCTTTCTTTGTGTATAACAGAACAAACAAATGTATATAAGCATGAAACAACCCGCCGGTGAGTAAATGATGACAGAATATTCTTTATAGAGCGAACTTTCCCTTTAAAACTGCTTGTTGCGATGCATTCTGGGATTGATCTATTCCCACATGACACTTGCGGTGCAGAGGTATCACCTCACAATCTTTGCTCTTCAACAGTAAGCGCGATCTATCTAGACATTAAACAACCTGCTACAAACCAGACCGGTCGGGTTTCTGCAAACTCTCTGGTCCGGTTTGCTTGGTTTTTCTCAGTTTTAGTCAACTTTCAGCTGGTCAGAATGGGAAAGCAACAACACCCAGTTGAGACCGGCAAACCCCTTCAGTCTGGTTTAAATGGGTTTCGGGCTGTTGAGAAAGACATAAGTACACCTTGAAAAGTATGTCATCAATTTATCATCGAACGCGAGATCTGGGAGTGATTCCAGACACGCTTCGACCATCTTACGACACATTTATTAGAAAGCTTCAGTGATGGCTTTAAATGATGTAATCTACAGAGTTCAGATGTTTTCTCTCGGCCGGCGTCTGCACACGCGCTCCATTATCGCCCCTCCGCTCGTCCGGCTCGATGCGGTCCTCACACAAAACCGGGTGACACTCGTCTGCTAATGGGGGGTAAATGAGCGTTTTATAGCGCCGGCGTTTTGTTGTGCTGTCAATAAGAGCAAAAACACTTAACCCGCTTTTCAATTGGCTGGATCAATTTTCATCCACTCACACGTCCCACCGCACGAGAGGAGCGTAATGACGGGTTACATACACTTTATTTAGAAACTCACTCAAAAGCGCAGAGGGATAAATCACACTCGCCGTCGCTCCACTTACATCCAGATTAAACCAGCGTCTCTGATTGTGCGCGAGTAAACAATACGCACGCGAACCCACGCGAGATTAGCACTTAGCAGCAGCGAGGGGTCGTAATGAAGGGGGTGTGAAGGCAGCTCAACACTTGTTAATCGCTCTGAGGGCCAGTAATAAGGCTGATGTGGGATCCAGAGGGGTTTGTTTGATGCATTTAGCCGTGAACCCCATGACCCCAACATTCAGACTCTCAGCGTGACGCTCAAACGCATCGGCCGTCTCTCCATCGAGGGTCAAGGCCCCCCGAAGCCCTCCAAACTCTCAGAATAAACCGCCATCTTCATTACAGGTCCTCGCGTGTCTCATCACGAGACTGTTTAATACACGACTAACACGTGTTAAATGTTAAAGAGACAGTTCAGTCAGAAATCTGAGTGATTTATTCGCTCTCGTGATCTGTATGTGAGTCTTTCATCAGTGGAACACGAAGAAGATATTTTGAGAAATGTCTCAACGGGTTTGTGTTCATACAGTGGAAGTCAATGGAGTTCAGTGCTGTTTGATGATCGATGCAGAAGAAAGAAAGTCATAAAGGTTTGACATGACATGACGGTGAATAAATGATGAAGGAATTCTTGATTTGAGTGAACGGTCCCTTTAACATTCAAAATAACTCAAAAACGAAATGAAAGTCACTATTAAAATAAACTCTGATCCACAAATAAATGCCATTTAAAACATTTGTATTTCTTTCTTTATATTTGTCAACGCATTTTATTTGATTCCATATGTGAACTCCATTCATTTCTATGCAACTTCTAACATGATCTGCTTTCACTGCATTTATAAATTCATGAAATGTTTGTCTTTTATTTGTGGATTTTACGTCATACTTCATTTTCGTTTTCATATTAGGCCTCATATTAGTTTTGTTGGTGTAAGGTGGTGAAAAATGTGAAAAAAGGAGAACCACCAACCACCCACTGGCCCAATGGCGGAGTCCAAGTGGCATGGCGAAGGCATTCGCGCGTTCTGTCTTTCCAGCGGTCTGGGTTGTTACAGTTAACGTTATTTTAACATTGCGTAATTTATCTGACTCCAAAAGATAAAAAGGAAACCTCGTTGAATGATATTATTTGTATTTGATTATTATGTGTGATAATTGTGAACATTGTTTAATTATCCCGCTTTACTCTAAACTATATTCATTCATCCTATTCTCATGTCGCTTAGAGTCTCGCGCCGGCCGTTTATACGCGGATCTCACGGTCACAAACTCACCAGTCTTGGTCATCGCCAGAGGTAAGAGACCAGTAACATTTAGGTGGCTGCCCCCTGCAACTCACTGCTAGACGCACCTTCTTTGGTCAGCCTAGATTATTAACACCTAATCACAAGCAACAATTATTTTCAGCCAGAGGTCATGACCACTCCACAGCGATAGATAGCCCAATCTTACCTTCTCTAATGGCAGCTTTATATAATCATGCCATGGTTTCCCATGTACACTTAACTGGAATATTATTACTGTAATCAGAGTCTGAGACTTACCCTATTAAGGTCGGTCAGACAACCCTTGTGTTGTTCTAAACGGAAATTCTCATTAACAGCCTCTAAGATCTACTTAAACTAATGCCAAGTTGTTAGCCGGATCTCTAAAATTCTCAGCTGGTGTGTCTTTGCCACCTAGACAGGATTCTAGTCCGTTACTAACCTGAGCGGGGATTTGCGATAACAAGGATGTAACGGGATACAATATAATTCTTATACTGAATACATAATATAAGAACGTGTCTATAAATTCCGAATACTGCGGAACAATTTCAAACGTGACAATCTATTAGTCAGGTAAATGTTTCTTGCCAATTACAATTCAATTCAGAGAACACGAAAACAAAACATCAAATCCGTAAAGATTAGTCTACGAGTCTACGATGCGTACCTGACAGTGGAAAAAGATGCGATCGGAAAAAAACACAGTTCTGTGTGTCTGAAGGCCCACACACAGCACCGTGGGGTTCATCATAGTAAGAATTCCCCAGAACATTTTGCCAGCTTCCCTTAAATACTCAGACCAAAATACCCTTCCTCCACACAACAACAATTTACATTGTAAAGGACTCTGTCCTGGATCTGATCAGGCCACAACTGGGAATTTGCATGAAGACACAACCTCAACAGTGAGCAGAATATCTTAAAGCCTCAAACCTATGTTATGATCTGCTCTACTGCTGTGGATATGAGACCATTGTACCAATCGCACTGAGACATTTCAAATGATACCAATTATGCATGTGAAGATTCTTTGTTCATTTAAGATATGGTATTAGTCAAATCCAGTTCATGGGTGAGAGATGAAAGGGGGAGAAGAGAACAGATGTAAAGGTGTGAGTTGGTAATCATCATTCATTGTGATAAGCTGTCTGAGATGGAGATGCAAACTCTGCGGGGAGTTCATTGTATTGCATGAAGTTCTGTGTTTCCCGGGATATGGTGCCCTTTTGGTGCGGACACCATGGCACCAGCCTTACATTGGCATAATGTGCCGGTCTAACTCTTCGTTCCGCTGTGAGACTGATGTTACTGCATCGCAGAGGTGTTTCTCTCAGGTCCTGTAGGCCTCTGGAGTGGAACAGTAAACACAGTAATAAGAAGCGGGTCTGAAGTGTGTGTCAGTGGGGTGCTGATGGGTTCAGGCACATTTTCAGCTCAGCTTGAGACGGATCTCTGTGTGTTTGTGCGTTGGGCCGTGACTCCCACTGTCCTCTCCACTGCAGCGGCTCACTTACAGCACGCCTCCACACTACCCAACATCACTTACACAAAAAATACCAACGCCTCAACGTGACACTTCAGACAAATCTTTAATTCATCCTCGTGTCATGACTTTCTTACTTCTGCACAAAAGAAGATATTTGGAAGAATGTCGTTGAACCCCAGGAACTTCCATAAAACCACCGATACATTTCTCAACATATCTTCTGTAGTGTTCCACAGATGAAAGAGTCACATACGTGTTTGGAATGACGACAGAGTTTAAGTTTTTCGTCTAAAGTACTATTTTAATGTAAAGTAAGATGGAAATGCTGTAGAGTTTCAAACAGTAGAGATTCGTGTCTTACATGTCAATATGAATCCAGTGATGAGTGCTGACACCCGTGATGAGAAATCCAAAATGAGTGAATAATAAAGTGACTCTTTACAAACAGTCAACTTGAGAACATCTTTCAAAGTTTCTAACCGCACAGATGTGTGAGAGATTAAACGCTCCACACGCTACACGTGACGCCAATTGACCCTGAAAACTCCCTCATCATCATCATCATCACACACAGCTAATTTGGAGAGATTCTCAACGCTTCAGAGTGTTTACAGATGACCTGTTATCATCACATCATACATCTGAACACATCTCTAAAACAGCGGAAAACATCATAAACGTTTCATCTGTAAATCAAGAAAACATTCATGTGATGTGTAAACACAACTAGACATGAAAATGACAATAACAATGAGAATAATGACAGAGTTTGAGACAACGAATGTTTAGTTCAATATAAACTGATGTTCTGGTCGATGAGTTCATCTATAATTGATGTGTTAATGGCCGCTATAGGTCAGGATTGAAGTTCATTCTGGTTTAAATGTGACAAACACATAAAGAAACACTATGTGATTATCTTAAGGGAAAATATATCATGGCATGGTTATAAATGTATGATATCTAATTATTTTTATAGTTTTGATTTTAATTGTATCCATATTTTAAATGAGCTTTTATATTAAGACTTTTATTTTTTATGGTTATTTTAGTTGCAATTTTGCCGTATGCATTTGTCAATTTATTTGTTGATTTGTTATGTCGCTATATAAGATATATTAGTTTAAATTTTTGTTTATTATTGTAATTGTAGTGTTTTAAACTTATTTCAGTTTATTTTTGAGGTAACTTTAATATTTTCAATATTCAATATTTTATTTGATTTCAATGAACAGAAACGTTTTCAAAATGTTAGTTTCAGTCAACTGAAATAACCTTTAAAACATTTTTACAGATCATAGACATCGCATTATGAATTCATCAATCATTCATTTATAATAACAGTTAAAGAACTAAATGTGTGAAGTTTTTAGCGATGAATAAACACAAAATCATCCAACCCCGTGAATCATGTGTAGACTGAGGGAGTCAGGAGAGAGTTTTAAATATGTGAACTCTCAATCTTCATAATTCACAGATGATGTGATCAATAGAAGTGTTGGAGACATGAACAGATCTCTCATGAGTCATGTGAAGTCAGAGATCATAGAGACAGACGGGTGGGCGTGCGCGGGGGGACGGATAAGCCGCTCGCAGGGCTCTGAAGAGCTCCGCTGCGGGAGGGACGACGACCACATCTGCCTCCATATCATTACACACAGTCTCACAATATCAACTTTTCATGAGTCTGATCCCGAGAGTTCACTTTCAGCTACAAATCAACAGTTTATATTCATGAGGAGGATTTTCATCAATTAACATTTAAATACTGTAGAAGACATGTCGGGTCTCCGGAGGATTATCAGGCTCTCTTAAATACACATAAAATAATACAACGATACAGACTATTCATATGAAAACGCATTGATAAAGTGACTAAGACTCATACCGTAGTCTGTGTTAATACTGGATTCTGATTGGCTGCAATGTGTGCATTAAAACCTTTTAACACACAGGTAGTTCCAGTCAGATGGATTCATGTTTAAAATGAACTGACAAAATAAAATGTTCACTTGTCTGATCAAAAATGACACTGTTAACATAAATAACATATTACAGTTGCCAAATGGCTGTGGTATAAGCGGGATAATCCACGACTAGCTGTGCATTAAAGGATTTTAAAGGATTAATTCACTTCGCTTTGGAGTCGTGGCGGGTGGTTCTTAACCTCCACGTCGTGCATTAAAATCCTTTAATGCGTCGGAGCCGATAGCCTAGTGGGCGGTGCTTTGACATGTGGCGCAGTTGCGCATCGGGCCACCCGACTTTACTGGTTTGGAATCTATTCAGCCGATCTCCGGGTCTGGCGATAGCACTTTTAGCATAGCTTAGCATATATCATTGAATCCAATGATCCAATGCTAAGCTATGCTAAAAGTGCTATCGCCAGACCCGGATATCGGCTGAATAGATTTCAAACCAGTAAAACTCAACCTATCAACTCTGGAGAATGAGCCTATTTCATCTTCAAACTTTAAAGATGATAAAAGGTCTTTTGAATTTTGTCCTAGATCTTTCTTTTACTGGAGCCCTGAACATGAATATCATTTACTGGTGAACATTCACATCATTTAGTGTTTTGATCTGTAACTGTATATTGTGTGTCTTTTAAGCTCAGACTAAACAAGCAAAAGAGGCGACTGTAGCAACAAAGAACCCAAACTCCATCAGAGAAAAAGAGAAACTGGACTCATTACATGGAGCAGATCTCCTGTGATGAAATGAATGTCACTTTTGATGAGATGAAACTCACCCGGATGCTGTGGAGCTTTCTCCTCCAGGCGGTCATGACGGTGGGGATGTGTTTACGGTCTGTGACGTATATGTGAATGTGCATCACATGATTGAGCGTGAGGTTTGAATCCACGGCGTTCAGAACTTTCTCCACATGACTGAAACATAGTCGAGTCTGAAGAGCCACGCATCCGTTCACCAGCCGGAGGGTACACGGTACAAGAGCGATCTGTCCCGCACACAACACAACTTCATCCACCTGAAACACATCACAAACACATCTCAAAACTATACACAAATGTTACATACGCTGTGAGTACAGAACATTCAAAATACAGGAAAATCAAGCGTAGCGTCAGTTCTGGCAGGTGACATGAGTCAATCTTGTTTCATCCAATCACATCAGGTACAGCTAATCAACATTAACCAATAGTCATACAACACACACTAGACTGCCCCTGTGTTCCAATTTGCCTACTCATACTAGCCCTAATAGTAGGTAGTGTTTTTGTGTTGGAATAGTTCTACTACGTCCGCCATGTTTTATGGTCATGTGACCCGTGTGCTCTTTGACCTATGACGTATTACCAACAACCTACACGTCAGCGTTGATTAAAACACAATCTAGTCATGAGAAATACATTTATTGGCACTTACATTAAAAAACAGACGTCCGCCTTAAAGTTTTCCACTATATTTATTTGATTTCCATTTAAAAATGTGACCGTTGCTCAGCTCCTGTGGCATCATGGGATAGATGAGTGTCCATCAGATCTACAATCACAAATCCCGGTGGAAGTAGTAGACCATCGAGGTATTTCTCGCATACTGGGGTTTCGTACATTTTAATTATTACTCATACTCATTTTCGCCTTGTATATAGTATGGAAGTAGGCGATTTCGGACGCAGCCTGGGACATACTAACAGGAAGTGGGAGTGGCCATTGATGCCGAGACACCATCGTGGCCAATAGCTGTCACTCACATCAAAATACAGCTCTTCTTTCCATTGAGGATTTTATTCAAGATTCAAAGAAGCTTTACTGGCATGATAAAACAAATTTTTACATTGCCAAAGGACAGAAAAATGAAATGTAAACATGCACAAATGCAGATTAAGATCAAATCAATATAAACAGAAAAAGAGCAAAGTTTATTCATTCATTATTTCGTATTTAACGTTTACTGTATACTTACATTTGTTAATTTAGTGACGCATCAGTTATATCATTTATTAATGCAGTGGAGCGTCACTGAGCTCCGCCTACTTGCGGTGAGTTCTGGGTAATATCAGCCGTCAAGTGTGAATCGTTCTGCACTTCCAATTTCTACCGGAAGTAGTACACCATCGGGGAATCTTTGGAATACTCTTTTCAACATACTAAGATTTTGGATGTACTAATTCTACTTTTGAAAACTATTTAGGACGGATAGTATGCTGACTGGAACGCAGGGTGCGTCATATTTAAGGTGCCTTTCACTGTTCCAAACATCGTACCGCACTCAAAACCCACCTCCATCCCCATCTCCACCACATCTGCTTGTATCTGTCGGATCATTTGAATTGAATCCTGTTACGAATCATGAACTTTTCTGGTCCTTCAGGCATGTATCACTGCGCTCCCGCTCTGGCGGAGAGTTGGCCCAGAACAGTTTCATTCCGCCAACCTTAAATATTGCTATTGTTGAAATATTTGTTGACATTGGTCCTGTCAGAAACTGTTTTATTTCATCACTTTCTGTCTTTCATCAAGTAGCCTCTTGAGGTCTCACTCCGAGATGCTTTAGAAACTTTTAATCTATTCTGATGTTTTTTGATCAACATTTTTCAAGCATTTTTGTTCAATAGAATTTCTTTTCTTTCATGCTCCAGAGCTCTTTTCATTGACCCTGAAACTTCACTTCATTAGTGTGTGTTTGTAGAAAGTGCTGTAAATGATAAAGCGGTGATCGTATATGACATCGGTGTAATGAAGTTTATTAAAGCGCTGGTGCCGAACAGCCCAGCAACAATTAACACGCTGCACCTTCATTGTTATTTTATCACCTGTGCTTTCTCCTTTCACACCTTCAGCACAGCAGCACAAATCATCAGACGCATTAATAACAATGTGATAATGAGCCGCAATCTCTCTCTCCTGAAGGATCCTGGAGCTAAAAATACACATCAGAGATGCAGAAAACACTAAGGGTCACATCCTCCGGCTGCCGCTGATAACTCAAGCTCTGCTCCTGTGTTAAGCGCATGTGTGTCAATTAAAACACACAGTCCATCAGCTCGCCTGTACAGGTATGAAAGATTACCGCGGTAAATCTATGGCCCTGACATCAGACTCAATGCAGCTGTTGTGTCATCGTTTCATCTCTAAAGAGTTCATGGGTTCACAGGTCAAAAGAAACTTCAGAACACTAAACCCCATTATATAAACACAAAACGTGACGCTTCAGCCAAATCGTTTATTCGTCCTTGTGTCCTTTATGAGTTTCTTTCTTCTGCACAAAAGAAGATTTTGGAAGAATGTTGTTGAACCCCATTAACCTTCATAAACCCACAAAGACATTTCTCAAAATATCTTTCCATTGTGTTCCACGTGAAATACACAATAAAATCCACACACAGCATACATGAAGAGACCTGTGCTTTATCAGTCAATAGGGATGTAGCGATTTAGTGAGCCGGTTGAAAATCGATTGTAATACATGACGATTCAAGCCGGTTGAGATGTTGTTTGAATGGTAGTACATGCTTTGAACAGCAGGGGGGCTGTGACTGCAAACTTGGAAATCGTGGATATGCTGATATTTCTGAACTGTAAAAAAATCCAAGAAAGGCACAGACAAAGTCGTAATATGTTTATTATTTATTTGATTCGGATATTTGATCTAAAATTGTATTATGGTTGTTATTTGACATAAAATATATTTTTATTTGACCAAGTAATGTGCAGCAGTCGTTCATGTCTAGCTTGTCTCAACTAATTGTTTTGTAAATAAATTGTATCGTGAATCGCATCCTGAGCTGAGTGAACCCTTACATCCCTATTAGTCAAGATGATTTCCAAAACTGCAGAGATTTGAACAAAGCTCATAAAGAATAAAGAGCTGAATGTTTATTAAACGTGCGATCATGCTCATTTTTTCTTCTCCGTGCAGAAATCAGCATTTTGCCGGATGTGCTGCGGAAATAACAGATCAACAAAAGCGGCGTTGCTGGGGGGAGGATTCAGTCACATCCATTTCCATAATGGCACGAGTTCCTCGCGATTCTCCGCTCCTGGGTTCACTTGTCAACTTTGATGAATCTTCAGCATCTGCCCGGACCACTCCGAATTACCCGGATGGGGGGGTGGGGGGGGTTACAGCTTTCAAATGACAGATCAATCACCGCATCATTTACCTGCGAGCGTTATCCGGCGCAGAGAGAATGCCATCCGTCTACGCCGCCACCGTACACGCGCATCATGCAGAAGTCGACGACAAATCGTCATTGGCATTTGGGTTACGAGCCATCAGCAGCCATCAGAGCTTTTGCTCAGAATCCCGATTGTACGGGACGGGGCGGAGAGATGCTTCAAACGGCCGAGAGAGGTTTCAGGGTGTCATAAAAGGCAGAGATTTGATGGATTTAAATATCAAACGGCGAGAGCACTTCGCTATTCTAATATTGAAAGTGTAGAACAGGTGCGTGCTGATCAATTATTAAGAGACTTCGCTCAGGTGATCCAGGAGGAGATCTGGGAAATATGATTTACATAAAATTAACAGTTCAAACGCAAGAGTTCACACAGCAGTCAAACCTGTTAATTGACTGTCAATGACGTGTCCCTGAATATACAACACAACTACATTATTCATCGTCTCACATGACACAGACGACAGGCCAATTTGCATGAGCGTCCAAAATCTGATCAACAACTACAATGCCGCATGCATTTTTAATCCAGTCGAGAGAGAGAGAGTGAGAGAGAGACAATTAATATTCATAGGGGTCAGAAAACCGAGCTATTCATTTAACTCCTCACAAGCAACCAACAGTTTACAAAAACACAACTTTTAAGACCCTCACATTGCAAAAAAACACACATTTCCTTTGTGCTGTTTACAAGCCGTCCTGTATATTGTTGGTTTCTACCACACTGAAGAACAAAAGGAAAATATGCGACAGAATATTTCTGCAGCTCCTTTTCATATAAAAGACTATATTAAAACTAATAAAATACTTCTGTTAGTTGAAATCAAATGAAATATAGGCCATTATTTGAGAAAATAAAATTAATAGGGTAAAATGTTGTCTTATCTATAAAGTGAAATAAGTTTAGGTTTACACACTAAAAAGGAATCAATGAAAATAAAACTAACATAAAAATAAACCTATATAGAAACAGAAATAACGAAATGAAAAAGCGCATAACAAAATAACTTTAAATTAAATAAAAAATGATCACAAAAAATCTAAATGTTAAAGTATTAATTAAAGTAATATAACACTGTATGGGACTAAACAGAAAACCCTTGTTTATTTCATTAATTTTACATTTCTCTTTAATTATTACAATTTACAGACTTTACTTTTACATTTTTGAGTTAATTATTTCTTTTTTAGCAGAGAACAAGTGACTTGAAACGCCATACTTTAAATCTCCAATTAATGAAGTTATTGTACATCTTATTAAAAAGGAAGAAAACATCCAAAAGAGAAATAAAGAGTGAGAGGAAGATCTTCATGAATGACTCTCACACATCTTCACAGGATTGTTGAGAATACGAGAACGCTGAGCGACTCTCGTCTGAACGAGTGATAGCAGCTCTTTCCTAAACACATGTAGATAAGAGTCATGTTCTCTCTATAGCAAACACTTGATGTTATTCTCTCATCATGTCAGAAGGTCACACAGCTCTGGGTCTGGATGTGCTGCAGATGTCATTTCACAACAGCTGGTCAGCATTTTAATTGCGTGTGTCACTAAAATCTCTGAGGTACAAGACTCTTATTTGTGTTTGTGTCTTGGCAGCGATGGGCCGCACGGCGCTGGGTAAAGTGAGCCGCTATTGACAAACACTCAGAGATGTTCTTCAGGTCAAGGACACGACGGCATCATCACCACACATATCTTCAGGAACTATTGATCGCATTCAAACATCTGATCACACGGCTCACTGGTCTCTCTTTCACAGTGAGATTTATAAACTTCATCTCAGATGTTTCTATTCAAATTGCTTGAAGGAGAAATGAAAAGAGAATGAAATGAGAGTGTGATTGTGTAGACACATGAAGAGTCTGGAGGTGTAAACTGAATGTGGAAATCATCTGGATTTGATGTTTGAGTTGATATTGAGATCTTTAATAATACTGAATTTTGATCTGAGCTCAGTTTGACTCGTTGTTGACATCTCTTCACATGACAGACACATTTCTGACTCTTTTACATCTGAGACGCAGACGAGTCTCCATTTGTTCTCCATTTAATGTCACCGATGACTATGAGAAACAACCGAGATATTAAAGTGGCGATCTCAAGTGTTTTTGGTAATTTCTATGATGGGTTATGGTGATGGATACCCTTGAAGAAGGTTTAACATGAATCCACACAAACTCTTGAGCTCAGAATCGATCACATCTCAATCGCTGTGTGTGTTTGCGTTCGCCACTGGTTGGTGTTTATATCACACACATGAGGATGATGAGAGATGAGCCGGCGCTGATATACGCCCTGAGGAAACGCTTTTTCTCCGACACCAAACGCCTGAGAGAACCTCGTCAGCCCGCTCGCGCCGAAGGCCTCCTGATGTCTCTCGTCTGGAATTTCATTGGCTCGTGGCGCAGCATCACGTGCCCGGCTGTCACTGAATATCAGCTTTACATCCGCAGAGATATAAATAGCTGCGCAAAATTCATAAAGGAAAGTCTTTTAAGTGGCACCTTGAAAAGACGGAATAAAATATGCGATGAAACTGCAGACGGTCAGATGAGAGAGCGCACGAGCTGGTGTCCGTCAGTGCTGACCACGACGACGGCCCCTCCTTCCCGAAGCTTCCCGGCTGTCTGACCCCGACATGCCCACAAACGCCCGCATGAACACCGCTGTCACCTCCGCTTTTGTCAACTCCGTGCTGCTTTTTCCTGCATATCTATCGGCTGTTTGGAGCCAAGGCAAGGTCAGACGGAGCTCTTCGCATATTACCCACAATGCAACACACCAAACAAAAACTGCCATATTTGTCCCATATCACGTTTGTTTGTGCCAACGTTAACGTTATTATCAGCCGGTCATGTTAAAGTCCAATCATCGTTTCAATCTTGAAAACTCAGAGGTTCTCTTTGAAGACGAGAGAGGAGAAGGGGGGCGATTTTGGTGTTGGTGAGAGGAGAAAGGGCCCTGTCGCCTGATTCTTTGACGAATTGGTTGTGAGGCTTTTTCGACTGATGCACATACCGCAAAAATCATGTCTGCCGCTGTTCCCCCGTGACCTGCCCGCGGGACACCACGAGCCCACGCACGTGTCACTCCATCAAACGCGATCTTTCCAGGACAATGCAAATGATGACAAATTCCATCATACCGCATTATGCGCTTTCCCGCTAATCTCCCTAATTCGACAGAATCGGAAGGTTTGGCCGTTTCGGCCGTGGGGCGAGATGTCGGACTCAATGATGCTACGGCCTTCAACTGCTCCAGCCGTCTCTCTTCCTTTAAACACGGTAAGATCCACTCAACTAAACGCAGATGCCGTCCAGACGATGCTTTTGCTGCTCAGATGATGTTTTGTGGTGGTAGTGGTTTCCTCCACCCGGCCAGCGGCGTGTCAAGCCGTGTCACATCACGCAGGCGGCACGGGCCAGCGTGGCCTATGAAGCCACTGCAAGATAAAATCACATCCGGCCGGACACACACAGAGAGGACAGACCCGCAGCACAGCGCTTACAGTGACCTGCAGCACATTTACAACTGCACTGCATCACACACACACACGCATGCACGCACACACACACACAAGTGCAGTTAGTGTGAGCGCTCAACAGAGGGCAGTGTGACTTCATGAAAACACAGAAATCTTTCTCTTGTGTGCAGGGCAGTTGTGATAGAAGTGAAGTGAATATCAGCTCTGCTCATCCGCAGAAAACCACAAAAATAACTCAACACTAGATATTCTACTAGAAGAAATCAAGTTCATAAATCAAAATCAAACTCTTCTGCACTACACAAGACTGCTTTATATTTGCTTGAATATTCTTAAAAAAAAAAAACATGATGTCTGTTTTATCTGTTGGAGACGCATTCGTATTTTTCTCCATTTAAATAAACGCACAGAATAAATCTGCGTAGACATTTTACATTACAAACAACTCAAACTTAATATTTTTTCTCAAGCGGACAAACGAGTTTCATCTCAGTAAAACCCCCAAATAATAAAGAAATATTTTGCATTAGGATAAATTATTTTAATTTAGGATTAACGTCATTTCTTATAATAATTTAACACATTCCTATTATGTATTGTATTATTTATACATAATGGCAGTATTCGTTGTATTGCCTCCAGATTTAAAAACAACAATTATTATCAATCTCATAACTATGATATTGTTACTAAATAAAAATGTTTACTATAATAATTTACCGTTACAGTAATGAAAATCGACAGTGAATAAAATGTGTGAGAATAAGAACATTTATAATTATATAACAGACAACAGAGATTTTTTTTGCCACGAAAATAAAGTTGCAATAGAAAATATCATGCCCAGAAACAACAGGCTTTGTTCTTCATAAAAATATGATATCTGTTTTTGGGATGAAATGTGCCAGAAGATTCAAAAGCACACGGCTGAAAACGGTTGTGTGTTTTATAGAGATCTGTGGACGGACTAAAACACCGTCTGATGTGAAATGAGGCCCAAACACTTCATGAGAAATTCATGACAACACAATGAGGAAAAGTCAATGGAACATAAATGTTAATATCCTTTAACTCACAGCCATTAAATTTCCCTTTCGTGAGGTTTGTCTGGCGTTGCGTGAGAACTGGAAGCTATGTGATGCTTAGTTTAATTCACGAGGTTGATGAAAAGAAAGAGTCGTGTGTCTCTCTCTGTATGCGAGTAATGTAGTGCTCTTCTCTTCTCTTTCTCTGGCTGGTCTTGAGTATTTTCTTCTTTCTGTGTGATGGTGATGGTGGTGTTGTCAGTGTCTGTCCCGTCAAACGCTGGAGTACAGGAATAGAGCCCTCGTTACCATAGCAATAGAACGGCCGTGCGCCTCTCCTCCTCCTCGAGACGATGATTAAGCCGGACAAGCACTCGCTGGCTTCTCTTCTTTTCATATATAAGCTTTTATTATTCCAGTATTTTTATAGTAGCCAAGAACACAGCAACTGACCGTCTCATATACAAGTTAAAACGACCTTCCCTCTTCTACAAGCAGACGTAGAGAGTATCATGATGTGTGCACAGTTGGATATAAGCACATTTAACAGACCTGTTCAGATAAAGCTTTGGAAATAAAAGAGATCACGCTTGTTGCCTTTTAATCCTCATTCTGCATTTATTGGGTCTATTTTAGTGCGGTCGCTGTTTAATTTGAACAAAACATAAATATAAAGTCAGTGTTATGACGCATGACAAATATTCAGTTTTCTTTCATTCCTATTAAATACATTATTTTAAGAATTAATATAATTTAGTTTTATTTGCATCATTTAAGGTCTAAAAAATGCATTGCATTTTGTTATTTTGACCAGTTTGTCTTTTTTTATTTTATGTGTATATATATAAATATATGAAGAGTTTATTTCCATAAAAGAGATAACTACTTTTTTTAATATAAAATTATGTTATCATGTTTTATAGTATTAGTTAGCTGTATTTTGAGTTATTAAATCATAACAAAACAACTGCAGTTCGATTTATATTAATTGGAATGCACAATAAAAACATGATTTTTGAAAAATAAAAAACAGTGTTATCTCATTTTGGAAATAAACTCTTCATATATCTGTGTGATTTATTTATGTATTTGGAATCTGAGATAAATGTTGTCGGTATTTCAGATAATGAACCATTAACAATCCATTTACCTAAACACAAAGGTATTAAAAGAAAGGTAATAAACTAATTTAGGATTGGTCTCTTTTTCCCAGAGATCTCACACTCTACGCGACACCGAAACAAAAGACTGGAGGAAGATGAGAGAAGGACGAGAGGAATTGCAGTGTTGACCTCAGACATAGAGAGTTTGTGTTTGTATCTTCAGACGTCAGACAGCAATAACGCATGAAGGCCATTCAGACACAATCAGGATGAGTTGTCAGAACGAGTACATTAATGAAGAGACGAGAGCGCCGGCGCGGGACACGCAAACACAATTCACTCTGACAGATCCAGTTCATCCACTATCATCTCCCAGTACAAACCTCGTACCAGCACACGTGCTTATGATTCAAGAAGAATAAGTGATGATGTCACAGCAGGTCACATGACCACCTCAGAAAACAAGACCTGATTCCACCCGTCACAAAAGAAACCAATGCATGAACGCATGGAGAAATCAGATCCCATCAGTGATCCCAAGATCAGACGGGTTATCAGAACGGGCACGGGTGGTTTTAATCCCTTTCTCAAGGTTACATGAGTTTAAAATAAGAATATGATTTTGTGGGCATGATACAAAATTATAATGCGTTTTATATTTGGCCGGTTAGATATTTTTATGACATTATTAACAAAACCACCGGTCACGCTGATGCAAGTCTTTTCAGCTTGTGATTTCATTTATAAATAATTCAAATTGCCTTTAAAAAATAGTCTTCAGATTACAAAGCTACAAACAATTATTATCACTGTTATCAATGCTAATGTATATATTATACATTAGCTGTAAGATTACATTTCTATGTCTATAATGTTTCTCTGCTGTGTACTTTCTGTAAATTTGCAACACTGGAAAATTGTAGAAACCTTTATAGAAATAATTTTTAATTGAGTTCATTACCGTTTTATTTGTATGTGTAAATCCAAATAATTAAATGATGAAATATAATTTGAGTTCAAGTCATTATTTATAACAGTTTGTAATTTTAGTTAGATTATTTGTGAATCTGAAAGCAAAAACCTGTTAAATCCAGTCCCAGAAACGATGTTTTGGTCTGTCATGTGAATGAATGTGAGAGCAGGTCGACGAGCAGACGCGTGTGGCAGTATAAGGCAGATTTTTCTCCAGCTCATTGTCTCTGGTAAGTGATCTGGGTGTGTTTATTGGAGCCGATGGCATCCGTGCGTTGTTGGAGAGCTCCTCTGGCCTCCGGCACATCATATTACCGGGGCATTATTTCACGCCTGCGCGCCTCTTTTATCAACCGCTCCTCAAGTAATGTTAATAGACTAGAAAATTGAGACATTTATGAAGTATAGGCGGTGTTTATGAAAAAATCCATAAAATATGACAAGGGCTCGGCGAGATAAAAGAGGCGTTTTAATAGATTACGGCATGGAGAGATGACGGGCACCTCCTCCAGACTTCCGACTGTTTTCTGCCACTCGTCGAGTTGTGATGCAAACACTGAACGCACAGCACCTCCTGCCCTCATCATCTTCATCCCATTCAACATCATCAGACTTCAGAACGCATGAAATATCGCTGTTCCTGGAGCTCAAGAGACTCTGAATGCATGCACACGTAAAGATATACAGAAAGCGGTTGATGTTTAATTGGTCAACAATGATCAAACTCTGACACGTATGAGCTTTACATGAGGATTACCAGCATGTGTTGGGCTCTGATGACACTCGCACGTCTATTGATTTCAGAATCTTCTAACAGGCTCATTGTTTTAACAGATTTAACACGCTTAAGCAGATTACCCAAGCGCTCCTGCAGCGGCGGTCTCTCTGACGCTAATTGTGGGCGTCAGATTGCGGTTTTTACCATCTCCAAAATCCAATGCAAATCCAATTGGCGGGCCACTGGAGGCTGGTAGAGAATAAAGCGTCCCTCCCGACAGCGTGTTCAGGAGTGGGTGTATTCCCAAAACTGGGACTAACACGACTACATCTTTCCCGCGGATGGTAAATTGGATTATTTAAGCGGGTTTCTTGTTCCGCGAGGTCTCGGCGCTCCATTCCCGGCGCGTGCCGAAGTCTTTCGTGGGTTTGCGGATTCTATTATGACGATGTGCAGGGATTTTAGGCGACACGCGATTCACAACTCTGTTTACTACCGCTTCAGTTAATTGTGGGTCAATTCCAGCCATCTGCCAACATCATCGTCTGTTACGAGAGGAAATTGATTTTCCTCCTTCGCTTGTAAAACACATTCCTCTCGATTATGTGTATGGCTGCGGGAGAAAGTGTCAAGCATTCACAAATGATGGTAGAAAGTCCGCACCTAAATATTTAGCCTTGAAATGAAGTCCTGATGATGCCATTTGCATGAACGTTCCTCAGAGGAAGAAATGAAGCAGAAGTACAGTGGAATATATCTTAAGGCTGATTACAGGCTCATTACAGATATCTGCACTATTATGCTAAACGTGACCTCCACGCTGAAGTTAATAAAGACTGAAAGGGAGAGACGCGCACACATCGCATGTGATGCTTAATTTCATCTAAATGACGCTGGAATGTGTTCACAGCCTGAAGCTACAGAAACACAAACACAAAGGTTAACCAATTTCCCCAAATCAAAGCCGATAAGAACCCTTCATGTTACCAAACTAAATATATAACGCAATTACAACAAGACTGTACTCATTATATCTCGATGAAAGAAATATCAAACGCTTACTAGAAATCCAACACGAAATAAAGCGTTCTTCTTTATGATCAGTGAAAGAAGGGTCAGAGGATATTGAAAATAAACGTTTCCTTTTTTAAACGTATTCATTTAGAAAATTATTTTATTTAAAGCAATTTATTTTGCATTTTATATATAATAATCACACTATACAAAAAACCTAAATGTACAAGTACTGAAGCTAAGGAACGGCAGAAAATGAGAGGTTTACTTCATAAATAATGATAACAGAGTTAAACAGTGGAGAGTTAGGGATTTCACTAATTTCACAAATGAACTCATTACTGATGACAGGTTGAAACATAAACCTTTTCCCTCCACATTTATAAAATAAACAGGAGGAAATCTATTGCCAGTCTGTTTAAATTTGCGAACATTTTAAATGCAGTTTTCATGTTAATTGTTTTTGTTAAGCAATAAATGTAAAAGTAACAGGGTTGAAAATTTAACTGAAACTCTCACTCAGACAGTCTGGAGGAGCTGCTTTATACTGTAGGTATTGATAAAACTTATATTGATTATACAGAGAATTCACAAGTTGCAGAATAACTCTGGTAACGGGGTTGATGTGTTAAATTTGAGCCCAGCTTTGCAAAGAAAATCCCAAAAAGTCTGATATGATAGAGAGATAATGATGATGTGTTAATAATGAAGATCTTTTTACATGCTGCTGTTTCCATAAAACACAGTGAACTGATTTGATCACTACATCAAGACGGGACAGAGGACCAGGGGATTCTGGCAAAAATGAATATGCCATGTGACTGAACAAAGAATCCCAGATTATTCCCGGTGAAGAGGTTTGGACGGTACACACACAGATAAGGAGGAAACATCATCAGCGGTGGATTGTCATTACTGGCGTGCGGCGGGGGGTGACGCGGGCACAGTGGGGGGGTAATTATATCAGTATGGGAAACTGTCTACACTTTTCCAATTGAGCAAATGTAAGATGGCGGCGCGGCTGTCAGGGGTGATGGGATGCAGTCGACGCCTTACACGTGACTGAAATATGGATTTGATGATATCACACATACACTGTGAGTCGCTTCGACACACATTTGCATCAAGTGAAAACATGCTGGATATTAACATGCTGTGCTCATGACCATCTGATGGACCAAATCTATTTCGTGACACCTGTCAAACGTGGATGAGTTGAGAAAAATCCTAACTGTACCATCCCTGAAGCTGAACTTCATCCAGCAGATATGATGGTATCAGTGTGAAAACAAATCCATAATCCACTATGCGTTCCATTCTTTCATTACAGTAAAATTGTGGTTACTTTGTTTTTTTGGTGCATTGAATATCGTTAGAAGAGTAACAGCACCAGTGTGTCTCCTTTAAAACCTCTCCAGATATGAATTGTGTGTGTGTGTGTGGTGTCGTACCCGCACAGCTTGACTGTAGGGGCCGATGTTTGCCGGAGCCCAGTGAGACAGACCCTGAACGTGAAGAACATCTCTCTGGTGAAATGTCTCCTCCTCCTCACAAACTGCCGTGCGGTGGTGAAGCAGAACGTCCACCCTGAGAAACTGCTGGCCGGGGAGAGGGAGCTGAACGCAGACCCTGAATCAGACGACATGACGCGAGTCACACACTGTTTTCTTGAATTTCAGTGACTGATGCGGTGAGAGACGTACAGACCTCGCCGGTGGATTGTGTTTGAAGAAGCTGCAGTAAACAGAGTTGATCAGACTGAAGTTCTGCAGATCGCTGACATACAGATGAACCAGAACAACATCATCCAACAGCAAACCTCTCGCCTGCACTTCACCTGCACCACAACACAACAATTCATCAGATTGAAACGCTTCTCCATATCAGTTTTAAAAATAAAACCGAGTCAACCCTGTTACCGTCACTCAGTCTCAGCTGATCTGCTAATAACTTTCTCTTTAAAAATAATAATAAAAGTTGATAAATCAAACATGATTCAATTCAGTCTTTTACGTTTATTAACAGTCTGAATCTAAAGAACAATATGTAATTTTTTTAAATAAGTTTAATTGTTAAAATCATTGAAATATAAAACTCATTATTTCACATCACGGCTTAGATTGCTGAGCAAATAAATATTTGAATAGATAATATATAATATAATATATAGTTTATACATATTCAGAATAATTGACTCTTACGTGATGTGTTCTATTAAAGTCCTGATGTAACAGAGCACAGAAATGTCTCTGGAGAATGAGATCGGCCTCTTAGGTAAAGATTTGCTTTCCCTTTTTAAATCCAACATTCATAAAAAACACGCACACACACACACACACACACACAGAGAGAGAAAGTGTGGAAATGATTTCAACATCAGAATCTCACACGCCATCAAGTTTGTTTCTTCTTTCGGCCTCTCGTGTGTCAGCGTTCTCTCGCACAAAGAGCCGGTTATTAAATATTAACTTGCTTAATATTGTCTAAGGCTGTTTCGTCAACTAAGAAGAGAAACATTAAATATGCTTTTCATCTCCAGACGCATACGCTCTCTCCTCTCTCTCTCTCGAGTATGTTTTTCTCTTCGCTCTTTAAAAGTACTGCGGGCGATGAAAACCGCCACACGCGCTCGGCCGTATTTTCTTGAAGTAGCGTTTTTTTAGTCTCCGGCTGTAATCTGAAGTCCTGAACGGAGGATAAGACGTGCTTCGCTCTCGCTCTGTCCGAGCTCTTAAAAGCACATTTTACCATCACAGAGAAAGTGCAAATGAAAGCGTGTTTGAAACAAAGGCGTTTGATGAAGTAAACCCTGAAGAAACGGCCGACAGCTTTGTGTTTGTGATGTTTGTTTGTGATTCTTCATTAGCTCTCTACTACAACCCCCCGTCAGCTCAAACACACGCTGATATGAGATGTATAGTCATACTTTGCAGGAGTGTGAAAACGTGTCGGGTTTGACTCTGGACGTCTACGTGTGGGTCGGTCAGTCCTGTTATCCATTGATAACCCGCTGCACTCCTCTGTGACACTGAAGACTGTCCACCGACTGGAACACAACACAATTCAACCATCATCTAACAGAAGAAAATAAATGAGGATATAAACATGTTTGCTTTAATAATTTCATGGAGCAGTTTTTGACATCATGTGTGTGTCTGAAGCCGTTTAACATAACATTTAATTACTCAAATACTAAAATACATATTGTATTCTCTACAGTTGTCTTGATTCAGCCTCAAATGTGTTTAAAGCATTTTATTTCGAGGTCAAACCTGTGGTGATTTATTTCTTAATATTATTAATGTCATTGGATTCAGCTTTTTTACAAACAAAGCTATAACTTATTTTTCATTTGATTTCGTTTGTTGTATCGAGTCAAAATGGAAGGCTCAAAAAGGTCAACAAAATTAATACAAAAAAACAATAATATTGAAGATATGATGGCTAAGAAGTTCTTGTAGAAGAGCTAAATAACATCTGATGTACTGAAGCAATTTCAGAAGGGCAAAGAGAGCCGTTTCACCAGCATGAGCAAAACTGAAGACGTCGTTTTGAATTTATGCAAACGTTCAATAAGATATTTATATTTTTTTACATAAAAAAAGTTTTTTTAAAGTTTTTTCATCGATGACAATAGTTAAAGAAAACCCCGGCAGAACTGTTTCTAAATGTGACAAACACAAGTGCTTTGTAACTGGATGATAAAGTTTGTATTTGGCTAGTATCAATAATATAACTATTTATATATAATTTATGTTCATATTAATTTGTATTATTATTTTACTGTATAATAATTGTGTTACATTTTTTTGTTGTATGTTGTTTTTATGAAATAAACAATTCATTTAATGTAGTTTGGTCGCATGTAAAGAAAGCGTCTGGTACACTGACATCTAGCGGTTGAGCTTGGTATTGCAGTCTAAATTCTAAATATTGTAGAGGCAAGTTTAGCCAAGTAACGCTTCTTCTCGGTTTCTTTTGCCTGTTATCAGAAATAATCTACAGGCGCTCTATTGTGAATGTGTACCGGAAGTTCAGTTGGAGTCACAAAAGTGCGTTTGTTTAAGTTGTTAAGATGAAACCATCTATAAGTATTATAAAGGATCAATCATATTCAGATTTGAACATGTTCAACTGAAATATGATTGCAGGCAAGATTCTGACCCGTCTCCTCCTCACAGCAGCTCTCTGTGTTTGACGGACGATCTTCTAGGACGTCTGGATCTCCTCCAGCAGATTTCAGCTCCTCCTTCATTCTGTCAATGGTGTTTTGGCAAGGACATTTACAGAGAGCCACCGGCCGGCCATCAGAGTCCTGCGGCACATGAGAAACACACCGAACACTGACATCACTGAATCCATCGATAAACCCATCACACCTGAGAAACACGGCACGGATTAACATTTCACAGATCTTTCCTGCTGTCATCTGCTGTTGGCCGTATGATAATTACATTAATTATACTCCAGAGGAAGAGCGTTAATTCAGGACGGACCCCCCGCCCACCCCTTGGCCCGCCGGAGCTCATGTCAGATGACATCAGTCAGTGTGACGGAGACTTCTCATGACTGAAGGACTTACCGTCTCAGGCGATGTGTTTTTATACCCTCAACACACACACGGACACACACACACACAAACACACACACACATAGTCTTCTTCGGTCAATTTTTTTAAACTCCTCTTCAGAGAATCACTCATTATTCAGTAAATTTCTGGGATCAGGGACCATGTGACAGGATGAACTGTAAACACCTGTCACACCAGCAGTACTGTGATTGGCTGAGGAAAGCTGATCTCACCTGACGTTTGACCTCCGTGTGCATGTGTGTGAAGTGCAGGTAACCCACTGGAGCGAACGCATCAGCCGAGTGGATGACGGTTTCCATGGAGTCGCTGTAACAGTGACATCATCAGGAGAGGGAGCGAGATCACGACAAACATTCACACGTGTGTCGGATACTCACATGACGATCTTCTTCTTAAAGAGCGGACAGTCCGTGGTGAAGGTCTCGTACTCGCCGCCTTCACCACAGATGTGAACTCCATACTTCTGTGAAAGCTGACAAACAGTCTCTTCATATAATCACTGTCACACCAACACTGAACTGACAACACTTGACACCCCACAACACAAATCATGATCTACCATTCACTGTCAATCATCAATGAGATGAAGGATTACTTTTATTGGTTTATCAGTTGTGTGCACTACATTGTTCACTACAGTTTATCATTTAAGTGCACTACAGTGTTTACTGGAGTTTATCAGTTAAGTGAACTACAGTGTTCACTACAGTTTATCAGTCAAGTGCACTACTGTGTTCACTACTGTTTATCAGTTAAGTGCACTACTGTGTTTACTGGAGTTTATCAATTAAGTGCACTACATTGTTCACTACAGTTTATCAGTTAAGTGAACTACAGTGTTCACTACAGTTTATCAGTCAAGTGCACTACTGTGTTCACTACTGTTTATCAGTTAAGTGCACTACTGTGTTTACTGGAGTTTATCAGTTAAGTGCACTACAGTGTTCACTACAGTTTATCAGTTAAGTGAACTACAGTGTTCACTACAGTTTATCAGTCAAGTGCACTACTGTGTTCACTACTGTTTATCAGTTAAGTGCACTACAGTGTTTACTGGAGTTTATCAGTTAAGTGCACTACTGTGTTTACTGGAGTTTATCAGTTAAGTGCACTACATTGTTCACTACAGTTTATCAGTTAAGTGAACTACAGTGTTCACTACAGTTTATCAGTCAAGTGCACTACTGTGTTCACTACTGTTTATCAGTTAAGTGCACTACAGTGTTTACTGGAGTTTATCAGTTAAGTGCACTACAGTGTTCACTACAGTTTATCAGTTAAGTGAACTACAGTGTTCACTACAGTTTATCAGTCAAGTGCACTACTGTGTTCACTACTGTTTATCAGTTAAGTGCACTACTGTGTTTACTGGAGTTTATCAATTAAGTGCACTACATTGTTCACTACAGTTTATCAGTTAAGTGCACTACAGTGTTTACTGGAGTTTATCAGTTAAGTGCACTACAGTGTTCACTACAGTTTATCAGTCAAGTGCACTACTGTGTTCACTACTGTTTATCAGTTAAGTGCACTACTGTGTTTACTGGAGTTTATCAATTAAGTGCACTACATTGTTCACTACAGTTTATCAGTTAAGTGCACTACAGTGTTTACTGGAGTTTATCAGTTAAGTGCACTACAGTGTTCACTACAGTTTATCAGTTAAGTGAACTACAGTGTTCACTACAGTTTATCAGTCAAGTGCACTACTGTGTTCACTACTGTTTATCAGTTAAGTGCACTGCTGTGTTTACTGGAGTTTATCAGTTAAGTTCACTACAGTGTTCACTACAGTTTATCAGTTAAGTGCACTACTGTGTTTACTGGAGTTTATCAGTTAAGTGCACTACAGTGTTCACTACAGTTTATCAGTTAAGTGAACTACAGTGTTCACTACAGTTTATCAGTCAAGTGCACTACTGTGTTCACTACTGTTTATCAGTTAAGTGCACTAAAGTATTCACTACATTGTATCAGTTATGTGCAGTACAGTGTTCACTACTGTTTATCAATTAAGTGCACTACAGTGTTCACTACAGTTTATTAGTTAAGTGCACTACAGTATTCACTACATTGTATCAGTTAAGTGCACTACAGTATTCACTACTGTTTATCAATTAAGTGCACTACAGTGTTTACTACAGTTTATCAGTTAAGTGCACTACAGTATTCACTACTGTTTATCAGTTATGTGAACTACAGTATTCACTAGTGTTTATCAGTTAAGTGCACTAAAGTATTCACTACATTGTATCAGTTATGTGCAGTACAGTGTTCACTACTGTTTATCAATTAAGTGCACTACAGTGTTTACTACAGTTTATCAGTTAAGTGCACTAAAGTATTCACTACTGTTTATCAGTTATGTGAACTACAGTATTCACTAGTGTTTATCAGTTAAGTGCACTACTGTATTCACTACATTGTATTAGTTATGTGCAGTACAGTGTTCACTACTGTTTATCAATTAAGTGCACTACAGTGTTTACTACAGTTTATCAGTTAAGTGCACTAAAGTATTCACTACTGTTTATCAGTTATGTGAACTACAGTATTCACTAGTGTTTATCAGTTAAGTGCACTACAGTATTCAATACATTGTATCAGTTATGTGCAGTACAGTGTTCACTACTGTTTATCAGTTAAGTGCACTACAGTATTCACTACATTGTATCAGTTATGGGCAGTACAGTGTTCACTAGTGTTTATCAGTTAAGTGCACTAGTGTTTACTACAGTTTATCAGTTAAGTGCACTACAGTGTTTACTACAGTTTATCAGTTAAGTGCACTACAGTATTCACTACAGTTTATCAGTTAAGTGCACTACAGTATTCACTACCGTTTATCAGTTATGTGCACTACAGTATTCACTACTGTTTATCAGTTAAGTGCACTACAGTGTTCAATACTGTTTATCAGTTAAGTGCACTACAGTGTTTACTACAGTTTATCAGTTAAGTGCACTACAGTATTCACTACTGTTTATCAGTTATGTGAACTACAGTATTCACTAGTGTTTATCAGTTAAGTGCACTAAAGTATTCACTACATTGTATCAGTTATGTGCAGTACAGTGTTCACTACTGTTTATCAATTAAGTGCACTACAGTGTTTACTACAGTTTATCAGTTAAGTGCACTAAAGTATTCACTACTGTTTATCAGTTATGTGAACTACAGTATTCACTAGTGTTTATCAGTTAAGTGCACTACTGTATTCACTACATTGTATTAGTTATGTGCAGTACAGTGTTCACTACTGTTTATCAATTAAGTGCACTACAGTGTTTACTACAGTTTATCAGTTAAGTGCACTAAAGTATTCACTACTGTTTATCAGTTATGTGAACTACAGTATTCACTAGTGTTTATCAGTTAAGTGCACTACAGTATTCAATACATTGTATCAGTTATGTGCAGTACAGTGTTCACTACTGTTTATCAGTTAAGTGCACTACAGTATTCACTACATTGTATCAGTTATGGGCAGTACAGTGTTCACTAGTGTTTATCAGTTAAGTGCACTAGTGTTTACTACAGTTTATCAGTTAAGTGCACTACAGTGTTTACTACAGTTTATCAGTTAAGTGCACTACAGTATTCACTACAGTTTATCAGTTAAGTGCACTACAGTATTCACTACCGTTTATCAGTTATGTGCCCTACAGTATTCACTACTGTTTATCAGTTAAGTGCACTACAGTGTTCAATACTGTTTATCAGTTAAGTGCACTACAGTGTTCACTACTGTTTATCAGTTATGTGCACTACAGTATTCACTAGTGTTTATCAGTTAAGTGCACTACAGTATTCAATACATTGTATCAGTTAAGTGCACTACAGTGTTCAATACTGTTTATCAGTTAAGTGCACTACAGTGTTCAATACTGTTTATCAGTTAAGTGCACTACAGTGTTCACTACTGTTTATCAGTTATGTGAACTACAGTATTCACTAGTGTTTATCAGTTAAGTGCACTACAGTATTCACTACATTGTATCAGTTATGGGCAGTACAGTGTTCACTAGTGTTTATCAGTTAAGTGCACTACAGTGTTTACTACAGTTTATCAGTTAAGTGCACTACAGTGTTTACTACAGTTTATCAGTTAAGTGCACTTAAGTATTCACTACTGTTTATCAGTTAAGTGCACTACAGTATTTTCTCAATTGGGAAGTGTTGAATATCATGTGATTTTGCACACAGTTTGAAAGGACTAGTAAAATGTTTCAGGTGTGGTACAGACTGACTGACCTCTTGCAGATAGGACTCCATCTGATCCAGTGACTTTCCTAAATGTTTATCTGGATCCAGTCCTGACAGACACACAACACAAGACGTTCTGATCAAACACACGACAACTGCTCAGAAATGAACCAGTCACCACAGAACAGAAGAGAGACGGACAGATTGTTTCTGACTGAGACGTTCCATTGGAAATGCACAATGATGGTAAAGAATTAATTAGGGTCATGTGACCATCATGCACTGACACCTGGATGTGATCCATCTCTTGATATAAACAGGCTATTGTTTTCCTCTTCCATAAACAAACACACAATCTGCAAACATTATGATTTGAATGCTGGGAGAGCTCAGAGGAGCCACTGCTACAGGACATCCAATCAAACACAGAGACAGAAATAAACAAACAAATACACTCTAAACACACCAAAAAAAATCTCTCTCTTTATGTGCATGTGCAGAAGCCTCAGGGTCTCACTATTTCCATAAAACAAAGCCACTTCATAAAGCTATTTCAACAAACTGTGTATTCGGTTTATATGAGGTTTGCAATAACTGAAACCAAGCTACCAAAATGTCTAAATTGAAGGAAAACTTCGATTTATAATACGCACAACAAAAACATTAAATATATGCATAAAAATAAATCAAGGCAGAACAAGTAACAGGGTTGCAGATTTCAAGATACAAAAATCTAATTTGAGAAATAACATGTTTTTTCTTCCAAATTTTGGTACGTACAAAATATTACTTACTTTCTAAAAGTGAGGCGATTTCCTGGTTAATTATATTTTATATTTACTTTTCATAAAAAATTATGTTTAGTTTTTAAGTGCAGTTAATTCCCCACCCTTCCTAAAACAACATTTGACAAAATCTTGTCTGCACATCCCACATCCATTAGGAGGTTAAGCAACACTCATCACTCACTTCATGTCAAACCACTACAAGCAGCATAACCTAAAGCCATATTTATGTCCTGACTGCAGTCTACTTTAACAGTCAGGCATTGTGTGGTGAAAGAAGTGTTTTTTCCAGCCTAACCTCAGAGGTCAGGGTCCTAACCACAAGCCCTGAGGGAATGCTGAACTCTAGACCGCGTGTTTTCAGAGAAGCGCGCCAGAACGGCGAGATCTGCAGGGGATCAATGTAGCCTGGCAGTGGAGAGCAAGAGCGGGCCCAGTACTCGCCCCTGGGGAATGCCGCTCATAATTAGTGTGAGAATATCTAATCTCCTTCTCTCGTGTTAACCCCACACAAAGGTAACAGGGAGAACGTCATTAAAATTCAATCCTGTTTAAATATCCTGTTAATAAGTCATGCCGTTCTAACAAATTATAATGACTGACTTAAAACTGCTAAGAGAATGGCTGTTTTATAAAACAGTCTTTATTTGAAAGATTAAAGCACTGTTTGATATGCAAGCGTAAGAAGGATAAACTTTCAGGTTTCCTGTGAGGTGAAGCGCCTTCATCCACTTGATACCGAGATATCGATGACCCAGTAATCTGATGTTACACATTAAAGTATATTTTATCGACAGCACTGATGAACAACATGTCACGAGCAATACCCTTACGCTTATAATAAAATATGGTGAATTCTTTGACTTTCTAGGCAGAGGACAAACGGACACTGGAATGTTTCTGGCAATAGAACAGCTCCAGAAATGATAGACTCCTTAAACAGTGTTATGATTGAAATTAGGGGGTGGATTAAGACATAGCATCTATGATGAATTTTTGTGTCAAGGGCCACTGAACGTGACAGCTCTAAAAATACTGAAATTCTGAAGCACACCTAAACTCTGTGTCCCATCCCAACCCGAAGAACCTGACATCTACTGACAATGGGAAGCTGTGGCGTCGACAGGCCCATCCTCGCCTCTCATTTACATGATCCGCACGGCGTTCATTCCTCTGAACCTATTTTACAACCCGACCTGAAGCTAATGACCTCAGCCCCTTACGGCACATTAAACAGCAATAAGGCCAGTCCAAGCGCCATTCGTCTGCTGAGCGTCTGTTCTCGCTGCCCTTTACACAAGCAGAGTGCTTCTCAAGCCCAAAGGAACCATAAACCTGCAAAAAGTCTTTAACTCATTATTATCCTATAAAACAGAGATTTAATCCAATGAACTTTCCAGCCAGTGAACTGTGAGAAAATGGATTTTCAACTTTCACTTTACATTTCATGTGCTTCAAATTAGAGCATTTTAGGTCAAAAGAGCCCGTAATAGAGATTCTCTACATATTAAACCCAAAAACAGAGGCACGTGGTCTATCTGCTAAAGGTTTATTCTGGCTCGTCTCCAACCTGAAAGTAGCAAATATTGCTGTCCCCACCTCACCGTTTTAATAAACAATATTAACTATTTAGCACATTATCCAATATTTACTGAAACACCAACAGTTTGGTTACGCAACTTTCAGCAGAGGATGAGTAATTCTATTCTGTATAGTGTTTTAAAGTGCATTTGAAGATCTTGGTCGTAAAATGAGATTTTTTTTTTCAAAAATCATGTTTTTTAATGTGCATTCCCATTAATATCAATCAAACTCAAGTTAGTTTGTTTATAAAATAAGCCATAATGACTAATCTAATACAGCTAACTAGCACAATAAAACATGATTATAAAACAATATCTCTATAGTGATTTTCTATTCGATTCGATTCGATTTTTGGTGACTTTTACTCTCTGTTAACTTCATCCATTATCTTACATTTATTATCAAATCTTGTGAAAATCAATTGGGTGGAACATGTGAATTAAGACTGAATCTAGGTCTTCACATCTAGAAACTCAAAGAGTTTGCCGAGCGTCTGACTGCAGGCAGGTGAAATGAACACTTGATTAGATATTAATTACATAAATTACAGGCATAAATAATAAAATAGAAAACATAGCAGGATCTCAGCGCGAGAGATTTCAGAGCGAATGCACAGAGAGTGACAGAAGAGCATCATTACATGCTCTTCAAACAACAAGCGCTTGTGTTGGGCCTACATGTTTAATTTGAAGCCAAGAGCGCAGACTGCAGATAGCGACGAGAGACGCCGAGACCTGTGAAGGTTTTTATGGATCTGAGGAGCGCAGACTGACAGCTCGACTTTAATCTCAGCCTTCAGCCGAGAACGCTGGGAAAATTGCATTCATGTTGGGAAACATTTCAGCTTTTAAACAGATGAAAAAAGCATGTGATGCTAAAGGCGAGCGTGTTCATCCTTTGAACGATGCTCTCCAAGAGCTGAGCAGAAACAATAGCGCTGTGATATCAACCTGATCTCTGAGCCAGCGAGAGGTTCCGGCAGAAAACCCACGGTACGAGAACCCGCGCGCCAGATGAGATTAAGAGAGATCAGAACATTTGTTCAGCCACTTATCTGAAACTCAACAGCTGTGTGAGGAATAATAGCCAACCGGTGAATACAATTCAGCAGACACGTCAAAGATCTTATCTTTTTATCCAATAAAGAGAATAAAACGCCAATTTCACTCTCGTCTGATGTTTATCTTAAATGCTTAAGTGACAGTCTAATAACCTGAACATTGAAAACTTTAAACCAAATAATCAAAAGTAGTAAAACGTAAATCACATTCAAAAGACCAAGAAAGCTTATTTAAAAATAGTAAAATTACATTTACATTTACTGAGACAAGTGTATTGCACAGTTATTATAGATTTGATTTATTTGGTTTTCTTAATATTTAAAATTAGCTTTAATTTTTGTTAAAGTTTTCGCAATTTTGGTATATGCTTTTGTCATTTTATAATTATTTTTTATATGTTGCTATATAATATTGATTCATTTTTATTTTAGTTCTAGTTTATTGTTATCATTTTAGTGCTTTTTACTTATTTCAGTTTATCTTCGAGGCAACATTAGATTTGTCCTATAGTTCATTTTATCCAGTAATTTCTATGTCAATATTTCATTTGATTTTAATGAACAGAAACGTTTTCAGTTTTAACTTAAGTAAACTAAAATGTCCAACGTGTACTTCATTTCTATTTACACAGTTTCTACGGTCGATTTATTTTGTGCTCGTATATAATTGTTTTTGGTTATAAGAGTCTGTTCCCGAGTAAATACCCTTTCAGTGTGTGTATATTGCAGATAATGTGAAAATGACTGTGATATGGTATTTATATATCATGAGTGTTTATGTGAGAATGGCTCAATACACACTCATTTAGTCAGTCAATACACACAGCCGGTGGTCCTGACCCATAAACCCATAAACACCAGCGGCCCGTCTTCTCATTTCTATAATCACAGTCGCCTGAGGCTGCACTGATCAAATCTTCCTGTATTACCTGTAGATCAGCGGAAGAACACACTGCTCCGGGCCGCAGTAATCACACAAATGTGTGGAATGTGCTTTTAAAACATGATTTGTACTGCGAGACGCTTCGGGTGAGTTCAGAGAACACCAATATTTAACAGTCCTGTAGCGCGCTCACACACACATGCTCACACACACATGCACATACAGACACACACATACATACACAGCCACACATGCACACACACATACACACAACATACGCACACATATACACACACATACACAGAAACACTTGCACACATACATATACACACACACACACACACGCACACAAACAAACACGTGCACATACACACCCACACATACACACAACACACGCACACATATACACACACATATGCACATACACGCACTTACACACATATACACTTGCACACACACACATACATATACATACACACACACACACACACACACAAACAAACACGTGCACATACACACGCACACATGCACACACACACACACAACACATGCACACATATACACACAAACACACGCATAAACACATGCACATACACACCCACACATACACACAACACACGCACACATATACACACACACGTGCACATACACACGCACACACAAACATGCACACACACACATGCACACATATACACACAAACACACACATAAACACACACAAATACAAAAAAACACATGCACACACAAATACATATACACACGTGCACATACACACACATAAACACGTGCACATACACAAACACGCGCATACACATACATATACACACACAAGCACACACAAAGACAAACATGTCTGGTTTATTATCTCCTGTCCAAACTGTTTATTTGAAACCCCTAAAGATCATAGAAAACTGTTAGCATTTTTAGATTTAAAATTGTATATTTAAAATATATTGTTCTGTATGATTAATAAGCTTTTTTGCCCATGAGGACCTCAATTTTGGTCCCCACGCTGACACGAGTTGGTGTGTATTCTGGTTAAGGTCCCCACCGGGATATAAAATCAAGGCGTGCACATGAACTCAGTCACACACACACAGGTCTCATGTATGTAATTCTGTCCTCAGGCTTTGAAACATGACCTCTAACACTGGCATACACAGTTATCTGCTCAAAAACACATTTATAACATGAAATCATCATCTATTTATTTCACACTTTATTGACTTGAAATGCACGTTGCTGTACTAAAAATATAAAAAAAACTTTCCTTCGTTTACGAAGGACGATGTTTCAAAATGACACCCGTTAACATGGATCTGTGAGATATTCATGCCTGGCCATTAGTTAGTGATGTAATGTGATGTTGGCGTTTTGTAGTTTACACAGATACGATGAACATTATTGTTGATAAAAGGGCAGATCTCACTGACTCAACTGCAGAGGTTTTCTCTGTCTGTAATATTTTTCTTTGTTTATGTTAAGTCAATAAATGTAAAATGATCGATATTTTTGTGAAGTGAAAGGTCATGGAGGCGGCTCACCCACCGAACGCTGCCACTTTGATGAGGATGGCGTTGAGTCCGCTGGATATCATCTCTCTGAGGAGTTCAGCCTGATCTCTGCGCCACAGATACGCCAGCGGTCGCAGCTGCAGTCGTGCACACCTGCAGAGAGAGAGAGAGAGAGAGAGAGAGAGACTCCCCGTGATGTCAACGCCGCAGCTCCAGACACATGTGGTTTTGTGTGCTATTATGGTATGTCAGGGGTTCTGCAGTATCAGTCCAGACAACAATAGTTGAATAAGAGTGGTATACGTGTGTGTTTGAAGAGCTCTACACAAGATTGTCATAATGAGCAGGGACTGGACTCCAATTATGACAAAAAATTAAAACATTCTTGACAATAATTATAAGTTCATAAGAACCTTCCAATGTGCTCCAAAGTTTCTTCTTAAAAACAACTTAAAAACACACACACAATCAAATAAGGTTATCCAAACTCTATCTTGTATCAACCTTGATGAAAATGATCATTCCAAAATGTTTGAAGATTTTTTTTCCAATGTTACTTCTCAAAAATGAGAAAAATTTGATACATCACACAATTATTTTCTTATTTCTATTTGTGCAGTTTTTCTCAACCGTATATGTGAATTTCTATAAAGCTGCATTACAACAACACAAAATTGTGTCAAGCTCTAAAGAATTCAAACCGAATTGAACTGAAATTGTATTGTAGTCCAGTTTATTTTTATTGCACTTTGCATGGAATATTTCCCAGCATGCAATATAAATAACTTAATGTGCTTTAGTTTGTTGGATGGTGTTTGTCTATAATTGTGAATCATTAATACAAAATCTAGAAAACTCCAAAGACAGACTTTTCCTCGCAGCTCTAAATGTAAAATCAAGATAACAACAGACTGTCATGTATCAGAGACAGAATGGGTGTGTGTTCGAGATCAGATCATGTGTGTTTATCACTGATGATGTATATTATTGATATTGTACTGATAACACATGAAGCACTTACACATTCTCCACACGCACTCTCTGATAATCGGACAGGATCGCCCCCACAGACACCGCCTCGATATTCTCCTTTTCCTTATAAACGAGAGACAAGAAGACATGACATCAGTCTTAAAACCCTGCGTGAACTCCTGCACAACACAAAATACATTAAATCAGTACTGTACTTCTCAAACTTGGGGGGGACAAGGTGAATCCAGGGGGGCCACAGATTTTGTGGCATTACAGTATATGAAATATAGAAATGTATCATAAACTTCATGCAATCAAACATCAGACAAATAAGACCCCCAACCAAAAGTATTAAAGCTCCAGCATTGTACACAGAATTAGTTTATGGTTTAATTAAAATTCTAAGTTTTCTAAGGGGGGCTGGAAAGCGATGAACTAAAGGGGGCCTTAAAACAAAAAAGTCTGAGAACCACGGCAGTAAATAACTGAATGAAAGCGACACGAGAATGTTAAAGCTCAGAATGGATAAAGTGAAACTGCTACACTGGCATCATATCTTTCTGAAGATTTAAAGAGACAGTTCACCAAAATAAATCTAAATTCCGTCATTGTTTCCTTCTCCTCGTGTGTTTGTTAATCTGTGTGAGCCTTTCTTTTGTGGAAGACAAGAGAATATATTTGGAGAAATGTGGTTTTGTGGTCATATAATGGAAATTCAACGTTGTTCGATTATCAACATTCTTCAAAATATCTTCTGTTGTGCTCTGATAGAAACGGGTCTGAGTAAACAATAAAAGAATGTTGATGTTTGGCTGATTTATCCCTTTCTTGGAAGAATGTAAACGTGCTCAAAACAAATACTTTTAACTTCAATTTCTTTACCTTGAACATAAAGCAGGTCTGTCAAAATATGAAAATAATACATACATCTCATATTTCTTATGAAACGCATCACACTTACGCATTATTTAAAGAATCCTTTTAATGCAAACATGTTTTTTAATCAAACTATCTTTTAATGTAAATGTCATTATTTTATCATTGTCTTACAGATCTCAGCTTTTTTTTTTCAGAAATGAAAGGCAATCCGGAGTGTTGTTGCTTCTATTGTCTGCATTAATGTGTTGAGTTTTGTGCTCTATTGGATTCAGTTGTGTTTGCGTTACAACGGAGAGATGTCCGAGGTGGATCTATAACTATCTGTCCTGTATCTCTCCCTGCGGCTCCACGTCGCCCTTAAAACCGCTGAACGTGATTCAATGCAAATAACCGCAGGCCGTCAGACGGTAAAGAAACTGGACGTCAGTATATTGGAAGCATGCTCGTGCCCTTGGCAAAGCCAGATAAGACCTATCGCTTTCCATCATCACTAAACACCACAGAGCAAACTACATTAGGCAGAAAATACAAACAAATTACAAGAGCTTTAGGCCAGAATCTTTATCTTGTGTTTAGTGTGTCCCCCCGTTACAAACATCTGCCGTTATCAGAATCTCTTCTATAAACCTTCACATGACACCACAAAACCGGTTTCTTATTTATGAATGAAATAATTTTTTTTAGATCTGTGAGTGTATGTTAGGGTCAATCAGATCAGATATTTCATGGACATGGCATGTGTACTATGAAATAACAGCAGGATGTTTATTTTTGGGTAAAGAGTCACAGGAGAACATGAGAGCAAGTGTTAGTCGTGTCAGGTAAATGCCACGTGGACAGTAATGAAATAAATGTGTCTGGTGTTATTTAATGAGGACACAATAGAAAGCTTTTCCTCTCCCCCTCCCCGCCGCTGCTCCCTCTCCAACCGCTCCAGCGCTCCTCTATTAGCCGCGGTATTGATCGTGGGCAGCCTGGGATTGACCCGAGAGGTCATCATTTATGTATTAAGCAGGTTTAAAGGTATCTGTTTCTTTTTATGTGGAAGTAATCAGAGACGGGTTTGATTTTGTTCTCCACACGCTGCGCTTCACTCCTGACACCTCGGCGTGCTGGAGCGATCGATCGGCGAGGCTCCGTTCCTGGGCCCTCGCGCCGGGAGAACTCCACCCGGACGCCCCCCAAAGCCCGAGCAGAACAGAAAACAAACACGGGTTTGTAAGGGCCTGATGGACCCGGACTCCTCTGGTGATGTCGATAACAGAGAGTCGCGAGAGCGGAAGAACACTTGAACATCTGAAGACGAACGAATGCAAACACCTTCAAATAATGTTTCTGCTACAACTTGAGAGGTACATTTCATTTGTGACGCTTAAACCTTAAGATACATGTGACGCACTTGTTTGGATTAACAACAATTCAAGTTAAATGAACATTTCAATACCATTAGTTCATCATAACAACATTATATTTCATTATATATCAGTATGAAAAAGTCCTGCATTCAACCGTGTGCACAGAACATCTTAATGTAGAAGCTGATACAGACAGTCTTTCTGCTGAACTTTCAGACAATCTAACATCGGTGTTGAAAACACACTGGTCAATATTTCTCTTATGTGTTTTCATCCTGTTAATTAAAAAATATTATAAATGTTAATATTATTTTAATGTTACAAATGTGGAAATGTTACATTTGTTTTAATTTAAAAAATGTGGAAATGTTACATTTGTTTTTAATGTTACAAATGTCAAAATTAGCCGTATTTAGGAAGCGTTTTGTTTTAATTTTTTCCTTTGATAATGTTTGCATCCTTCAACACAACATATGTCCTCACCTCAGGACCATATACAATGTGAAACCACCGCAGTGGTACCCTCAAAATAAGCCAAGAGCACATTATGTATCATAAAATATTAACATTTCCAAAGCCAGCATTTATTCATCCTTTTATCCTTAAAAAATCGAATAATTTAAATACAAAATTCTAGCATGAATAACACTCAGTGTATTTTGTGATAAAACATGCTTAAAATGATGCCTTTCAAAACAAGATTTAACATGACCTGGGGTTTTTATACTGTGTAAAAATGAGCAGTTTAAATAAATGATCTCCATCTGTGTTCTAAAGACAAAAGAGATTTGAAGTCAACTCTTATGATTTAATCGTGCCTCAATCTTTCTTTTCAGTCTGACGATACGTGATTATATGGTCATTATAATTAACTTCATAACACAACAGGGACAAAGACTTTATAAGTCATTAAAATCTAATAATGCAACAGACGTTCAACGTTTGAAAATAAGAGAACTTGTTGATTTTTAATCTTTTAGATTTTTTAATATAAATCTGTGAAAATACCGTGAGAAGTTTCAGAAGAGATTGAGAGGTGTGATAGAATGAGAGAGCTTTAGGGCCCTCCTCCAAATTATTTTTTAATCAGTAAAAAAATCTTTATCATTACTTTGTGCGATTCAGCTTGTTTTCTGCGTTTTATTAAATACAATAGGAATATATAAAGTAGTATTCGCTATAACTGCATGTCTTTGTTGTTGAAAGAAAGAGTTAACAGATCCAATACTGTCATGTGTTTAATTCAGGCATAACATCCGTTGTCATTTATTTTATTAACAAGTCTTGAATGTTGCTTATAAATTTTGGATTTAATTTCTTAAATGGTACGTGCTTATTCTTGAAATACAGTCCTTACATATTATTTACATATAAAATGATCTATATATGGCCTGAGAAATGAAACAAGAGAATCTACTCAAGAATACAGTGTTATATAGACATGCAACGGATGTTTTATTTCAGAGGCGGCGGCTGCAGGTGGCACTATTGCACCGTCACACGCACATCAAACACGGCACACCTTAAAAACTCATTATTCCTGCATGTGTCATTTGCTCAGAAGATAACATTTAATTAAGTGCTGGAGAAATCTTTTCAAATATCACACTTTCCAAACACAACACATTCCTGATGCTCTTCGTGTAAGAGAAATTTAACAGCTCATTATCGTAGCATTCCTCCCAGCCTGCCATCAAACTCTCGTGTCAAACACAAACCCACTCACAAGAGAGATGAAAATAACCCTCAGCCCTCCCGTGCAGTCATCTGGACAAAATGAGCTTAATATTAATTCAGTTTGCTAAAATCAACCTTTCTTTGCCAGTACAGTATATGTTTGTGATATCTGAGCTCATAACATTTAAATAACATTACAGAAGGTGTGCGCTGTGTATTCCAGAATAATAATCAGACAAATCCTAAAGCAATGCTGCAGGTTCAATACATGTTCATCTCTATAGACACAGAGTGAAAAAGGCTTAGTATTCTTCTGTGTGTGTGTGTATCCACTGGATTTACATCTGTTACATCTGATCCCTGATCAGTCTGCCCTCAACAAATATAAACACTGATAGGGTGATTCTCCTGAAACCCTGTCAGACAAGATTCTTTGAAAGACTTATATGAAAAATACTTACATTTTAGGCTTTAAAAACAAGCTCTGATCTATTTAAAACATTCATTTCAAACCCTTATTTTATTTTTATTTTTCAAAGCAACAGCTTCAAAATCTCATTACGGTTACCTTCTGAAAATGTCAATACACAGCATATGAAAAAAAGACAAGCTTGATGCCTAAGCCCGTTTTTATTCTCTATAAATAATTAGACATTTATAAAGTATATTTTCATAGTAAATTTATTTTTTAAATGAAAAACTAACTGTTTCAGTAACGATCATCAATGTTTTTCATTGTATATTTTAATTTGACTCTAAACAACAACATTATGCATTTGGATTTGGCAGGACATATTATGTTAATTCATATCCATGATAAATTATTCTTTATTCAAGGTAGAGAACACAAGTATCTTTGTTATGATTGTGTTTGTGTGTTACTGAATTATATGTTTTATATTTATCATTACTGTCATGATGTTTGAATGATCAAACCTTAAGCACTAGTGAGGAAAGAAATACTGACTTTATCATGATTGTAAATGAAGAGTTTATTTGCAAAAACAGAAAACTAATTATTTGTTTTTTTTTTTAGATAACCCCACGGCAGTTTGATTGATATTACTTGGAATGCACAGAGTTATTTGTTTTTGAAAATGAACAGAAATAAGCTTGACCTGACCCTGTTGTCTGCACTTATTTGAAATCAGTTTAAAGACAGAAAGTTTTCTCATGTGTGGATTAAATGTGATTTCAGACCCCGAACGTCCGAGACTGTGGGTGAGGAGCACACGTTTACATCACATGACAGACAATATTTCACTGCATTAGGTAAGTGAAACGTTATCCCTCATATTCAAATCATCTATCTGATCAAAATCATACATTATATTAGATCTCCTGAGTGAGATGAATAAATAACAATATTCTGTGTGTGCAACCTTTATGAAGAGATGACTTTCCTCTTTTTATATATTCAAAATTACAGAGCGTATAAAAGATGGACGACATGCCCCCCCTCCCTTCCACTTTAGAAAAATGAAGCCAAAATGTTTGAGATATGGCCGCTGATGTCATTTGGAGCCGGAGACTGCGCAGTAGTGAGGACAAGATGCAGCTGCGACATAGCGGTTCTGACCATATTTACAGATGAATCAATCGAAAATGAAGAAATCATATTACCACGCCACTTTTTATAACATTTTATAACTAACTAAAACCTTATTAGAAAAACAAGCACTTGAATATACATTAGGGATGTAATGATTAATGGTTTACCGTGATAATAACGTCCAGCGGTTTGTATAGACGCGTCATACTTGAATTACCGTTAAACCGTAGCAGTGTTCCAACTTGAAAAACCCTGTCCAGCATCAAAGAAAGTTATCAAGAGCATAACGTAGATGAAACATGAAATGTGGGTTTTGTTAATTTATGTCAGGATAGTAACTCATGAGTAACGTTATTGACATTTGGAACAAAATAACGTGAGACACACCTATTGATTGACGTCTGCTCCTGTGAGTTTGTGATGACAGGGCTTCACTAATTAGGACTTTAATCCAAAAATGTACACATTTGTGGAAATTTAGATATACTGACACACGTTTATTTCATATTTCATCTTTTATAATATGATCATTTTCCATTGAATGATGTGATATGATGCTCTTTAAACTCGTTCAGCTTGTTTCCTGTGCTATAGCTCATGTCGTTTTCTCCTGGGTCCTAAAGTTGCCCCCTATTTCTCACAACACACATAGACAGATGATTTGCTGAATTGTGTTGTTTAGATAAAAATCTGATTTACTCACTTCAGGTTGTGTTTAACCCGAACTAGGAAACTTTAAACACCTCATGAACCCAACGTGCCATGACTAATATTAATGTTATTTATTTGATGTAAATCAAAAAAAAGCGCATTTACAGGTTAACTCAATATTACGTTTGGTTTACATCAGTATTTTTCTTCACATTACCGGAACGTGTTAATAAAATCGTGATAATATTGATAAGTGTGATAATTTTTTCTTTTACTATAACCGGGAGTTGAAATTGTCAAACGGTAACATCTCTACTATACAACAGCATGAAAAGATCTTACTAAAATGACCGAAACCAATATATTTGACGAGCAATTGGATATTTTTCGTTCGTTTGGCTGCACTTGATTCAGACTATAAACGTCTGACTTCAAGAATAAGTCCTGATGCTTTCTGCTCATATTTCAACATCCCGTTTCTCTTTACTTCACTGTTTATGCATCGATCCTTTCAGTTTATGGTCTGTTACACACAGAAAACCAAACGCATCATTATGAGTAAACAACATACAGACATGTATCTGATGACCAGACGCCCCTGAGCGACAACCTGTGACCTTCTGACCTGTGAGATTGTGTACAGATAGATGGGTAAAGTATACAGCAAACGAGCCTCAAACATGTGAAGTACATACGGACGTGAAACACAGAACGCTCAGATGTGAAGGAGAAAAGAAAAGACCAGAGAGATGAGGAGGAGTCTGAAGATCTGACCCGACTGAATGAACTCAATCCAGCACAAATCAAACTTTCCTCCATTTACAGTGTGTGACGCTTGAATTATTATAATGTTCATTAGACAAACCATCAAGATAAAAAGGACAGAACCAGCGCGGGCGACTGTGACATCACTTCCTGTCAAATCCCTTCACCCCACAACGACTCATGTGAAACAGAAGAGGGATGCAAACAGAAATCTTCCTCTCAGAGCTCCAACAGGAAGTGATGCGTGAGATGTCAGGGGTCTCAAACAAAAAACCACACAGATAACTGACAGACGTCTGCTTCAATAGGACACATGAATGAATTATTTGGCAGATCAAATAAACATTTACTACCACATACAATGTTGCGTTTCTGTCAGATGCTGAGCAATAAGAAAAAGATCCTGATTTTAGAAAAGGAAGAGCAGCACGTCTGAGGTTTGTGTGTGATGTGACCCATCAACACAACTGTAGTTGGTGTTACCTTGACAAGCTGTAAGAGATGGTAAAGGTCCTCCACCTCATCTCCATCTCTCTGACTGTATTCTCTTCCCGTGTCCAGACTGGAGCCCTCAATAGTGCGCCTGTACAGGGGCAGACCAAGGGCTTCGGCGTACAGATCCACCGCCTGATGTCCAACTGTCTGGTACATATAACTGTCCAGTTCATCTGAAACAACTGACACACAGTTTAAAGTTTTTATTCAGAGACACACGTTTTTAATTCTGACCGTGTTTTGTGATAGTTATATCCTAATGTAACACGCGTGTATGTGAAGTCTGTGCAGGTTCAACAGGTATAATAATAATGTTGTTATGGCAAGTGTATAGTAGATCTCTCTGTACTCTTACCATGTTTGTGAGGCATGAGGTTGGCGAGAGCCACTATAGTGTGTCCAGCTGATACACACTGCATCATGTTATAACAGCTGTCTTTACCTCCACTGAAACAAACACACACAATATTACAACACACACACATTCATACTGCAGGTTTCATTTTATCACTCTATTTTATCTGTGTTCTTAACGACACGCGAATTTAAATCTCGCGATATTTTCATCGTTATCATCACAACAGTCTCGATATAAACACAGCGACATGTTACCTTATCAACGCGACAACCCTCATGTTGTTAATACAGCGCTGTCAATCTCTCACGTGTTTCGCGGGTTTGTAAACATTGCCGCTACTTCCGGGTGACTGGAGGACCCCTCATGAAGGAGGAGGCTGTCATATAATCTGCCTGACTGAAAAGAACTAAACGCGAGTCATGCTACGTTCAAGACTCTTCGGAAGTGGAATATTACCCACCACAATAACAGAAGTAACGTCTGGATTTAGTAACATAAAAAGTATTTATTAAAATTACACGGAAAACAGTAAAACAACGTTTTCCGAGAACACCGTGAACACCGAGATCACGTGATGGCAGCATGGATCTGTTCATTGGTACAGCTGGTACAATTGTATATCAGTGTTTAACATATATAATATAATGGACTTTTGTAAAAATGTACATTAGATTATACTTCTTCAGGGTTTAAAGTATGTAAGACATGTTTTTATAGGCAGGCCTACGTATTGTTCCCTCAGTAGTAGCTTACAATGTGAGTTAATACAAACACTTGATGTACACACAAAATCACACAATTTTTTCATGCAAGTTTATTTTTGGACACTCCGAGACAGTGATAGTTTTGTACATTTATGTGTGTAAATTCAATGCTCAAAGTTGTCATGTAGCCAATGCTAAACCTTTTATTACTGAGCAAAATTCTGGCGGTGTTGTGAAATGTTTAAAGTGCCTCGCATCATGAAAACAGACTCTATTTGAGAAAAGTCTGAATTCATCTCATTTCTCTGTCATGTTACTGCAATTGATGATGACAACATCACAAACAGGAAGACTTAGTTCGGCCAAAATACAAACTCTTTTATCACATTCCAAATATGTATGACATTTCTCACAATATCTTCTTTTTTGTTCCACTGAAGGAAGAGTCACATTAAGGTTTAGCCCTACATGAATGATGACAGCATTTAGATTTTTGACTGAAGCACAAGTGGTGTCATAAGTATTTGAAATAAAAATACCTACAATTCAAATGCTTAAATAAACAAACCCGTTATAATATAGTCGCACTAAAGTGACTTGAAATGTGCAGTTTTATTCAGTGCATTAACGTAATTCTCATCGAAACAGGAAGTCAGGGTGGAAATCTTCAATAGTGTTTTGTTTCCCTCACCGTCTGGAATTGGACGAGAAGATGAAGTGCAGAATGATGTCATGAAAATCATGAATCTGTGTTGGTGCCGGTGAGAGATTGTAAATTTTCCATGCTTATTTACATTTACATTTACATTTAGTCATTTGGCAGACGCTTTTATCCAAAGTGTCTTACAGTGCACTTATTACAGGGACAATCCCCCTGGAGCAACATGGAGTAAAGTGTCTTGCTCAAGGACACACTGGTGGTGGCTGCTGGGATCGAACCAGCAACCTTTTGATTAAACCAGTTCAGTGGTTTAACCCACTAGACCACCATCTCCATACAGATGCTTATATCTTCTACATGTCTATTTTGGCATTGTGCTTTGGAGTATACTGTGTATTACAAGACTAACTGTATCCTTCTTCAAATCTGAAAGAAGAGAAACTGCATTTGACAAATGTTGCTCCTCCTTCTCTTCATATGAACTAGTTGAACATGGTGAGAACGTGATGAGAGGTGATGTGGATGTTGGATTTGGCCACGGTGATGCTGATGATGTTGAGGTTTGGAAGTGTTGTTCTCACAGGTGATGTTTTCTCTGAGGGGAGATGTACACTGACACAAACGCCTTTTATGTTGCCTTTGCCCTGTGTTGTTGTGCCAGAGCCGAAACGTTGTGTTGCTTTTCTCACCTGGCGCCCCTGAGCAGGCCAAAGGCAACACATTCTGTCTGAATTTACCAAATTGAAAGAGACGTGATCCCTCAGCCCTCCTCCCTCACCGCTGCTACTGTACACCATTGATTTATTTCATCTGAAGCAGCACACACACACACACACACTTCTTATGTTCTCTATGTATTCTTGTTACATTTCAGTAAAATATTATTTCTTCTTTCTCATCTAGACTGTAATCAATGCTCGTTTCATTAACTCAAATTTAAAGTGATGATATCAATGACCAACACACAAGTCGTATTTGCCTTCAAAATGAAACGATTGATCAATCAATAATTGTCACAGAACTGTAACTTGCGATTATATTTTCGTTAAATACATACTATTTTTGTTCTCATCAGTGGTTTGAAACATGGTCATGCGTGACGACGCAACAAATATGAGCTGCGTAAATCCACACAGATGATTTACACACATACAAACACGCAGTGTTGTCGCACAAGGCCGCCAAAACTTTAGCACTTAATAAAACGCCGTAAGAAATAGTGACAAAGACGTCCAGAGCACCAGGCAGTCAAGGTTTAACTCAGAGACGCTGTTGTCTCATCTATTCATCTACTTTTAAGAGGACAACAAAACACTTTCTCTTAACTGTGACAGGCAGACAACCTTCATTCAGATTTCACATTCTTACATTACCATGTGTTCCTCACTCAGTCTTCAAGGAACAATATTGTTGTGTTTTACGGAACATTCACACATCATGTTTCACCTCACGTGTGTTGTGGTGTTTCTGTGTTTGGCTCTCTTATACACAATCCGTGTACAAACATATCACTTTAGTACAGAAGTGACGTCACAATCAAACTATTGGACGTGACATCATAGGAAGTCACAGAGACGGTGTTTCCCGAACTTCAAAGCTGCCATCGGCGTCTTGTTTCTGAAGAAGTTTGACACTTTGCAGTGTTCTGGGCCTGCTTTGGTTTTCATGGAGCCAAGACCTGTTTTGTATTGGGTGTGTGTGTCCGTGTGTGTGTATGCTTGTACCTGGTAAACCCTACAAAGATCCCCACAAAGATGGGAATATCCCAAATCCTTGTCCTTGTAGGGACATTTTTTGGTCCCCATGAGGAAACAAGCTTATACATCACACAGAATTCACTTTTTTGAAAATCTAAAAGAGAAGAAAGTACAACGTTTAACATGGAAACCCAACATGTGTGTGTGTCTTTGTCTGTGTGATGATATCATCAAACACAACAATCACAGACATGTATGGTTCCACGCTTGATTCCAGTGGTCTGGTATTCTCCAGCTCTTCTGAATCAGATTCAATTGCACATGTTATGGGATCTATCTGTTATTACACATTCTTTTTATTTCTCTTACAGCTGTTTTATACTATTGAAATGAATAAAGTGTCTTTTAAGTAAAGTGAAGTATGTAGAGCACCAGATCAGGTCTATTTCCCTACATAGTGAACGATATTTGAGTCCCCTACATATGTGAGGAAGTGAATGAAAATAAGCGAGTGGTTTCACACAGTAATGTGAGCAGACATTTTCGTCATAAACACAACGATCTTGACATCTGTGTGGCCAAAGATTTAGTGAAGCCTGTTCATTGCTGCTCTATTCAATGAAATAATCAAGATATAAAAGAGATCTCGTGGGAGAAGGTTTTGCATCATCACCGTAGACACATTCTTAGAATGGCGTTAGTTTTCTGAGACGACTCAAACGTGGACTTTGAGACAGACAGGTTTGATCCGTGCTTGCCGCAGCATTCGAGTGATTAAAGCGCTTGACCATTTGAGAATTACTGTCTGTCATTCCAACCATAAAAAACAGGAGCCAAGGCCTGGCTATGAATCCTCCTGGACGCCTTAACGGCTGTGTTTCATATGAGAAAGTGTGTAGCGCTGTGGACGTGACCTAGAGTTTACGAGCGGACCTGTTGATGGTGTCCGGCCGGAGAAAACAGCAGCATCTAGCCTGTGATCGTGGACTTTTATTGGTGGATTTCATTCAGCGCTGCTGCAGGAGTTCTGTGATTAAAGTGAATAAAACTGAGAGAGCTCCACTAAACCTGTGTGATTTACACAGCTGTCACCCACCGGCCCACACTCTCAACACCTCATGAAAATAATACACACATACACACGCAGAGCAGTTCACAATGCCTGTGTAACGTCTCAGTGTTGTGTCGCTCCGTGCTTGTTGTGTAGGGTGTGTGATGGTGAGAGTGTGTGTTGTGTAGGATGTGTTTGTTGAGTGTAGTGTGTGTGTGTTGTGTAGGGTGTGTTTATTGAGTGTAGTGTGTGATGGTGAGAGTGTGTGTTGTGTAGGATGTGTTTGTTGAGTGTAGTGTGTGATGGTGAAAGTGTGTTGTGTAGGGTGTGTGATGGTGAGAGTGTGTGTTGTGTAGGATGTGTTTGTTGAGTGTAGTGTGTGTGTGTTGTGTAGGGTGTGTTTATTGAGTGTAGTGTGTGATGGTGAGAGTGTGTGTTGTGTAGGGTGTGTTTGTTGAGTGTAGTGTGTGATGGTGAGAGTGTGTGTTGTGTAGGGTGTGTTTGTTGAGTGTAGTGTGTGATGGTGAGAGTGTGTGTTGTGTAGGGTGTGTGATGGTGAGAGTGTGTGTTGTGTAGGATGTGTGTTGGTGAGAGTGAGTGTGTGCTGTGTAGGGTGTGTTTGTTGAGTGCAATGTGTGATGGTGAGAGTGTGTGTTTTGTAGGGTGTGTGATGGTGAGAGTGTGTGTTGTGTAGGGTGTGTTTATTGAGTGTAGTGTGTGATGGTGAGAGAGTGTGTTGTGTAGGGTGTGTTTGTTGAGTGTAGTGTGTGATGGTGAGAGTGTGTGTTGTGTAGGGTGTGTTTGTTGAGTGTAGTGTGTGATGGTGAGAGTGTGTGTTGTGTAGGGTGTGTGATGGTGAGAGTGTGTGTTGTGTAGGGTGTGTTTTGGTGAGAGTGTGTGACGTGTAGGATGTGTTTGTTGAGTGTAGTGTGTGTGTGTTGTGTAGGGTGTGTTTATTGAGTGTAGTGTGTGATGGTGAGAGTGTGTGTTGTGTAGGGTGTGTTTGTTGAGTGTGGTGTGTGATAGTGTGTGTTGTGTAGGGTGTGTGTTGGTGAGAGTGAGTGTGTGTTGTGTAGGGTGTGTTTGTTGAATGCAATGTGTGATGGTGAGAGTGTGTGTTTTGTAGGGTGTGTGATGGTGAGAGTGTGTGTTGTGTTGGATGTGTGTTGGTGAGAGTGAGTGTGTGCTGTGTAGGGTGTGTTTGTTGAGTGCAATGTGTGATGGTGAGAGTGTGTGTTTTGTAGGGTGTGTGATGGTGAGAGTGAGTGTGTGCTGTGTAGGGTGTGTTTGTTGAGTGCAATGTGTGATGGTGAGAGTGTGTGTTTTGTAGGGTGTGTGATGGTGAGAGTGAGTGTGTGCTGTGTAGGGTGTGTTTGTTGAGTGCAATGTGTGATGGTGAGAGTGTGTGTTTTGTAGGGTGTGTGATGGTGAGAGTGTGTGTTGTGTAGGATGTGTTTGTTGAGTGTGGTGTGTGATAGTGTGTGTTGTGTAGGGTGTGTGTTGGTGAGAGTGAGTGTGTGCTGTGTAGGGTGTGGATATAGTGTCGGGGTGTGTGTTGAGTGTAGGGTTTTTGGGGTGTGTGTGTTTTGTAAAGGCTGAAGTATAGTTCCTGTTTTACGCGTATGCGGGGACAAAATAGTATGCGCTTACTAGAGTATTTCTTGCCGTAATTAGTTTAACCACCAGGGGGCAACAGTGTCCTAGGAGCATCAATTCAAGGTAGTAGAAGAAAACCGGACCCCTGTTGGCTCAGAGAAATGTAGCAATATTTGTAATGTGCATGCATTCGCTCACACACATGTACAAAAAAAGAAGTTTGCGATGGGCTTTAGGTGTTGTGCATGTGTTGAGTGCATGGTACGTGTGTTGTATATCCCTACGTGTGTTTTTACATGTTTGTGTATGTGTATGCATTTGCTTTTTTCTTACCTTCTCTATTTACATATTACTATTGAGGTCTTACTTTATGTGTGTTCAACTTATGATGGTTTTCTTGTACAGCTGATTTGATGCAAAGCAAATTGTTGTGTGTTGATTGTGTGCCGAGAGCTGTAACAATTTGGTCTGCAGTTACGTAGACATAGTTGCGTTAAATATGTCCTCTCTTCTTCACACACACTTTGCAAATGTGACCCTGGAGCACAATATAGCACGAGAATATTTGAAGCAATAGCCAACAAAACATTATATTATGGTCAAAAGGATTTTTAATTGTGATGTCAATTCTACTGTTGCACACACATATATTACACAAAGTATTAAGTTTAATTACATCAAAATAACTGTAATTAAATTACATCAAAAATAAGAGTGATCACTCTACTAATAATAGTAATTACTTTACTTTTTCAAGGGAAAAGTAATTAAATTACAGTAACTAATTAGTAAGTAACTAGTTACACCCCAGACTGCATAAATGTAAATATAATTTTGATACTGTACAACCTGAATAATCTTTCACTTAACTTTAGTTCTAAACCTAACCATTGGAGAACACTTTATTTATTATATATATTTTTTAAATCCCTGTGATACACTTTATTAAACAAATTTTAACCATACAAGTACACACAGACACACAAACATGTTATGTGCAGAATTAGCCTCTGGCTCACCCCGTTGGGTCACAGTTCACGGACGGGTCTGTGGATGTGTTCCAAAACACAAACGGATACAGCACCACCCGTCTCATGATCTTCTCCACACTGTTCAGATAAACTCACCCAGAACAGAGAGAGAGAGAGAGAGAGAGAGAGAGAGAGAGAGAGAGAGAGAGAGAGAGAGAGAGAGAGCGATTCACTGCAGTTTTTTCTCAAGTTTTATGGAGAGAGTTCAGTGGGCAGTGTCTTGTCCTGCTGGATGTGAGCCAAACACGACAAACACCTTAACTGAAAAAAAATTATTCCATAAATTAAAACAAGGAACGTTTAGTGAAAGTGACCTTGAATTATTCTCCCAGAAGTCCCTGAACCGTCCGATCCCAGAACAGCATGACACAGCAGTGGATTGTGGAAAATTATGGATGATCAGAGATGTTGGAGTCTGTTAAATGGCTCTTAATAACATCTTATGAGTGTCTGTCAATTATCTGTGCCATTAACTCAATAATCCAGCGTCGCTCCAGCGTTTTACAGCCAACGGTTAGCAGCTCATTTCACCTCAAGAGCCTGAAATGACGACTTTAAAGTAAATTTAATTCCATTCTAGTGAAATAAGTGACTGGGGTCATGATCATCTCTAATCACAAATGATTCATTTTGTTAATAAGCTACATACATTACTCATCAATTACACTACTGTGTGTGTGTGTGTGTGTGGGTGATTCTCATTGGATGGATTTGACGAGAGTGACTGGAGTGGATGAGTGTTCAGGGAACACTTTAAGTGCTGTTAGTTTTAATAACAATCATTCACCCCTCAAACGCTTCTTTGTCAACTTCATCACTCTCCTAATGTCTAATGAATGTTCTGGGACGTTCAGCCGGACTAGATTCATGTCATAACTTATCTTTAATGTGATTAACCACTGGGGAAAAGTTTCTGGAAATGTAAGATGTGAAAGTTATCAGTGATGTTTGCTCAGTTCAGCATCTGTGGTGTAAATGAACTGACTAAAAATCAAGATGTTATTTCTTAATCAATCGTTCTACACGGTTAATTCTTTATTTGGATATATATTTACCCTGCAGTGATTCAGACTAACGGTACAATACCCGGATAAAGAACAATCAGAGAAAGGGAAGCTCACGGATTGATTTATGATCACATATGTGTGTGTTTGTGTTGAGAGCTCTATTTTAAGCCTGAGACTGATTCAACACTTCCAGACTGAAGATGAACCGCATGGACCTTCAGGTACTTTCCTTTAAAAAGACGTCAGTTATAACACTTATGAACCAAACACACATACTGAACGTCATCATCACATAAAACTGCTCAGGAGAAATCTAATCCATCAAGTGATAAATGAGTGTAGATTGTAGAGGTCAAATCATCTGAATTTGAGTTCATATTGAGATCTCCAATAATATTGACTTTCGATTCACTGTAAAAAAAGAAAGAGTTGAGTCAACTTTAAATAATAAGGGAACCTAACACATTTTGAGTTAACTCAACAAACAGAAACTGAAGTTCAACCAACTTAAAAATGATGTTCAAGTCATTAGTTGTCACAAAATAGTCAAGTTTCCTAATGAACAACAGAACAAAATTTTTTTTTGTTGGCTGAACTTATATAGAGAAATAGAGATTTTAGATTGTCTTATTTAAATATAAACACATTTGTTTGACTTTTACTACAATTGTACGTGTTTTCTGACCAAAACGTTGATCAAATAATTGTTTAAATAGTTTGTTTTGAGTGCATTTACACCAATTGTGCCGTGGTGCACTTAGCTAAACCAGATAACTGACAGTAACAACGATATTAAAGCATAAATTAATCCTGCAAGACCTAAAACACTCATCTTTAATGGAAAAACAAGACACACAGAATTGAACATGCTGCAATGCATCTTGGGAACTTTCAAACTCGTACAATATTGTTTGTTTAGAACTTTGTGATGCGTTTTGACCAAAGTCCAGTCAACAAAATTATATTTGTTAGAAACATGTTTAGGCTGATTTTGTTTAGTAGATGCAAAACAATCATTTGACTCCTTTAACAAAAAAAGTTCCAGTTACTTATTTATCTTTGTAGGGAAAACATATTGCAAGTTGGATGTTTTACAGATTTGCGGACTTGACCAATCTTAGCTCAGTTTGACACATTGTTGATTTTGTCGGATTTCAGAGACGCAGATAAGACTCAAGCCAAAGTTTTCATTCGTTCTCCGTTTAATCTCAGTGATGTCTAGAAATAACAGGGAAATAAAAGAGATATTACTGTACAATAAACTCTTAACGGGAATATGGTATTCTTTGTCATTGTAAGTCACCAAACAGAACCCAAATGATGAAGTTCAGGCCGGTGAGGCGCTCTGAAGCCTGTTGTTTCTCATCATTATTGGCATCAGTTGGTTTTGCGTCTGTTTAAGAGAACGTCTGGGAGCTCTTAGTTGGTCATTGGCATCTTGTTAGCTGTGCTCATTTACAGAGGACAGGGTAATGATGGTGTAGCACAAGCGGCTGGATGGACGAGGGTGTGCGCCGGCAGATGCCCGTCTGCTGCCTCTGAAGCATTTGCAGCCCAGCGGCCCGTAGAGACTCACATTAGCATCTGTTGGCCACGGCCTCGGGTCTATTCCGCCACGCAAAACTGTGATTATGAGACTTGATTGTCTGAGATGACGATAAGAGGCCGACGCGGCGTGCCAAGACATTACATTGCACGAGGGGAAAAAAGCGAACTGCGAGGGGAAATTAATGGCGCTTCAAATACTTTTTATATCGATCTCCATACGGAGCAGTTTGCTGTAATTGGTGGCATATGGTCCTCCTGCGCTCCCAAAACATCACAACACTTACTGAGTAAATGAAGATAATTACACTCACAAATTCATCAGGTTAATATAGTAAAACACACAGTCACAGATTACTTGCCATTTTATACATATACATTAGATTTCAGTATTTATTCTGTATTCTTTGGAAGAACTTTGTAGTTTTTAGATTTTGCTTCTTATTTTTAAATTTAACTGACAATACAATACACATAAACCATAGAAGAAAAATGTGCCGTATTTAGCCAGAATTGGCTCACTTTCATAAATAATCTATACGGAGATCGGCACATACAGTGGCTATCACAAAATACATATAACAAACTCTCTAAAAATCCTCACAGTTTTGATATGACAGCAACCACATTTTCAACTCTTTCAAAAAGCCGCACTGACCTGTTCATTGTTACTTTTCGTTTAATTCTCATTTTAAATCAGTGGTTCTAAAAGCAAACGATTACTGAACAAAGGTAGTTCTTAATGCTATTGCAATCACATCTACCAGATTGTCAATTATGTTTATTCATGCAAGTGCTATGAAAAACCCACTGGTGAGATTTGCTGAAATCTAGAATGAATGTCGAATAGGTTCTCTTTGGCTCTTTAGACCGTTTCATCGGACATGCGTGCTCCTGACCCCCAGTTACCTTCAGGTTTGTGTTTGTCTAGTGTCTAATAATACAACAATTGTATTTAATGTATGTTATTATTTTATTGTTGTGTGTTCAGTGTACGGTACACTGACATCTAGTGGTTGAGCTTGGTATCGCAGTATAAACTCAGAATATTGTAGCGACAAGTTTAGCCAAAACTGTTCTTCTCGCTTTCTTTCGATTGTTATCAAAAATAATATACAGGCGCTCTATTGTTTGTGAATGTGTTCCAGATGTTCAGTTGGGGTACAAAAGTAATGTTTGTTAGTGTTGTTAATATGAAACCGTCTATATTCATTCCTGTGTTCTTGACTAATGCTTTTATGTCTCGCACTTAAAAAAGGTCTCCGGGGGTCTCAAATCAGCTTCGTCTACACAAGCGTTTTTTTGTCAATGAATATACAGCTTTTGGTGCAGTTGTCTTATATTTTTTCAACATGTTCACTTGAGGCTTCAGTGCAAATATTCATCTAAAATAAATCATAAAGCAGTCATCATACTTCAGCTGTATTTATCAAAGCACAGTAACAGCAGTCACAGGTGAGGTTGTAAAGTGGATGATACTGACCTTCTGTATGTGAAGTGTGAGTAACATGAGGTGATGTGTTCTCATGGGTCTCTCTCTCTGTGTCGTGTTGATGTTTGTTGGAGTTCTTCAGCATTTGAACCTGAAGAAGCGCGTGTGTACTCGTGTGTTTTCGAGGAGCGGAGGGACGTGCTCTTCTGACCTGAAACTGAGATGATGTTCCGTGTCAGGTGTCTAACAGGTCTGGGGTCGGACCGCAGATCTAAGAGAAGCTTCTGGCACATCCAGTATGAAAGAGCCGCTGCAGTCCTGCAGTACACCGGGCCCGCGGTGGTCTCTCGCACCAACAGGCTGTTTGAAGGGATGATTTTTGCCTCGGCTCTTGCTCAAGGCAAATGCCCCCCCCATCCGTATCTCGCCCTTCTCGCTCCCTCGACCCCTTCGCTCATCGCTCGACCCTCTTTATCCTCGTTCTCCGCTCCTGGAGGCATTGGGGTTGAAGCCTATTGCTGCGATCAGAACAGATAAGCTTTTTGGCAGACGCGGGCGCAGCGCCTCGCCCGAGGACGGAGGCAGTGTTGCCCAGGGCGTGGAGCCGTGGCGCTTGCAGACGAGCCTTTAGTGAGAGCGGATCTGACAGGTGAGAGGACACCTCTGGCTGTAATGATGGTGCCGCGGGGCAGGGTGTGGACTGAGAGGAATCAGATCTATAAATCATGTGGTGCTGTGTGGAAGACGCTGTGTTTCATGTGAAGAGAAGAACGCTGGCAAATGCACTGAAACGGAGGCTGGAGCAGCGTGAAAATATTATAAGTAATACATGTGGCTTGTGTGCTGCGTTGCAGGTCCTCGAAAGCCGTACGAGAGCTTGAAGAACAGATTGATTGCTCCAAAAATGATTTTAGTCTTGGATAAAAACTTAACCAGGTGGTGTGGTGTTCATGTTTTGGATATTCAGCCAATGTTTTTGGGTCTACACTCTTACAAAGATGTGTTAATTATTGTGCTATTCATCACATTATGAGTCATTTTTACACATTTTGTGTTGAGTATGTTTGAATAGATGAAAGAGACAAAGGGCCAACATTAACACCATATATGGGGAATTTATTATGTTTTTATGGGGTTTTGAAGTAAAAATCTAAAAGCTGTTAAACACAACACATTTTGTGTTCATGTGTTGTCATGAACTTCTGTTTGACTTGCTACTTATGAAAAAGTATGTTGGTCAAAGGAACCATTCACCCAAAAATGAAATATATGAATGTCTGTATAAATGTCTTTGTTTGGTTGACCGCAAAGAAAGATATTTGGACGAAAGCTTATAACCAAACAGTTCTTGGACCCCATTGACTACCATTGTAGGAAAAATGACAATGGTAGTCAAAAGTGCCCCAGAACGCTATCCTACATTCTTCAAAATATCTTATTTTGTGTTCAGCAGAACAAACAAAAAAATTGATTAAATTCATTTTCCTACTTTGGTAGTCAAGGTGATCCAATAACTATTTGGTTGTATAAATATTCTACCAAATATCTTTCTCTGTGTTCATCAGAACAAAGATATTTATACAGATTTGTAACAACTCAAAGGTGAGTAAATGATGAAAGCATATTCATTTTTGGGTGAATATATCCCTTTAATTAGTAACATGTGAACTTTTTACACGGTCCCTTACCCACCATTTCCCCCCATGCATATTAAACTTACGACGTATTTGGCAGATTCTTGCGCTGTTAACATGATGCTCTGCCAACTGAGCAACTGAGCTGATGAAGTAAACCCTTCTATGAGTCGTATTCAAAAGAAATGACAAATGACCCATTCTGTCAGAGAAGTTGGAGGATAATGTTTCTTGATGTGCAGAAATGTGAAGGATTAAAGATCTTTTAATAAATAATGATTTACATTCTGTGTCTGTTCCTCACAGCCGTGTGGACCTGGAATCTAGCTCATGTGCCGTTCTGTCCTTGACATCTTCATCACTGTTGACATTGTGCGGTCTGCTCTTGTCTTTTTTAGGTCGTACGGGTTTGGTACGTTCTCTCTCACACTATTCACTTCATCAATCAGAGGTGACAGAATTTTAGAAACACATTGTTATGGTGAAGATACATCAATAGCATCATTTTGATACAGAGAGAGACTGTTTGTGTGATTAACATAACTTGTCTCATGGTCACAAAGCTCACAGTACATCTGTGAATGACACACATGGTTGGTCATCGGTGGTCTGGCTCGGCTCTATGCGGTGGTCCGGTGCTCCAGCATCATTCTAATGATGAGCGGTGCGACCTCATTCTGTCCCTGCTCTGAGTCCCGTGATGCTACACAAAGAGTCGGTGTGAATCTGTGAGGTGATTCATCACGAGCACCAGTTCCTGGGGTGTGTTTATTTACAGTAACCCATAGCCGGAGTCACGTCTGACCCCAAACCATCAGCATCAGCACCACTGAGTCCATGCAGAAACACAAGACATCAGTGGGGAGATATGACACTTACTGTATTCCTCAATGTGGTCTGTGACTCCTTTTTCTGTGGAACACAAAAATAATAATACTCAGAGAATGTATTTGTTTAAATATATTGAACCATCTGTGTCTATTTGATTGAACCCTTATTGATAGAGTCTAAACATAAAAAGTCAGTCTATGTACAAATTTTAGATTTAAAAAAGGGATATAAACATGCGTTATGGATGTGACAAAAATAGGACACAGTTTTTGGGAGACCATAATCTTTGAAGGATTTCTGCAAATTAAAATGCACAAACACGAAGCAAACATACCCAACAAATAGAGAAGGAATGACCCTTCATAGAATACCAAATAGTTAAGTAATATTCATGTACCCATTTATGAGGAATATGTCCTATTATGGATGTGACAATCCTGAGAATACCTGACTTTCATGCATCATACAGTAAAACTAAAACAAATTCTTTAAAAACTTGAAGAGAGACATCACATGGGTATTTAAACCAATAAATGTAAGTATCTGTGCTGTTAGTGTAGTAAAAAGCTTTAGTAAAAACGTGATCTTTTTCATGCTAAATTTTACATTTTCACTGAATTGGCCAGATGATGTTTTGTGAAAAGTGTTAATGGAAAATCTGATAGAAAGTGCAAAAAAGAGTGATTTACTGTATGTGTAAAGCCAAGAGTAATTTTATTTCTTGTGACTGATTCTGTACAGTACTTCCAGCCTGATCTTACAGGAATATTGAACTATTTTATGAGGAGTATCATTTGATTGAATTGTACCAAAACACACAAAGCAATAATGTATAGCCCACAACTAAACCTAAACCATCAATCATATAAACATTTACAAAGCAAACATTTTGTATTTTGAGATTGTGTCATTATTTCACATACTAATTTTGATGACTGAAAAAAAATATTTTTAGCAAGTATTATACATCACTGAGAAACTTGATTGTAGTTTAAAAAAAGGTTAAATAATATTGTACTGATAAGAACTTCATGTAAATGTTATGGCAGAATGTGTGACTGATGTTCAGCATCGCTGCATTAGCTACATCACACATGTATATTATATTTCCACATTATCTGATGTTAATGTGAAGGTTTATTCCTAAACAAAAGTGTTTCAGAAGACTTGAAACACATTTTAAAGACACTTAGGTTTATTTGTGTATGGGTGTGTGTGTGTGTGTGTGTGTGCGTGTGTGTTTCATGGTGACAGGTGCTCCACCTGGAATGAGTGCATCTCTCGCCCAGCAGGTGCAGCGCGGCCTGTCCAGCTCTGACCCATGACCTCACACACGCAAACACACACACACATGCAAGCATGGATGCACTCACACACACACACACACACACACACACACGCACTCACTCACTAACACACACACTGACCCCTTTACAGACAATCATGGTGAGAACAAATACACTTCAACAGTGTATCACAAAAGTGGTCATTGTATATACACTGCGTATGTAGAACTTGTAGGATCTTGTCAGATGTATAATGCAGTTTTCAGAGGAGTTTCATTTTAGTCTGTTTTAAATCCTTTTAAACCGCATTGGTGAATATTGAGCGTTCATTCTGTTTCTGTCTGTGTAAGCCGTCGATCAGAATTAACATTCATGTTTAATATTTAATGCATGCACAAATTCCTCGACACTTTTTAAAGTGAGGGTTAATCTGGATTTTACTTGCGTATAATCCGCAGTGATGTTAATATTCTAGATGTTATAATGCTGGTATCACACAGAGGATTAAGAGTGTGCTCGGTATTTATCTTCATCAGAACAGTCATGTGTTCCATCATGGCATTGGGAGCTGAAAGATTGTGAGTTTGATTCCCAGTGAACACAAATACTGAGACATGAAAAATCTCAACATTGAAGTCAGTTTGGATCAGATCAGCTGCCGAGTTTTTTTACATTGTCATGTATGTTCTTATGTTATAAAACACAACAGCATTTGTGTGGTTTTTATTTAGTTGTTCTTACACAAAGTTTTAGGAGGGACACCACATTACACTCCATGTGTGTGTGTGTGTGTGTGTGCGTGTGCGTGCGTGCGTGCGCATGTGTGTGTGCGAGAGTGCGTGTGTGCATGCGTGTTTATGTTCACACAGAGAGACAGCAGAACTCTGAGAACTATTCTGTGTGTCATCACTGATGAATGAAGGAAATCAATTTATAGTCTCAACATCTGCATCATCATTTCTGCCTAATTTAGTCTTGAATTCAGATTTAAAGTCCATGAAAGTTCTCATGAAAATCTGGCCAACATTTGCAAAGAGAAAAATAAATATGTTGAGCTGAGAAATGTGAGTTAAATGACACACACTAACACACCCACTCACACACATGTTTTTGGGGGACATTCCATAGATGCAATGTTTTTTTTACTGTACAAACTGTATATCATATTCCCTATCCCTAAACCTAAGAATCCCACAAAACTGTCTGCTCTTTTAGACTTTCAAAAAAGTTAATTCTGTATGATTTATAAGCTTGTTTCCACACACGCGCACACAGACACACACGCATGCCAACACAGATGAAATATCTTTATTTTTCAATTATTTTTCACAGACATCAATGAAGAGAAAAAGAGTCCGAAATCGGACAAATGTTTCTGTCATTAGAGTTTGAGATGTCAACAATGTGTCAAACTGAGCTCAGATTTGTCTCGTCTGCAGTCAATATTATTGAAGATCTCGATATCAACTCAAACATTTCTCATCACATTTACTCTAATCCAGATTACAGTCTGGACTAAGTAAAATCTGGAGAACTAAATTGAGACGGTCATGATGAGAGAAAGCGTTGATGATGATAATCGGTGTGTGAAGGTCTCAGTTTGTGTGTTCTGGATGTAAAACAGCAGCGTGTTCAAATGGCTTTTCCGTGTTTGGCTTCTGTGATATTCTCTCTATCTAGAAAGACTCTTTTCAGAAGCAACACATATTGCTCTCGTGTCTGATTCGTTTTCATGGAACACTTTTATCCCGGCACACAGAAATGCTTTTGCTGCATGTATATTGAGAGCTGTCAGTCACAGTATTGATATGACATTGACACTCCTGATCATTTATGAGCGGTTTTAAAACGCATCAATGCTGCAGAGATGTTTTTTTTTTCAAGTGAAGTGTGTGCTTCTCTCAAACTTAGAATGACTTTAAAAATATGATCTTATAGACAGGCCTATTTCTGCAGTCTTCAAATGCATACTTAAAACTATGCATATAAAGCAGCTTCCTCCTTGACTCATTATTTAATTATAATAAAGCAATATAAATCAAAATAATATTTATGTTTGAGATAACAGAATCCCAGCTAACAGAAACCATTTCATAACCAAATGGGAATGTTAGCAAAACGTTCGTGGAACATGTTTTTGTCCGCCGGGATGTCATCTATTGAATGACATTGTGTCACGGCTCAAATAACACGTTTCTGCTCAATAATTCATGTAAGTGCTTTAATAAAAATACAAGCCTCACATTTCTGCTGTTAAATGATGTAGTGTCTGTCTGAACCTCCGCTCTGCTGTGTTTGTTACACAAGAGCTGCAGAATATTTCCATTGTACTGAAATGTAAATCTGACGGCAGGAACATCGCAGATGGAGTAAAGAGCGCCTTTCACGTGTGTCCGTCGCTGCGGTTAACTCAACATCACGTGCGCCGGTGAAGGTTAGAGGTGAGAATGTTTGTCTGTCAGCCTCCGGCCTTTAGACGCGTCGCTCGGGGAACAGATGTTGGTGAAGAGGCCGTGATTATCGTCATGGCGATGACAGCAGAGGGTAGCAGCGGTGCTGTGCTGGCTGGTAATTACACGCCGTCCCCCGGGAGACGAATGACATGAGGATCACCAGATCACAGGGGCCGAATTAAAACCCCGGAAACTCTTGTTAATAGGCCAGAAGAGAAATGTAACGGCGGAGAGGAGTCTCCAAGGTACAAAACACAATGAGCTTGATAAAAGATGGAGATGCAAAAACACCAACATCACAGCTGAGAATCTGACTTCAATGGCGAATATAAACTTCTCAGAAATGAGCGAAAACACTGAGTCACGGATCCTTCAGCTGACGTCAGAAACATCAGACGCACTCTCTCTCTGGAGCTCAACAGATCTTGACCTGTGCTTCACATCATGAGAATCATTTCTCCAGAGAGTCCCGGCAGAAGGCGGGTCGGGGGGCAGGTGTGTGTGTGTTTGTGGGCTAAACGACAGCAGAGCTTCATCATGAGTGTGTGAGAGGAGTGTTTGCCCCGATCAAAGTTTAAACGCCCCCTTACACGGGCCGCACATCACACGTCTCCTCAATGTCTCTCCACTCTGGGTTTAATGAACGATTCATCGCATCCAGAATAAACGTTTGTGTTTACATAATAAATGTCTGTGTAATGTGCATATTCATTTTGTATTTGTAAACACATGAATAATTATGAATTTAATTTAAATAGTGATTTTGTTGCGATCACGTGTCTTCACAACACATGTGATAGGCGTTTGGTGGCTGCTAGTGTGTTTTGGTTGGTTGCTAGGGCATTGCTGAGTGGTTCTGGGTGGTTGCATACTGGATGTTCTCTTCACAAGAGTGTTTTAACGGATGCGTGGTCGTTCCAGGAGTTTAATACTGGTGTGTGTTGGATCAAAGCCCTGAATATGAGCGATGATATTAATAACCGTGGAGACTGAAGAACAGTCACAGAGGGCGCGTGTGCGAAAGTGCAAAGATGAGTTTTCGGGCTGTTTAATTAGTGCTGCGGTGTACACACAGAAGACAGGGCTGTAAAGATAATGTCTAACTTCAGCAGTAAGTGCTGCCTTCCGCTGCACACAAACCTGCTGAGCGTGACACGCTACACCCACCCAGATAAATAGAGGGCTCTTGGCAGGACGTATTTTTAGCATTAACTCACTGACCCAAAAAAATGATGTCCGCAAAATGAAAGCCCGCGGGAAACTTTGGCAGGAGGATCTTGTTCTTCTTTCTGTGCGAGGGAGAGAAAGAAGGCTCATCATCAATAGATGCAGACGTGCCCATGTGTCTAGAAACTGAATAAAACATCACCTGCAACTGATCTACAAATCACATTTCGACCGCAATTAGAACAAAAACAGGCGTTATGTGGAGAGAAATCTAAATACTGTACAGTCTGCATTGGAACAGCACGTGTTTTAAAACACAAAGTGTTTCTTTTGGATATTTTTTCCTTCATATGTTTACTATATTTAAAATAATGATGCAAAAAGCTGAAGATCATCTTTCCTGTAAGCTGCTGATGTCGATTTATGATTGTGTTTGTGTACAGTTGTGTTTCTTTTGTGGTTGTGTTGAATGTAAGTTTTGACTGTGAGCAAAATGTGGTGCCGTAAGAAACTCCTCTCCTCCCTTTTCATCTTCTCTCCTTATCCCCCCCTTTCTACTCATCTCCTCTCCTCCTCTTCTTATCTCTCATCATCCCATCCACTCCTCTCCCATTTCTTATTTCCTCCTCCTCCCTTTCCACCTCCCTCCTCTCCTCCTATCTCTTCCACTCCTCTCCTCCTATCTCTTCCACTCCTCTCCTTGTCCTCCTATCTTCCTCTCCTTTTTCTTCTCTCATCCTTTGGTCCTCTGCCTTTCATCTCCTCTTCTTCTTCTTTTCTCCTCCTCCCTGCTTCCTTTCCTCTCCTTCTCCTATCATCCTCCTCTCCTTACACCTCCCTTCTCTCCTCATATATCTTCCACTCCTCTCCTTGTCCTCCTATGTTCCTCTCCTCTTTACCTCTCTCATACTTTTCTCCTTTTTACTCCCCTCTCTCCTCTCATCTCCTTTCCTCCTCCTCTATTTACCCATCCTCTCCTCCCTCTCTCCTCTCCTCCCTCTCTCCTCTCCTCCCTCCCTCTCTCCTCTCCTCTCTTCCATCTCTCCTCTCCTCCCTCTCTCCTCTCCTCCCTCCCTCCCTCTCTCCTCTCCTCCATCTCTCCTCTCTCCACTCCTCCCTCTCTCCACTGCTCCCTCTCTCCTCTCCTCCCTCTCTCCTGTCCTCCATCACTCCTCTCTCCACTCCTCCCTCTCTCCTTTCCTCCCTCTCTCCTCTCCTCTCCTCCCTCTCTCCTCTCCTCTCCTCAACTCGTGCTGTATGCTCTGTGTGTTTTTCACAAGTAATTTACTGGTTTGTTTTGCTCTGGCTGTGAATAATTCATGCGGGAGACAGACAGTTTTCTCAGACTCAGATGAGAGTCTGTGGAGTGACGGCCTGGACGTTTGATGTAATCACATTTCATTCACTACAGGGTCAGAGATGCTCATCGCTGTAGAAAGTCTGAGGGTCAGAAGTGGGTCAGAATCTGAAGTGCATGATGTTTTTAGGGTCAGACATGTAGACAGTCGGCAGCACAGGAGCCAACTTTGACAGCTTGACTTGAGGAGCCGTCATTCTGATCCGGTTGTGGTTCTATGTTGTTTTTCACTCATTCAAGCGAGGCGTTACCTGATTATGCGCGTACACTCAATGTCAATTTTCAGCCCCACGACTTTAACCGTATTAAGACACTCAGTGATATTTGTCTTGACGTGGGGTGTCTAACTAAATCACCTTCTTTATTGTTCAGGCTAATTTTGCGGGATCAATGCACGTGCCGCCCTGAGCTAAACCCAACTGCATAATCAATATGAATAATCATTGATGAGGGATCAGTGATCTGTCCAGGTCCGCGTGGGGATCCATGTAGAATGAAGCTAATTGGATCAGGTCTCGGGGGTGAGAGTTAACCGGTCCGGGGACCCTGAGGGCCTGCATGGATACAGAGAGGATTATTCAAGACCCTTGAGACCTTTCCAAGTCAAAGCATGTGGAAGATCTGCAGAATCAAACTGAAGCAAGTAGTTTACATTCACTGAGGGCAAACACCACATTTCAATCCAAAGTCATGTGCTGACATCCTTGACTTTATGGGAACTCCAAAAATGCCTGACACTGTTAGAATTCTAATATGTATTGCTGTTTGTCCATAGTATTAGTAGCACTGGGTCTCATTCACTAGTAATTGTGAACATTATTTGTATTTATAGGCACATTTGAACAGTTTCAGTCTAATATAAGAGAAGTAAAATTTGAATAACAGGTGTGCAAGTCCATATAAGGGCTTTCCTCAACACTGAACTTGTCACAAAAAAGAAGTATGTCAATAAAGCTAATGAGTAAAAAATAAAGGGAAAAAACTTAAAATATAATAGTAATAATATACTATAATTAAATTTTTATATAAATGTTTTTGTTTTTTTTTCCTGTGATCTTAATGGCACTCAACTCTAAGCTGTTCTTACATTTTTTCGTACATTTAGAATGAATTTTCGTCAGAAAGTTGTGGTTTCTTTCTGAAACCGTTGCTATGCAGATTTGATCCACATATTTACGAGAGCCAGTCTGAGAAATCACATGATGTAGAACTCATGTTACATGAGGGGTTACATGGGATGGTCCGATATGACCATCGGACCATCCCAGCTCAGACCACTACATCCCCAACCAAGAGCAAAGACGGACTATTTGTCTTATTAATGCTGAAGTTACAATATTTGGTATTAAATGCTAAACCAAAACGACATGTCAGCAGTCTGAGTGCAGCTATGACACGTCAGAGGGGATCTGGCCCTCCCGGCTGAGCCTGGTTTCTCCCGAGGTTTTTTTTCTCCATTAATCAATCATTGGAGTTTGGGTTCCTCGCCACAGCAGGGCAGTGTTGGCCTGCTCACCAGGAGACTGCATTCATTCATTTATTTATTTATAAACTAGATATTATTTATTAGAATGATCTTACTCCTTGTATAAATACCATGCACTGTGCTGCGTTTTAACTTTTCTGTTTTTCCTGTTTGCCCCTGTAAAGCTGCTTTGAAACAATACACATTGTGAAAAGCGCTATATAAATAAACTTGAATTGAAATTGAATTGAATGTTACAGGTATTAGAGTTCTGTGGTGTTTAGCGTGTGTCTTTTAACAGCATGCTCGGAGTCATAGTTGTGTTGTTAAACTGCCGTGGCGTGGTACACCGGTGATGACATGACCGAATATGGCTTTGGGTCGGGCACATGCAAACCTTTAGGGAAGTCATTAACATCACACAGAATCCCCCGGCGGTGAGCGAGCGGCCCGCAGCGGATGACACGTACACACACGCAGCTCCTTATGGACGGATTGAAAGGCAAATGCCACAGAAATAATCAGACAGGTGAGATGTTTGAGTGAAGCTGAGCGAGTGGAAGATGTGGGCAACAGATGACCTTTTCACGACTAAGACTCTTTATTTGGTGACGGTATTTATAGAAGTGATTTCCCGAGGTTACAGCGTACAAGACGCCATGTCTCATTACCAGCAGGCTACTGGCTGCGGCTCATTTTACAGCTGACTGCATTCGAGCGGGTCGACGGGGTCAGGGTCGCGGAGGCCTACGCACATGTGCATCACGACCACACCGCTGAAAAGCCCAGCAACGTTAGTCACCGCTTAATATGTTGTGTTGTGAATATGCTGGTTCACCAGTCCAACGCGAAACCAGCAGAAACCGCTCTGAAACGAGGTCTTCACAGCAGGGTGGCACATAAATGAGCGCTTGAGATCTCCGGTGGCCGTTCATCACATCCAGCAGAGCTGCGCTCCGAGTCACGACTGCTGACCGTGAAGGTGTTTGCGACAGCCCGGTCCTCACTCATGTGTGTGTGCCTCATCATCACAGCTTCTATAAGTCACCCTGATAAAACACCGCAGGCCCAACTCACACGACTCTCATCCCCGGCTCGCTGCCCGCAGACATCAGAGGTACTGGAATGTCAAATCAAAGACAAAAGCGCCAGTCCTGACACCAGAACACACAAATACAATCATATACATCACACACAATATACCCAACAGAAAACTAGACATTTATATTCTTTTCAAAGCAAACTACAGAAATGAAACGTTCACGTTTTAAAAAGAACTGAGAGCGTCTCTGTGTTGTAAGTCATATCTGCGCGATCACTTCTGGAAAATCAAATCGCTCCTAAAGCAGACACGATTGATCTGTGTGTGGAGCGTTCGTGGGATCTGAGACACATCCCTGTGGAACTTCTGTGTCCTCTAGAGGACTTTTGAGTCACACTGAGCACAAACCATCATCTCTGGGTCTCTGACACACACAAACGTCCCACCGCCGTTTAGATGCTCTGAGAACAGAAGATATATCAGGAAGATTTCAGTGAGATGTGTTTGGTAGGTCCAGCAGGTCTTCAGAATAGAAAATCTGACCTTTGCTCACAAGGATGTCTGTTAAGGCATCTGATAGGCTACTGGGAAAAGAGGGGCGGAGCAACACAGGGAGATGCAGCTGTTCTTAAAGGTATATGGAGGGTCTGTTCTTCCAATTGGAGAAAGCGTGACGGCTAACATAAAACATAGGTGTCCATTCAAAACACTGGTGTTCGGCTGAAGCCAGGGCTTTTTTTTGGCTAAGTCTGGTGGATTTCCTTCTAGTGGCTTTGCGTGTGGTGTGTCAGTTCAGCACTTTTAGTATCACCAACGTTTCAACATTTACAAATTTGTTCAATTAATTTAATTTTACACTGTACTATATCCAAACACTTTAAGTTGGTTGACTTAAAGTCTGAAATGACTTTAAGTCAACCAACAGTAATGTGAATATAATACAAAGACGCATCAGAAATTCCAGTCTTATTCCTGGAAATATTCATTTAAAAAAAAAAAAAATCTTAAATATACTGTATGTTAAAACATTTGAATTGGGTTGTTTAAACATGAACATAGACCTGTTTTCTTTGCACTATTCAAGATCTACAAACATTGTATCTTTTGACCAGTTAGCGCTTTTCTGCAAATTTCAAAAAAACATTTGGAAGAAATATTTAGAGATGGTAACAAAAAAACATGTACCATGTACATTTAGAAAAGCTGAAAGTAATTTTGGTTTCTTATATTTTTTCGGTGTAAGTTGAGATGGCCGTATGATCAGTATATTAGTGAAGTTATCGACGTACATCTGTGTTCAGTTGAAGTGTCTTTACACACATTTTACATACACTGTCAAGGAGTGGGTTGTTGAAACATATGAAGATGTTCATCTGGAGAGTAAAACAGTTTTGGCTCCGACTGTCTTTAATATTGATATGCGCATTGACAGTAATGAGTCATAGACACACAGATGGTGTGTGAATCTCTCACTGTGAACATGAGTGTCAACCATTAGATGAACAGCACCTCACAGCTGAAATGTTTTCAGTTCTTTCCATGCAGAAGTGATGATGAAAACAGCGAGTATTAACTGATGAAACAATAGTACTTATGTAGCATATGGCATGTGTTAAATGCTGTGAGACAGTGTTTCTGGAGACACGCCAGATCGCTGAAGAAGCCACCAAATGTTTCCAGACATCAGGAAAACGCCACTTTCATCGACTGCCTTCCAGATGGACCAGTCCGGCATGTGTGCATTACAGCATCTATAAATATTGGCAATACACATGTGTGAGGTTGTTGTTAAAGAAACACAACACACACTGTGTGTGTGTGTGTGTGTGTGTGTGTGTGTGTGTGTGTGTGTGTGTGTGTGTGTGTGTGTGTGTGTGTGTGAATATTGTTTGAAAGTAATGTCTCCTCTATGATGCTATAAGACAGATCCACCTACATTATATGATCAGTCAGTGATCAACATGATATATAAGGATTATAAATCAAAGTAAATGATGTTTATTTGAAAATGTAAAAATGCTTAAATGTTTGTGTTATGTTTGGTTTAGGTGTAGAGTGAAGGGAAACAGGATACAGTTTGTACCAGTTTGAATTATACAAAAGTTTTTACTAACATGGAAAGTTCTCATATGTATAAAATCTAATAATATGTGTGCGTACCCCATATATAATATATATATATATATATATATCAAGTATACAAACTGTATATAAAGTTTATAATAAAAGGGAATTTGCTGCATAACACGGACATCTGGCAAATGTATTAGTTCTTAACCAGAAAGTAGCGCTTGCTGAAGAGGAAACAAAATGCAATTTGTGCTATAAATATTGTTAGAATTATGCAAATTGTGTTTAAATAATCTGCTTGTTTTGCATGTCTGTTTTAAAAGTTGTTAGGTTGCGTGTTCTTCATGCATAATGCTCGTGTGGCGCTTTCAACTGCATTGAAGCTTCTGTCAAACACCCTTTGCAGCGACCCTTCAAAATAAACGTCTGGTCAACTTGAATAAATTATAACCCTCAGTGGATATAACACGCACACATTTAACCACACCACCCCCTTGAATCGTTTTCTTATTCGACCACTGAGTCTATTATTTACTTTAGAAAATGAACGTTTATGTGCTAGTAAAATTAATAAAATATTACTTATAATAAATAAATCAGGCAAATAAGGTAACTGGACATAAACAACAGTCAATACAGTGTTAATCTGAAGAAAAAAAACACAATTGCAATTTTAAAAGATCACACACAGCCTCCTCATTCTACCTTAGAAATGCTTCCATTTGGGCTTAGACTTAAAATCCCTTTGGCTAGAAGAAATGTATATAGGCTAACAAATAATTTGTTCCAATTTGTTTTTAAACCGTATAATTTCTTAAAGTGAAGTTTGCATTTTATATATATTATATTTTTCCCTTGAAATTTGATTTAGTTAATTGAGTTTTATCTAATTTGTGTTTGTGGGGTCATGTGTACTGTTTATGTCTGTATACCTATGCCACCAGTGTTAAAGATAATTTTCCGCTCTGTGACAAACAGAATGGACAATATAGTTAATCTTAAATTTATCTAATCTATTTATTATTTTAAATATTCTTTATTAAAAATAGTAAAGTTTCTTAAGCAGCAGAGAAAATGGATGAAATACGAAATGTGAGAAAAAATTAGTTGCGTTGCATGACAAATCCATATAACTTTTGAGGTGTATTTGATTTTTTTACTTGTATTGTTTTTTGTGTATTCAACTTAAGTTTCTCTTGGTTTTGGATAGGTGCTTTGATGCAATGTCAATTTTAAAAGTGCAATAAAATAAAATTAAATTACACAACACATTAGATCCTGCAGGGTTCATGTATGTGACCGATCCTGAGAGACACGCTAACATCTCCAAAACTGTGTAGGAATGCCATAGCGGCAGAAATGTAATTAATCAATACATTAACATATTTAGGGACTGGAAAAATGCAACTAAGCAGAGATTATTTTTTTCTGTCACAACTGTCACAATCTGATCATACAAACAATTACATCACTTACAGAAACCTTTTGTGTCACTGTTCATTTTATATTACATACGTTGACATTAAAAGCATGGGGGGGAAATATTTATCTATATATAGTGCATGTGTGTATGTGAGTACAATACAACAGAAACAAATTATGTGCAATCTCAAACTACCAACCCTATACTTATAAGCGCTCTTTTTGGCCAACCAACCAATCACAGTCTTAAAAAAACTGTGTCATCGCAGCCCCGCCTCCTCCCAAAGACAAAAGTTTGTCTTTTTCTTGCTCAAAGTTGCTCTCAAATTGGTCCTGAATCGCATTTAAGCTAAGATCCATACATATAAGCTTTTTAGCTAAATTAAGACTTTTATGAGAGGATTCTTAGAAGCTTTAAGAATACAGGCCCTGAAAACAAAAGAAAATGTCCTGGTAAGATGTTTTTTAACACAGTTGGTTTTAATAAACCATCGTAAGTACATTATACACTATTATACCCTTTACAGATTTCCCCCCTCTGTATAATTTAAAGTAACCACTGTATGCTTTAATATAGTTTATAAGTGAATAATATAGTAAATAGTTATAATATACTGTATATTTGTTCATGTGGGAAAATGTATTACTGACTATTGTAGAGTAAACGACATTAAACAGAGATTCCAGAAAAATAAAAATGGTAAAAATGGAATTTGGGAACAAATTAAATAGAATTCAAAGGGACTACATATAATATTCCCTGATATGCTGTAGTTTGCCTGTTTGCCAAATAAATTTGTCCAATAAAAAGCTTTTGTTCTTTAGTTTTTTCTCCATTTTCTATCATGCAATCCGGTGTTTAAATGAACCCGAGGGGTATTAAAATCAAATACTGTGCAAATACACCCCAATGCTGTATATTGTGTGCTGTTGAGTCACACATCTCTACCTTTTTTTAAAGAACATAAATTGAATTTGCCAGCGACTTACTAAGTATGTTTTTCTCTGAGCCTCTGTGATGTATTTGGTTCTTTTTAGTACTTCATCATCACTAACAGATATATTGTTATTATCTTTTTAATTTCATTTAAGACTTCCATAGAATTTTCCCAAATTCAGCTCTGGTTATGTTTTGTCCAGATGATAAGGACTTCTGTAAACGCAGATATTTCAATGATAATAATATTACAGAACCGATAACAATCGCACATACAGAGCTGTACTCTGAGGACGAGTGACCTGCTTTGCTAACTTGATTTTATTTGTAACACACTAACACAATTTTATTTCAGATATTTTTCGATGAGAGTTTTTCATGCATGGCAGAGATTATGAGAAAACTTAAAGGACAGATAAGTCCCAGTCTCAAGGCCTGCATGTGCCTCAGGTGCATTTCTCTATTTTGAAATGTCTGCTTATAGGCTAAATGAAGACTTCACAACCACACAGTAATTATAACCCAAAGTATCAGTGACTGTGAACTTTTGGCACGGTGAATTGACACAATAATGACGTTCTGACAAGCTGAGGATTACACATCTGAAAGAAAAGAGCACAGCTTCAATGTGAGCACATGCCCCTGCATGTGATGCTGAAGGTGTACATCAGGATGGTTAAAAAGTAACATAGTATTTTGCTGAAGAAAAGCTCCATTGTTCCGTAGAAATGAGCACAGGTTTAATTTTTAATGCGCATCGCTCCTGTTGTCGGTTGTTTATCTCTTGTTTGTTTGTTTGGAAACAGTAAAGAGGATGTACTGGCTTACTGGTTGAAGAGCTCCTGCTGCCGGCCATTTTCCCGTCCGCGTTTCAAAGGAAAGCTCGGCACCGTCGGCGCGCCTCCACCGAGCTTCCATGAGAAGGCGCGTGATTCTCGCCTCATTACTATAGTATGAGTATTGACTTTGGCCCACAGTCACGAGCGCATAAAATAGCGTAAGGGCTCCTCCTAAGTGATTACTCAGAATTACAAATCACTCGGTGAGCATCTCCACCCGGAGCGCGCACCTCGCACGACACGCCACACGCGCATTGGTGTTTCCGCGCTCGCGCGCACACACATCATCCGGCCGCCGACGCATGCTGAATGTTCCTCCTCCTCCTCCTCCTCCTCATCCTCCTCCTCTCCTCCTCTGACAGCTGAGTTTTAATTGGCGAGATGGGTGGACTGTGAAGCGCTGTCACACGGCTGGCGATTTGAGGCTTTCTGGGACATGAGCCTCCACGGGGCCTGTCAAAGCGTCCTGACTCTCGGCGGGACTTCACCGTGGGTGTCCCCGCTCATTTAGGATTGTGCAGACAAAGCACCAATTAAACGAGGCCTTTAAACAATCGAATTAAACCCCCTGGGCCGATGCGACAGCCCGCCGGCCCGGAGCTGCGGGAACGCGGTGTCTGATTAGGAATTCCACATCGCGATATATCATCTTTATTCGCATCGCCTTTATCAGTGTCTATTTACACGACACGAAGAAATGACATTCTGTAGCGGTATATATCACATCATAATGTTTAGAGAAGACTGATAAAGTTTGGAAGCACTTTGCATGAACATAACCTCAGTGTTCTAGCACACTTTACATCCCAACACGAGTGTTATTCAGCAACGTGAAAACATCCAGTAAAGTGTTGATTTCTATTGCTTGTAATGACTGTACATTCACTTAAAATACTTTATAAAGCAGTATTATTATATTATATTATTATCTGCAGTGTGTTGTATTAATGCTCAGAAATCTCTTTTGAAAACATATCATTTTTATTATTTTATTTTAATATTATTAATACAATTTAAACAATGCAATTTAATAAATGTGTTTATTGCGTTTATCACGCACAACATTTTACCAGTAGAATAGACAGACAGAAATAGGTTGGGTTTGGTAAAAATAATCGAAATGATATCAATTTTAGTCATTTTTTTTCAAATGTTTCATATATATCTCAATACTCTCTAAAATGCTGGGCGGTTTGTTTAAAATTGGACAAACCAAACCATTGGTTTTAAACTTGGCGATGATAGAACCAACCGTATAAAGCAAAACAGCATTTTTGTAAGTATATAGACTAGCCTATACATGGATAAACTTAAAGACTTAAAAATTAGATTTTTGGGTAGGGGTAAACACAATAATTGTGTTGTGTTGAGTAAAGTTGTGAATAGACTAATGGAAAGAGAGATGCTCGTGGTAAAGACGTCGATGGGCTCATGTCCATCTGCTTGCGTTTATATGTGTGGCGTCGCGTGAAGGAATCATTGACTGATATTCTTAGCAGGCTGATGAACCCGGAGCAGAGAATGTCTTTAATGTAGATTTTAGTCACTCTCCTGTGTTCCTCTCTTCATATACATGAAGTCCATATGCCAGTTCCATATGGCCCAACGGCCCGTCCTGACACATTCATGAAACACATTCATCCATCATGAGCCACATCCACACCCATCACTGGATCACTGTGCAGAGAGAGAACCTCACACACACACACTGTACAATCTGTATATTCTATCCTCTAATCCTGAACCACACCCTGACACAAAATTATCTGCATTGTTATCTGCATATGTAACATTTTCTCATGGGCACCAAAGAGAACAACCAAAAATAGATTTTTGCTCACTTTTATGCCCTAAAAATGTGATTACTCTCTCTCTCTCTCTCTCTCTCTCTCTCTCTCTCTCTCTCTCTCTCTATCACACTAACACACACAGAGCATTTCAGCAGATTGTATATTCTTGAGTTATACTCATGTTGGTCTACAGGGGGAGATGTGGCCATATCATCTAGCTTGAGGATCTCAGGGTGGGGTCGTCTCACACATGCACCAGACAAACCTTCAACATTTGTGTAGTGTTTCAGATACACCTCAATTGCTCTGAACAATAAAAATTATTCAAAATTCATTCCTTGAATATTATGTTTTATAAACTTTAGAGAACATAGAACCCAAAATGCTTTGCTTCATTAATCATGAATTAGAAATAATGAATGCAGGATTTAGTCAAATAAAGTTGATGTGAAATGTGGTTTGTTGAGGAACTGAGTGAAAGAAAGAAAATCTGTGAACAGCATTTGGCGAACCGTAGCCTGCCGTGTAACACAAAGACAAAAGCAATATGAAGAAAATAAAAGCGTTCTGACACAAACATAAAGGAGAAAGGTGAAGCGGAAGAGGAGGTGAAGGAGCTCTCGCAGGAGAATCGTCTAACCGTCACGTGTGTGAAACTGGAGGTGCCGCTTTGCTCCTGTATGTCAGGACGGTTACAGAAGACGGTGGCTGGGGAATAAATGTACGAGTAACCTTAAACCCCATTAAAAATAATCATACTCATTTCTATAAGAGGCTGGAGAGAGAGAGAGAGGCACGTGCAGCCCAAGCGGACGACAGACGATCTGAGAGAAAGTGAGGCGCTCTGATAGCATGAATTATTAAGCGTGTGTTAGGGGACTTCAGTGTAATATGTGGTCTTGTTATTTGCTTCTACCTCTTTGTAAGCGCTCAGATTTAATTAAAGCTGTGGACTGGTGGGGGGGAGAGTTCAATGTTTCAATGTAAGACTGCTGCAATTTTACTTTTCACAGTCTCCATGTTCTTGCTAAAGGGTGTGTCCGACATTCTCTAGTTTACATCAAAACCCAACAGCACCACACCTGACAACTCGTGCCGTCAAGAAAGCAATAGATGAAAAATAAATCAGTTCCACACAGAAATATTTTAACCCGAAACGTTTGCATGCCAGATTGCATGTTTATGTTTATTTTGGGCGCTCACCAGCATACAAATGAGCTGAAGGCTAATGCACATGGTTTTAATACTTCATATTTTCTTTTAGCGAGTTTTTTTTGCATGTTTATTTCCTAAGCACATTTCCCAGTGTGTATTGTTTTCAAAGCAGGTTTACTACTTAAAAAAGACATTTAAGTTCAAAAATCGGATGTGAAATATTTTTTTGCAGTAAGCACCCTGCGAGCAATCTTAAGATGAATGCGACTGAATGAATTTTCTCAGGTGCTGTGAGAGAATTTTGGTCTAAATGAGTTCTGTTCGGTCTTCACAGCCGGATCGCAGTGTTAATGCTGCTTCCGTAAGTCATACAGGATGATATACATGATGAATGTTCACGTGAGACTGTAAAATAATGAAGTGTCTACACTGATCCTTTCTCATTCAGCACATTTGAGTTTATTGAACAGACAGATCGGCTGTAGCTCAACGTTTTTTTGCAGGCCACACAATGTTTTTTTTTTTCTCAGAGTAAGTGAATCCATTAGTGTGATGCTCTGATTTCAAAGGCAGAACGCTCTGTGGCTGACACATGTAAATACACTCGACTTGACGTACTCATCACAGACAAGAGCCAATGTTGTGGTCAATGTTGTCCAGCAGTGTGTCAGGACTCATAAACATGAAGGCTAGATGCTTTGATTCACTTAGTGGATTCTTGTGACCTCTCTTAAACGCTCCCGCAAACGGGTGTCAGTCCCACCACAGAACTTCAAGTCTATTGATCAAAGCACAAAGTCAAACATCCAATCACAGTGTCAGTCATCGCAGAATCTAAACATCAACGTGTCAAAACATCCCATAACAGCATCACGATCACAACCAACACAATGCAAAAAAGTAACAATCCTCACAGTATTACAATCATTACAATCACCATTACAGTCAACACAGTGCCAAAACAACACATCACTGCATCACAATTATCACAGAATCACAGCCAACACAGTGCAAAACCATAAAAATCATCACTGTGTCACAATAATTACAGGGCCAAAAAATCAACATGTCAAAACATCACATCACTGCATCACAATCATCACATTATAACAACCAACACAGTCCAAAATAATCACTGCATCACAATCGCCACAGAATCACAACAATCACAGTGCAAAAACATAACAATCATCACAGTATTACAACAATCACAGTGCAAAAACATAACAATCATCACAGTATCACAAGCAGCAAAGTGCAAAAATATTTACAATCCTCACAGTATCACAATCATTGCAATCATCACAGTGCCAAAAAGTCAAGGTGTCAAAACATCACATCACTGCATCACAACCATCACAGTATTACAACCAACACAGTGCAAAAACATCACAATAATCACAGTATTACATACAACACAGTGCAAAAACATAGCCATCATCACTACATCACAATCATCCGTTTCAAAACTTCAAGGTGTCAAAACAACACATCACTGCATCACCATCATTACAGAATAACAACCAACACAGTGCAAAAACATGACATTCATATTACAGTATTATAATCAAAGAAAATAATGCAATTATCAGAGTGTTACAATCATCACAATAATCACAATGTCAAATGTTGATTTTGTTGTTCTGGTGAATGATCAGTTTGTGTTCTTTATGGGCTCATGTTCAGTGAGGAAGATAAAGAAATGCTTGTGTTTTTCTCTTGATCTTGTGAAGTTTTTCTCTTTATTTTTCTTCAGTTCAGAGGCTGTAATTTTTCAAACGTTTGTGTGATTTTGTTGCCTGAACACTCCAAAATTCTGACCTTGTTTTCTTGTGCTATGTCCCTGACGCAAGCAAACTAAAGCAGTTTACTTCTGCTGTCTAAAGGGCAAACACTTGTGTGTGTGTGTGTGTGTGTGTGTGTGAGAGAGAGAGAGGTCTCTCTGTGGTGAAGGCATTCTTCTAGCAGGTGGTCTGTGTCACAGAGCATCTGGAGCTTGTGATGGTCAGATAACCTCTGCTATTTACAAACCTCAAACTCTGTTTAGACAAAGACTCTAAAAGCCGCCCGTGTGCCAAAACCAACTTCTCGTTCTCATTCATTCTTAATCTTCCAGACCTGGGAAACATCCCAGAATTAACATGAGAACTGTGTCACTCCTACTACAGACGCAATTCAATCACATTTAAGTCAAACTCTCAGCATGTGTTTGTGTATTTTACACTGTTCTAAACGCATGAAATAAAGTCACGAGGCATTGCTGCATTTCTGCTCTTTAAATCACATAAACAAACTATTACTCATGTGTGTGTGACATTATTTCTCAAAAGCACATCAACGGCTTTTACAAACATTTGATCACTGAAATCTTTATTTAGAATACACTAAACCATGATCGCATTAACACAACATTATTTACAGCAATGGCACAAACACACACTCAAATCCATTACTGCACACTGAGACACACTGTTTACAGTTTTTGTGTATTTTGAATGTAAAATGTTTCTGTATTGTACAGACTTACTAGAGATAAATCTAACTTATAAAATAACAAAATCACAGTTTTAGATTTTTTTTATTGAAAAATACAAATATTTATATTTAATAAAATAAATAAATAACACTTCTATGGTAAATACTGTATAACAGACCGAGTAAAATCCTTGTATCAAATGAACAATTCTTAATGAAAGCGTTTTACAAAGTAATGCATGAATTAGTTTTTCAGCAGGACGTAACAAAAATATTATGTAGGTTACGCGTTGAAAAATAATACAGGAGAGAGAGAGAGAGAGAGAGAGAGAGAGAGGGGTGAGTTAGATGGGATGTTAGTCAGAGGAGTAATTCAGCTGAAATGTATCTGTATAATGATGAACGCAGTGAAAATCAATGGTTTATTTGGCTTCTCGTATAAATGTAGCTAATGTTTAAAATCGCCCGCAAAGCCGGCGAGGACTCAGGGGTGGGGTGAGGGGAGGAGGTGGGCGGAGCCGCGGAGGAGAGAGACTCATCCATCATGGGCCAGCTGACAGCCAATGAAACCTGACCAGGGCTCTGGATGTTTTAATACGGCATCCATTAAAGCCCTCAAATAAATTGCAATTTGGAAAACAGAACATAATAGCAGGCGAGCTCTCCCCATCCATCTTGTGCCGTGTCGTGTAATGTAATTGCGTTGTTAATTTATCCAAGAATTTCCCTGCTCCGCCGTTTCTTCCGCATTGTTTAATTTCCCTGTAGAATACGCTTGCCCCTCCCGGCCGCGCCGTCGCCGGAGGTTCAGAGTAATGTTTCTGCTTAGCATGGCATTAGTGGAGAGGCTAATCAAACGCTCTGTGACACTTCATCAATGAACAGCCGAGCTGGACACGTGCCCACCGCCTTCTGCATCCGTCTGATTCAACCGGTCATTAGTGAACCCCCCTCTCAGAAAACACCACACATTTCATCTGTATTATCAGTGTACATGTGTTACAGGTCGAGCATTCTATGGCCACAGAGGAACTGTGTGACACGTCATACTTCATCATTACGACACACTTCTACATCATTACTAACAACTCGTACTACCTTATTTCAACCCCCTCACAGCAAGTTTGAGGAATTCATCAGATACCGGAGTAAATTTTGGTACCATCCAAGTGTGTTGAGCCTGGTGCACATCTCTCAGTACCTTACTAAAAAAACAAATATTCCTCTACATAACCGTATTAAAGTCAGAAGTTTGTATTTTGTCTTCTTTTCTGTATTGTAACATTTATCCAGGTAAACATTGGTGGAAAACGTAGGGCGGGACAACATTTTGTCCATTGAGAATCGATTGGATGGTTGGAAGTTGGGCGTCTCTAACAAAATAGAGGCAATTGAATTGCAGTTTGCATTGGCCTCCTGCCCTCACGCTGTTCCTCATGACCAGGTCAACGTTTTTGATGAATCATTGTGAGGGCACATGAATAAAATATAATGATGCACAGAGATAAGTCAGAAATAAAACAACACTGCAATATGCCATTAAAAAATGTGAGTAATCAGTTTCAGTTTCACAGAAACTGTGAAATACGTTTAAAAACTCTCACATGGATCATCTAATGATAATTATAATTCAGTAAAATCACATATATTCACACAAGTCAGTCGAAGTAAGTCTTCATATCTGACTGGTTCACGCCAGTAATTCATCTGTAGATCACATCTAAACAACCCTACAATGTTATAAAAGCAATAAGTCCCATGGACCAGTGGGTTACAGTGTATTTTATCACAGCTAAGGGTTGTTGTTAGACATGACCCAAAGCGGAGACATGCTGTTAGAAAATGCACTTGTAACCCACTGCTTCACAGGGCTCATTGCTTAGTTAATTAATTAATTAACTAAGCAATTAGTTCCTAGTGATTCATTACTTTTGAGAGTAACTTGCCCAACACTGTTCTCACAGTATAAAATATGAATGCTTTTTGCTTAGATTTTTCTACTACAATAACAGAATATGACCTTTGCATACATTTTGACCACTTTTATCCTCTTAAAATGGTAGAAGAAAGATCAAACTATTATTTTAAAAATAACGAAAAATCCCAGCAAGATGGTGTTCTGCAGTAAAATCTGAATCACACATATTCAGATGATTTATTGGATATTTTTCATGAAGCAGATCCTCAAAACATCTGTTACCCGTGACCCTACATCACATCACACCACAAGCTATTCCTCTAGTAGAAAGTTTATAGATTTCTTAATCAAAATATAGTGTATGTTTATATGATTTCAGACGAAAATTAATCAGTTGGCTGAGAATCAGAGCCATTGAGAGAGAGAGTTCTGCCAACGGAAGTACAAAGCGTCAGATAGCTCCTGGAGCGTCAGATAGCTCCAGGAAGTTATGTTTTCTCTTTAAATGCTTAATTTCTTTAATTGTCTTATTCATTAAATGGGTTTCGTCTTTAAATGGGTTTAAAGTTTACCTCAGTTGGTCTGTTTAGTCGCAGCTCCATGCGTATCTAGTAACTTCTGAGAACTCTTGAGAGCCTCCATGAACCGCCATTGCTGTGAAAAAACTGTTCCATTGGAGTCAATGGAGTTGACGCCACTCTCTCTCTAAATGGCTCTGCTGAGAATAAGCTGGGTGTGTGTTCAGAAAAGTATTTGAACAGCAGAAGTTTAATTGAGAGTCACTCATGGTGTGTTTTACACAAATATTTGGCTCAGTGGTTAGAGCGTGCCGCCACCAATGCAGAGGTCATGGGTTCGATCCCAGGACAAATATATAGTATATTGCATTGTAAGTCACTTTGGATAAAAGTATCTGCCAAATGCATAAAGATATAAATGTCAAATATACTGTGACACCAAAATCATTCATTACAGTTCATCATTCACAAGCTGTGTGAAACAACATTACTGACGTGTTATAAAGTGGGTTCCCCTTCACTTACTGTATTGAACCTGAATCTGTACCTCATCATTTGAAAGTGGAATAACTTTCTACATCTGTCTGAACGGGACTGTTTCATCACCTGACCGGGACAGGACAGATCGCACACCGGGGCGGTGAGAAGCCGTCATCACACGAGAGAAGGCAGAAGCCTCGCTGTGATCAAAGACTGACAGCACAGCCCGAGGAGAAACATCTCAGAGCAACACAAAGACTTCATTCTGCTGAAACACACACACAGAAGGAGAATGATTTTATTCACTGAGATTCCATCATGTTATCTTATAACAATGTTCAGCTCATGATTGTGTTTATTTGATCAAACTCAGCGTTAGGTTTAAATTAACCTGTGCTGGGCTGTTTTAACCCATGGTTGACTTGAATGTAAACATTCTCTGTGTTCATTTAGACCAATGTTCGGGTTTGTTCATTTACCCAGCTGTGGGTGAAAATGAGTGTCAACATAGTTTTGAACACATATACATTACTAAAGTAACACAAATGACTGAATTAATAAATTTCTACCGATTAAAAAACAACAAACATTTGTGAGAGAAATATTTTTAACTTCTATAGTACTTATCCATGGCAACATAGAGATGCAGATCATTCAGATGGGGCGGCTCGTTTCTAATGTGGAATCTCATTGGTTCCTGAGTGTCTTGTGATAGAAATATCATTTGAGACGCGAGAACCAATGAAAGAACTTTATTTCTGGGGTGAATTCTTCCTGTAAAGATTAATATCAGATGTGAAATCTTGTTATGGAGAATGTCTTGAGATCGTTTGTGATTTCATTTATTCGCGGCAGAGATTCGTCTGCTTATGTTGTTACTATCACACTCGATTTCTGACAACTGTATTAAAGGGTAATGAAATCTCTTCACATTGATCACATGAATAAGTGATGGACATTGATGTTGAAACTCATTCATTGTTCTCTAGGTTGTGCTGTTCTCCGCCGAACCAAAAACTTTCCAGTAGAGAAAAACTCCAAAGACAAATCACATCATCACTGAATCACTAAACAACACATAATCTAAAGCTTTAAATTGTGAAACCCATCACCGAGTGCATTCGTATTGAGTTAATAAAGGACTGAACACAACCTAAATGTGTGTACATACTAAAGAAATTTCGATTTCATAATACATTTTTATAAAATTTGTTAATAACGTCACTTAAAACACTAATATTACATAAACTTCAAATATATCTATAAGATGAAGTCTTGTTTGCTTCTCTGAACACTTATGGACTTTCACTGACCACAGTCAATCTGTGCAGCTCTGCCCGCTCTCTTTTAAGCCAATAAATGATGTCTCTCGGGGTGTGTGTGTGTGCATGCGTGCGTGTGTGTGTGTGAGTGTTGGCCTGTCAGGACACGCAACAGCAGACCACAGGAAGGGCAAAGCAGAGCTTGTACATCAGTCAATGTGCTGACAGGTGTAATGAAGGGCTGACAGCACCAGCATCAGCCCCTCCGCGCTCCGCATGCACTAAGAGCCCAGAAATAAATTAGTAATGCCGCTTTACCTGTCAACAGACGCATGCACTCCCACCTGCCTTTGTTTACTGGATACAGTCCGATGAAAAGAAGAAAGAGAAGCACACACACAGTTCTTCGACGGAGAAAATGCTTTCACAAATCTCTCACATGTATCAGAGTTCCTGTTGCTCATGGGTTTCTTGCCGAGGAACACACAAAATGTAGCTAGTGTACCTTACATGTCACTTACATGTCAAATGTGCCCATCAGATGCTCTTAGCAGCTTTTCCTTCAGGATCGTGATTTTATTTCTTTATGGAGGATTGAGAGCATCAGGTCCATGTAAACATCTCCAAAACATCTGCATTCCTGTTCAAATGATTGTAGCCAACAACAAAACATGAAAAGGATGTTTTTCCCTTACCTATTCAAAAGTTGATGAATAAATATGTTTTGTCGGCTGATCGTGAGAAGACCAGATGGATTGATTCTTCAAATAAACTACAAAAAATTTAGTCTTGAATGCACGTTCACTGTGAGAGCAACACTGAACACACAAACCTCATCTCAATACAACTAATAACCAACAACGTAAATAAATAATCAAAGATAGCTAACACTAAAAAAGTCACAAAACTATGAACTTCAAGATTGAACGTGCTGCAATGCATGCTGGGACCTTTCAAACCCTTGTTCAATCTGAAACCGTTTAGACAAACACAAGGAAACTAATCGTATTCAGTAGACACAACACGTCAATGAATTCCTCCTGAAGTTGTGCTGGATTATCCACAAGTTTCCGGGCGCTACTGTACAAATGAACGTGGAATAAACCTCCGGTGAAGCAGCAGAAATAGTGAATTGCACCTTTAATAACATATTCTGAAGACATTCGGCCACCATCTCCAGCATAATGCACTATATACGCAATATATATCCGCCATTTTGTAGTGTTGTCCGAACTCATTCCTTAGATTTGTTCACTATTTTTACCCACAATGCATTCTGATTTTGAATGTACATCCGCTCACTATTTACCATAATACAATGCGAATCAACTTTCTGATTAGAATCAACTGGAGAAGAGTGACCGTTAATGCTGTTTATACAATTGTGTTTGTGCTTGTTGAGAGTTATTTTTTACTTTTTGAGAATAAACAGATTAAATGAATTTTTTAAATATCAGTTTTTCTATTTTAAATATATTGAGTTATTTTATTTAACGTAATGAAATGTAATTTTAAATAAACTTTTGTTCTCTTTATTAAAAACGTATATAATAAACTTGACAAATAATGTAACAATGAAGTTTAACATTTTAAATAACAATCCATAAAGCCACACATGTGTAATATAATCATTATGACGATTGTCCCCGACAGTACTGTCAGACGCAGGATATATTACGTCAGTGTCCGAAATTCTTTACTCACTTTCATTCACTTCTTCCCCATATAGTGGACTATTTAGCATTCTCTGTGTAGGGAATAGTGAATGAGTGAACAAGTGCGAATACAGACGCAGCTTCTGAGTCATATTTTGAATTGTAATACTGTTGGTTTGATGTGGAAATCTATCAAAAAATAATTTGGAAACTGATGAGCAACACCTGCTGTTCTTCTGCACTTACAACCAGGAGAAGCTTATTTCACGTGGTAAAAGAAGATCTAAATTTAAGACGGACTGCTCCTGTGAGGGACTTTAGAGTTTTTAAAAGACCAACTTCAAAATGTGGAGCGCATATCTAAAGCAAATAGATTAGATAACAGACATGAAACATCACTTAGACTGAATGTGATCATAGTTTAAAGAGAGTTTGCAGTTTTAAAAGGGACTGGATTTCATGTAATCATCAACACACTGTATGGCCTTCAATACAAACACGAACTGGATTTACAAGGATTCTTGACTTGTGTTATCAAAATCTGTTACAATATACAGTATCACACCATGTGGACTACATTTCTCTTTTGATATGCTTGTAAAGTAGGTTTTTCTTCCAACAAAACATAGAGAGAGTGATTAAAAATGCAGCTATAGCACGTGATCTTTAATGTAAAGTTTATCTGATGTATGGTCAGTTGACGATACAGTATGATATGTGCCCGACTCCTTCAGTTCGCTTTTAAATAAAAATAATAATAATGATTTACCACATCTTTAAATGGCACACAATGGACATCATGTAAAGAAATTGAAACCCCTCCATCATTTTTTAATTGCTCATTGGTTTTACTGTCAGAACAACTGAATCAATAAAGTTGCTAAATTTCCGTAGTCAAGTATTAAAATCATCATCCCGTTCGTCTATAAAGCTGTGGATAGAATGCTGATGCCGTTTATAAGAGCCGTCAGTATGTAGGTTCACATTCTGCTATAAACCAATGACTTGAAATACAGCAGAAATATGTTGAACCGGAAGTTTCTCCCATCCTTTCTTGCAAAGCGTCATTGGGCGTAGGAAACTTGTTTGGTTGTGTTTCTGTGAGAACAGTGAGATTTGTGTGTTTGTGTAGTTTTGTTTTTTATCAGCAGACGCCATCTGAAGGGTCCGGGGTGGGGGGTGTATCAGATATCATTTCAGAGATGCTGTAATTACATTAGCAATCAGTTTGTTGTGTTCATCTGTCTTCTTTCATTTCACGTCTGCGGCTGGATTCAAGCACGCTCTTTCACACACATCCAATATGACACATCTTATGTTTCACTTGGAACATGTATGTGTCTGGACAGTTTGTTCTGTGAAGGAGGACATTTATGTAAAAGCATTTGGTTTTAAGGAATTTTAGTGAACATAATGAAATGTGTGTGTTTGCAGATGTTATCATTGGGATTGTGTTTGCATGTGTGTGTGTGTATGTGTAGAGGTTGATTACCGCGGTAAAGCCCCAGTCTATTTAAACCCTGTATGAGTCCGTCCAGGCTGATAAAATGTTTATGTTCCCTTTAGTGGCTTTATGGACTCTTCCGGCAGCTCATGACTTCTGACTGGAGCTCACGGGTCACATTCAGCTCGATTAACTAGATCATCCCGCCACCATCAGGCGTACAATCGTTTACAATCCTCACAAATGAGGTCTGGAAAATACTGGATTTGTTCAAATCAGAGGAGATTTTTAAATAAGATTAAATGAGGTTTTACATGAATGTAAAAGTATTTTTCATCCTTTACTCATAAATGAAAGTTTATGGGATTGTTATGATACTGTGTCCTGTATACCCTCACATACACACACTGATATAAAGTAATATCCTCCGCGTGACTGAAAATAAAAGCATTTGATATCCAGATTCAGACAGAGGAACTTCCGCGTGTGTGTTTTACACAGTAATGAAAGCCTGGACGTATGAACTCTCTGAACTCAAGACTACAGTTTGTTCTCATCATTATCAATGAAGTATTTACAGATTCACCAGGTCAAACCAAACAACTAAACAGAGACTTTCTCTCTTTCATGAAGAAACACAGTAGCCTACTGTTTCTGTATTCATAGAGTTCCATTTGAAAGCAGAGAACGGAGCACATCACATGTTTCATAACATGAACTCTGATCATTTGAACTCATTTTAGCTCAGTCACTTTCGTTCAGTGTTCAATTCAAGTTCATTTCCACAGAGCTTTTCACAACTGTGCATTGTTTCAAAGCAGTTTTACAGTCAATGCATATAAACACAGACAGTAGAGACATCAGAAGAGTACAGAAATGAGGAATCGGGAAATGTATTCTTTACAATGTTACCACATTATCACTGTATATTATGTGAATGGTATGATTTTATAAGCACTGTTACATTAATAGCGCTTTTAAGCAGTTACGTATGTGTGTGTTAATATATGTGAACACAGTGAATGTTAAACACGCAAATTCATACGTGCATATAGTACAAAAAAGATGAAAACCCACTCTCCCCTCAGAAGTCAATCATAATTCCTCACGTTACAGATCTGCACCCCCTGTGTGTTATTTTGTAAAGATCTTGCTTAAAATATGAAGGAGTGTAAGCTCTCATCAGCCGCCGCTGTACATGAAGCTGGAACCGTGAGTCTCGATGGGAGAGAGGACTGTCTCTGGACCTCAGGTGTGTTCACAACAGCCCATAATTATCCATCTGTACGGTGCTTTTATTTCAACACATTCAACACATAAAAAGAGATTACAGTTCAAACATTTGTTCTCTTTATTCTGACCAGTGTGTGTGGGTGTGTTAACATGACGATCTCGTGTTTTGTGTATTGTGTGCATCTTGAGCTGATGATGAAAGGGTCTCCTTCAGCTCAGGTGTTGTTCTCGACTAAAATCTTCTGTGTGTGAATAAAGTCACTTGTGCTGTGGTTTCATCTGCAGATAAACGTCAGGACGCTTCTGAAGAGTTTAGGGTTAAACGCTATCGGTTTTTAGGTTGTTTGTGACCTCCAGCAAATCAAGAGTTGAACTAACTGCGAAAACTGAAATCACATGTTAGCACTTTGTCACGGCTGTCAGACAGTAGTGCACACTTATAAGAGTTCTGCTGAGTTCACCAAACACAATTAAGTCAGAGCAACATGTGTTCAGAAATGAATGAAGATGTGAATAAAAATGAACTTGAACATTTCTGTTTACATCCACAAGACCTTTCCGATGCACACAAGATTCTATGGAGTGGAAAGAAGTTTCACATATTATAAAAAGCCAAAGAAATGGATCCTCCCAAAGAAAAAACACAGACGAGATCTCATTACATTTACATTTAGTCATTTAGCAGACGCTTTTATCCAAAGTGACTTACAGATGAGGGAAACAGTGGAAGCAATTGAAACAACATAAGGACCACAAAAGCATAAGTGCAATAAAAAAACGGGTCTCATATAGCCTACCACAGTATACAGAGCTAAGATTCTTTTTTTAAAGAGTAGAAAAGAGAATGATCTCTTTAACATCTCAGTTATTTCTTCTATATACTGTATGTATATATTGGTTACATCTCATCTGCGTCTCAAATAAATCTCCTGACAAATAGTTTGATAAGAGATGTCAACAATGTGTCAAACTGAGCTCAGATTTGTCTCGTCTCAAATCAAAAGTTAATATTATTGAACATCTCAATATCAACTCAAACATTTCTCATCAAATTGACTCAAATCCATGATTTCACATCTACAATCTACAACCATTACAATCTCATCTGATTCTCTTTTCATTTCTCCAAACATTTTCTAAAAGAAACATCTGAGACTAATTCGATACTTCAAAGAAACACTTCAAAGAAAACACTTTGAAAGAGAGATATCTGAGCAATACTGCAGCATTATCAAAACTTTTTTAAAAACTTTTGACTAAAAGGATCTTTGGGAAACAAAAGGCACTGCTGTCAAGAACACTGTTTCTAAGAGATTCGTTAAAGCCCCGACATAAAGATTTTATATGAACTGTGAACTTTTAAAGGCGGTGGAATTCTGTCGATGCCTGAAATAAATTCCTCTGTCTTCTCTTTGTAAACAAACAAGGAAAAGTGAATACACAGTCAATATATCATTTAGCACACTTGTCCACAGTGTAAACGTTTTCCCAGAAAACACGGTGCGTCCTGAAGCTCTACAGTTAGTCTTCATTTCATTCACACATTCTGAGGATGTCTTGGTAAAGTTACATTTTTGGGGATCTTGGCCAAAAAATGGCTCTTCTATGGCATCGCTGGCAACATTTTAAGCACCTTTTTTTTTAAGAGCGTACAGCCGACAGAACTCTAGTTTTATTTAGAACTTCAGCCCTCATAAAGTGTGTGAAGTGTTTTTCACAGGTCTGTCAGTAGTCCAAAGGTTCAGTCTAACAGCATCACGCAGCGCTCCAGTATTTCTTTCTGTCTGTCTGCGTGTCCGGGGAATTCCCTCATTCCAGACTGGAAATGATGCGGCACGAGGACGTCACCTGTGGAGCTTCATAAGGGCCTGCGGGTCTTGTGTTATTTGTGCTCCTTCATAACTGCCCGAGTGTGTTTTAACAGGGCCGGCCGGGACTTCTCCATGTTTTCGCACATTCGTCAAAAGCTTGCGCGGGAGTCGCGGACCAGCGGAAAGCTGACGTTTATTACTTTTCTCAACAGGTCGAACGTCTCGGAGCCTCTTTCATTTCCCCTCTCCACACGAGGGCATCGCCGGCCAATAATACCCCGGGGAAGAGTACGCTTAAAACTCCAGCGCCGTTTACAAAACTGATTGAGAGCTCTCATTGAGGCCTTCTTAAAAAATGGACATCAAACCCAGCGTAATATCCTCAACAGGCTAAATAGGTTTTCTTCCACGCCGAAATGTTCTTTACCAGACAAAGGCGACATATTGCATCAATTAGTCTCCGAGACGTCCCATAAACTTTCCTTCTTCACTGTGTTCATCAGCACTCTTTGTTTAACATTCATGTTTATTGATACACGATGACGCATTTAAATAATTCAGGTCAAACATTAGCTGTGAGCATGGTATGAATAATGAATGAGTCACGTGTAATGGATCCTAAAGCTTTAAGTCCTGATTGTGAATTCAAAGATGCTCCACAAAACAGCTGACAGTGCAAACTGTGACTTTAATAGCATGAAATCTACCGAGGGCCCTTAATGGAACACATCATGAAATCAGAGAAACCCAGTCATGGCATTTCTGCTTTTAGATTCATTCTCTGTTGTGTTTAATGTTTCACATTCATGTTTTAAAGGTCTCGGGACAGAGAATAGATGAGCAGAGACCTTTGCCGATGAAATGAAAAAAAAAAGATTATTTGTGTGCAGGTTTGTGACTGGTGCTCATGCTTGTCACCTGATTCACTTTTAAAGAGATTATTTGCAGTGTTTTAGCATCTGTGTCTCCAGGTTTACACACTTTCACTGTAATGGGGACACTGTCTGGTCTTTTCAGTCCATGGTTGGGTAAAATATAAACAAACCCATTTCAATGAACCTAAAAATTTTCATATTTGACCCAACTGTGTATTGAGACAATCCAGTGGTTTTTCCGTGTATACATTCATAAAGTCATCTAAACCAACAGTAAACGTTTAGTCAGTCAGGTCTTACTGATGAACATGAGCGTCGTATTTGATTCTTGAGGTAAGTTACTATGACAGTTGTCAGTTTTAAGTATACTTTGTGTAGTTGGACTGAGGCTGCGTCCAAATACCCCCAAGTGTCAAGTCTTGCACTTGACCACTTCTTTCATGACGTATTACTGTTTTGGGCCCAGTGTTCTAGTAGGCATGACGATCCAAAGTGAGCATGTAGTATTTCTAACCCGTTGGGACACACTTAACAAGTTTAAACATATTATGTTAATTAATTTGGTGTTTCTAATTATGAGATAAAAAGCAGTTTTACAAAGTACAGTTTTCACCAATAAAATATGTAACACTGTTTTACTACGAAATTATATGTAATATCGAATTAAATTTACATTTCTGCATTTGGCAGACACTTTTATCCAAAGTGACCTACATTGTAATATCCTATACAATTATACTTAGGCATATGCAATCCCCTGGGATCGAACCCACAACCTTAACGCAATGCTCTTACCACTGAGCTACAGGAAAGCTGAATTAAATAGTCAAGTCAGATTTTATAGCGCTTTATCTGTATTGTATCAAAGCAGCTGTACCCAGAAATAGAAAAACATATGTTAGCCAAACATAGATTAGATAAAGATATAACCTTAAAAAGTAATAGTATAACATACACTGGAAAGCTTTCCGCAACCCTTTTGCATTTTATAGACATGGACAGCGCTCTTACTTCCTTTCACGTGCACACGCTCTCAAGTGGGGGTATTTGGACACAGCCTAAGTGTACTAATATTAATGTTGTACACTTGTAAGTTTAATAACTCAATACTAAACTGGCCCACTTTAAGTACACCTTAGGTGTAACAATAGTTAGCATTGAGAATACTCTTTAGTATACTAATGGTTTAGTTCAATACTTGTGGTACATTTGTTTAGTTGATGAAGTAAAATATAAAGTATACTCTTAGTAAACCACTTGTTTAGAAGTGTTTATACTGCAAGCATACTTATATTTTTTTTAACATCATACTTATTGTTTACTTTTTTTCACTTTAAGTAAAGCACACTTCTGTGTTTCTATTTATTGGTATTAATGATTTTACTTGAAATAAAATTTGTATGATGAGTGTGTGCAACGAAGATCAGCTTATTTATTTTTTATTCAAGCTGAACTTGTAATTATATCAACTTGAACATGTCAAACACAGTGTTGGGCAAGTTACTCTCAAAAGTATTGAATTACTAATTACTAGTTACATATTCAATAGTTGTATTAGATTACTGTACAAATTACTCACTCCAAAAAGTGTTTAATTACTTATTACTAATTACTTTCTATATCCTAGTTAAGTGATTCAAGGATAGACGTGAAACGTCTCTTTTAATTAATTCAAATAAATAATATAAAACTATAGAAAGCATTACAAATGTGAGAATTACACATTTAAACTCAAATTTTAAAGTTAGACTTTGAATTATGATGTCAATTCCACTATTGTACACACATACAGTATATTAAACAAAGTATGTACTTTAGTATTTAGTTATTACAGGAAAAGAATTGTAATCGCTTACTTAACTTTTTCAAGGGAAAAGTGATTGAATTGCAGTAACTTATTACTAAGTGACTAGTTATGCCCAACACTGTTCAAACAATATTTTAAAATATAGACGACTCAATCATGATCTCTTTGGTTCTTATCAATCATGACACTTAAACAGGCCAATTCCTGCTCAATTCCAAGAATGTAAAGAACAGACTTGTGTTCTCGTGAAGACCGGGTTTGCCAGGGGACCTCGGGTGGATGCGCCGCAATGATGCAATGGCGGGTTCGGTACGTGCAAGTCTGCATTCAATGCATCCTTGATATCAAGAAAACATCCGGGTACTTCTGTGTGTTTACTTGTGTTTTTGAGTATTGGAACCAGACTTTGATGATGACATAGAGCAAGAACACAAGAGGAAAAGATGGCTGAAGAACGCATGTTGAGAAACAGCCATAGAGTTTAGTTAAGTAGAGTTAAGTGTAGAGTAAATTGACTTTTCTCGCTATGAGTCACGTACACTTAATTTTGAGAAATACATTCCTAGAAGACTGAAAGTATAGTAAAACAGCACTTGAATGAAGGTTTTTGTTGTTCGTGTTTTTATGCACATGATTGTAAATCCAGCAGAGATTGTGAGAGATCAGAGCTGAGCTGCTCTTCTCTTTATTGTCCTTGCGTGGTCTTAGGGTTTAATTCAGCGTGTGTATGGTGACAGGTCTCATTTATTCACGCCTCCAGGGAATGTTACGCTTTCAATAATTTAATAGTGACGTTCATTTGAATCCCTGCAACAGAAAGCGCAGCGTCAGTGTCCAACGGCAGAAGATTTCTGCATGAAGCGGCCGGTCATTAGAATAAGAGACGGCATCTGGACGTTTCACCTGTCATCTGTCTTCTGTGATGTCATCAACATCTCTCACTGTTTACATGAAAAGAGCTAGAGACTCGCCACACATGAAAGAGATCACATCAAATGTGACACATCCTTTGGATTTTCTAGCGTACTGTACACACAACACAAGATGCTGAAGGAAAATCCTGCCAACGTTAGACCTCATTTCATCTTCAGAACACAAATGAAGGAGATAGTTCAATCCAAGAGATGTCTGACTCCTCAATAGACAGCAATACAGCGTACACACAAACCACAGAAAGTTAGTGAAGACATCATTAAAATACTCCACGTGACTACAGTGAGCGAATGAGTGAGCAGCTGTTCTCCTTCAGGTCATGAAGACTGCCCGAGGAAAGCTGTGACACATGCAAAGGTTTGAACTCCATCAGCAAAACATCTCCAGAAACTTCAGGAACTCGTTTCCTAAAGCAGGAAGAGCTGAAACACTCGATGATGAAGACTCATTCATCACCTCACAGTGAAACATAAACTAGAGAAAATAACTTCTGCCATGAAAAACTGCTTCTATTCTCCAGGGACATGAAGATATAAAAAGCTTCAAGTGCACCCTTAAACAAGAAACACGCCGTTCTTCAGTTCGTCTTTATATTCCAGTAGTTTCAGAAGGAAAAAGCAAACAAACATTCACACACAGCTGTGATACACCTTGGAAACAACCAATCAAATGAATGTCCAGACGGGGTCAAATAACAGAATAGATCCAGATGAAGTACATACGAGATTAATTGAATGTTAATGCTTTGATCTATTCGGTTCATCATGTATGTGTATCTGTGGTGTTTTGCACGAGTTCATGACATGTGTGAATGAGGCTTTTCTCTCCAGCTATCGCTTGTGAAGCAGTCACGTGGAATAATGTGTGTGATTTGGTTTTCGTGGCCGACAGCAGTGAAATCTGACGTTTTCCTCCACTTGTCTTCAAAGGCCCGCGGACTGTTTAATGTGTTAACCGAACGCCCCTCAGGACTAACACGGCCCATTATAGATGAAGAAAAACAAGCAATATTCCACTGGCATAAACGCACGCGTTCTCTGAGGACAAGCGGAGAGAAATTACATTTACAACTGAGATATCAATAAAACACACATCCCTCAAGAGACGCTACAGGAATTTCATTAATGCACATAAATTCATTTATTCATTCACACCACACAAGACATTCAAAGCAATGTGAGATCATGATGATGATGATGATGATGTAAATCTCACAGATCATCTCAGAACTCTTTGTTTTTACTGTTTCTTCTATCTCACACTTTGATCAGATGACATGCAATGTTCTTTTCTTTCAGATATTAAAAATTATACATCGCATCATCTTATCTTTACTGGGCAACATTTTTAGGAGGTAACTCAGCTGACATTTTTATCATTTTTTACTTAACACAGAAATCTACTGAAGTCATATATCATGACATAAGTGCAAGGAAATCTCCTGGTTAAAATTTCCAGCAATGATACTGGTGTATGACATCTGTGTGTTTCTAGAGGAAATGACATCATGTGAAAATGATGTGAGATTGAGACAAACCATTCCTTTCTTGAAGGGGATTTTCCTAGCTAGTAAATCAGTCAAAAAAGATTTTTCAGACATACACAAAAAAATTATATCACAAAAAAACGATTAAACGCTTTAGATTACGGCCCGCAATGTACCGCTTACATAAACATAATTTACAGCGTAACTAATTGTAACAATAATGTACCTCAACAGTACATATCTGTAGATGAAGGGCAACAATATGCAAAGTTTGTGGAATAAATAAATAAATATTTATATGGGAAACGTTTTTAAACTTGTAAACTCGTATGTCTGCTATACAACAATCTTAGCGTGAACATACACGACATTTGTGTAATTACAATGTAGCCATAAATAAGCTACTGTGGATATATTATTTTAGTACGGGGTTCTTATTTTAATATTAAAGCAAACATGAAATGTGTCCGTCAACTATAAATATTTTAGACTTTCAGCTTTAATGTTTATTTGATTGATTTAGAATTGTTGGTCTCAAATCATTTCTTTTAAATATGAATTATTTTGATGAGTTTTAATGTGTAAAATGTGAAAAACCAATGTTGATATTTTGAGACTATAATCAAGTAGTTCAAGAGCGGTTTGATTTGGATGTTTATATTGCATTCATTTCCCTCATAAATGTATATATTTTTTATTTTCCTTAGTCTTATCCCTTTATTCCCCAAACTTTGCATGTTGTTCCCCTTTTAACTACAGACAATTCTAGAGGTCACTGCGTTTTTGTTGAATTAGTTATGCTGTAAATCCTGTATAACGATGAGGTACATTGCGTGCCGTTATCTAAAGCGTTACCCAAAAACTTCATATTTTTGAAGAACACACCCAAACGTCTTGATGATCTAATCTAAGCGAACTATGAAAATCAATTTGTATTTCATGTCATTTTCATAAGTATAGAATGAGCAAACCGAACAGCATTAATGAAGAGATTATATAGAGTAGAATATATTTGAGTGATTCTCTGAGCATTCATGTTACTGATTAGCATTTTACTCTGGCACCAGGACACCATAAATAAAAAATGAGAAATCAATACAAGTCATTATACAACTATACAAGATGAAATATTTACAAGTTGTGAAACTGATCTGAGGATTTCTCTCATTTTAGGTTGTTAGTAATACACACGTCTGGTGAAACCAAAAAAAAAAAACGAGAAAGGATTTCCCCACATATTCTTGTGTTCATTGCTGTTTTAGAGGATTGTTTGTTTTGTAATATTCACATCCACATCCGTCTCAGTGTTCTCTACTGGCAGCATCGTGAAGGATTTCACAAACAATTGGGAGGAAATTGCAGGAAAATTGTCTGCAGATCTGGAGATGAAGATGATGATGGTATTTGTACACTGATGTTCCTCTGGCTTCTCCTCTTTCTAAATAACCCCATGATCCCCTCCTCACGCTCATTTACCGTTTCAAATGTATTAATGGTCCGGAACTTTCCTGTATGATCTTGGACATCTCTGTCTAATGAAAACGACATGCGTCTGGATCCTGCTACAGTAATCAAGCAGAACCTCTGACCTCTCAAACCCTCTGAGCTCAGCGGCCCGTCCCGCGGGCTTCATTCACTTCTCTCAAATCAACTAGAAAACTGACTCAAAATCACAGATAAGACCTCCTTCAACTATGGCTTGAGTCTCACAAATGTCTCGTCTGCAATCAAAAGTCCATATTATTCAAGATATGGAACTCAAACATTTCTCATCACAATTACTCCAATCCAGATGATCTCACCTGTACAATCTACATTCATTTACACCTCCGGACTCTTTATGCTCTTTATGTGTTTACAGCCTCATCGTCTTTTTACGGGAGAAACATCTGAGACTAAGTTGAGACTTAAATGAAACACAACTGTGAGCTCCGTCATATCTCCTTGGTTTTCCTCTAGCATGTATCGTTCATATTTCTACAGTATTGCCTCCCATTGTTTCTGTTATAAACACTGTACATTTCATAAACACAGCAGATCAAATGAGCTCTATCATTCAGACGTGTCGCGTGTGTGTTTACGGCCGTCTCACACTTTCACTTACACTCTTTCATTCTCATCCACTGCTCATATCTGAAGAGAATTTCCACAAAATATTTATGAACAACATGAAAAGCCTCGGGGGGATTACACGTGTCCAGCCCACGGACCCTTTAAATCTCATTAAAAGTTTACAGACTCACAAATAATCCTACACTGAGACTTTGACTGCAGAACAGAGCGTCATCGTTTTCTGATCGGCAAATAAAGCCCACAGATATCTTCTCATTGGCTGGGATGAAATGTCAGGACGTGTGCAGTGTTTCAGGGATGTCATACCTGAACTATATTGTATACTGTACATGTAATATTAAACATCATTGTCGTCGTCATGGTGATCCTCGGAAGAGAACATGAGGCTGTGATCCAGAGCTCTTATTGATCAGCACATTCATAGAAGTTTCATAATGGCAATAAATGTGTTTTTTGTGTGTGAAGCACACGTTCAGTCTTAAGTCATGTCTAAGAGCTCATGGGCTCGAATCTCTCTCTGATGAGGCAACAGCGATTTCATACCATTGTAGATTTTAACAATTTCTGTTTATTTCTTGTCGTATGTCTCAACTGTTTGTTCTTCAATGTATTTTCTGCTTAAGTAAATGCAAACTTGTTGAAAAGTGGTCTGATAGTGTAGCGTTTGATAATCCAGACAGTATAAAGCTGTAGATGGAGTGAACTGAAGGCATACTGTAATGCACAGGCGTGTATTGATTATCTTAAAGTTATCATCACATCAGTAACATCTGCTCCACGAGGACCTTCGGCTGAGACACGGCAAATGGAGCGTTATTGATCCAGTACCCCCGGGGTTAAAGTCAGATGGAGAGATGAGGCCAACAGGCCATGAAGAGAAGATGAGTGCTTCTTTGACATTAAATGTGACTCATTCAGCCTCAAGACCTGTGAAGAGTTTCACTTCAAAACTGTCATTCTTCAACATGGTTTCTACAATCCCATGACCAGCTGTCAGTGAGTTTGACATGCGTGAACACCCCTCACCATTTCACTGGAACACTTAGAAATAGGAATTGTTCATTAATGAGGTATCATTTGTTTAAGACTTGTTTCACATTATATGAATACACTCTCAAAAAAGATGCTTCAAAAGGTTCTTTGATCATTTGGTTACATAAAAAACATTTAACATCTGAAGAACTGAAGGTTCTTTGTGGTGAAAGAAGATTTTTCAGATTATAAAAAGTGAGATCTTAAAGAACCTTTGACTGAATGGTTCTTTGTGGAACCAAAAATGGTTCTTCTATGGCATCACATTTTAAGAGACGTAGACAAGCAGTAGTGAAATGTTCTCAACTCAACTCAATTTTATTTATATAGCGCTTTTTACAATTTTCATTGTTACAAAGCAGCTGTACATGAGACACAATAGATTACAAGTAAAACAACTAAAGGCATATACCTGTAAAAACAAGAAAAAAGGTGGAAAACAACAAAAGACAGACATACAAATGCTCCACACACACAATATGTATACATACTTACACACATTGACATAGACGCACACACACAAACACACTCACACACACACACACAAACACACTCGCACAAAAGGACAGTGAAAGGACACATTTGAGATAAAGGAGAGAGAGAACCACAGGTCAAATATTAAACGGACTATAAATTCTTATATATTAATTATTTCTAATTTCTGAATTCTAAAGCAGCCCCCCCGGCCAGGCAGATAGTGCAAAACAATATGCAAACGGTGGCGAGGAACCCAAAACTCTACTCAAGAAAAAAAAACTCAGGGGAACCCAGGCCCGACCGGGGGATTCCAGTTCCCCTCTGGCAAAAGCTGCTGCCTAGGCACAGGCACAACAGTGCTTGCACAACAAGGCTAAATAAAAATAAAAAAATAAGCTTAATAAGGTAAATGGTAGATTTAAGATTATCATTAACAATCTAATAGCATTTGAAATGTTGTAGGAAAATCAAAGTTGCCACGTCCTTTATCCAGCTCTATCCTCTTAGCTCTTGTCAGGTCACCGCTTCCCATTCTCAGCTCTGCCATCAGGTCTGGGCATGAACTGCCTCCTGCGGTAACCTTGGAACAAAGAGACAAGACTGGCTGAGAGTAGAGTTCTGTTCTGCACTCTTTGATGCAACAAGTACATCATTTGTTGTTGGATGTGTTCCTGGTTCCCGTTGATCTAAATAATGCAGCCTAAATCCTCTGAGGATTAATATTATGGAAGTGTAGTGTATGCTAGATTAAAAAGATGCGTCTTTAGTCTAGACTTAAACTGACAGAGTGTGTCTGCCTCCCGGACATTGCAGGGAAGAATATTCCACAGTTTAGGCGCTAGATAAGAAAAGGATCTAGCACCTGCACTTGATTTTGAAATTCTAGGTATTACCAACTGACAGGACTCCTGAGAGCGTAATGCACGTGGAGGTCTGTAATACAATAGAAGTTCATTTAAATACTGCGGCGCTAGACCATGCAGGGCTTTATAGGTAATAAGCAAGATCTTAAAGTTAATGCGGTGTTTTATAGGTAACCAGTGCAAGGTTGAAAGAACCGGGGTTATATGCTCGAAGTGCATTACAGTAATCTAGTCTTGATGTCATGAATGCATGAATTAATTTCTCTGCATCTGACATCGACAGCATATGATGTAGTTTAGATATATTCTTAAGATGGAAAAATGCAATTTTACAGGTGTTGGCGACATGGCTCTCAAATGACAGATTACTATCGAATACAATGCCAAGATTCTTAGCTGACAACGAGGATTTTATGGAGCATCCGTCAATCGTTAAGCAGTATTCTTGGTTGTTACGTATAGCGGTTTTCGGTCCCGTAAGTAACACTTCTGTTTTGTCAGAGTTTAATAGTAAAAAATTGTTACTCATCCAGTTTTTTAAGTCAACTATGCAATCCTTTATTCGATCAAACTGCTGGGTTTCGTGAGGCTTCGAGGAAATATAAAGTTGAGTATCATCAGCATAACAGTGAAAGCTAATTCCGTGTCGCTTTATTATATCTCCTAGAGGTAGCATGTATAATGCGAAGAGCAGAGGCCCCAAGACTGAACCCTGTGGTACACCGTACTGGACTTGCGATTTGCGGGACACCTCATTGTTTATTGCAACAAATTGAAAACGGTCGGATAAATAAGACTTGAACCATTTCAATGCTATTCCGTTAATGCCGACGTAATTTTCGAGTCTATGTAGAAGTATGCTATGGTCAATGGTGTCAAATGCAGCACTAAGGTCTAGCAGCACCAATAACGAAATACAGCCACGGTCAGACGCTAAGAGCAGATCATTTGTAACTCTTATCAAAGCAGTCTCTGTACTGTGACATGCTCGAAATCCAGACTGGAATTCTTCATTAATGTCATTCCTTTGGAGGAAGGAGCATAATTGAGTTGAAACTACTTTTTCCAGAATTTTAGATATAAAAGGTAAATTCGATATAGGCCTGTAATTCCCTAGTTCTTTAGGGTCGAGTTTGGGTTTTTTGACAAGGGGCCTTATAACAGCCACCTTAAATGCTTTAGGCACATGTCCTAGTGTCAGAGATGAGTTAATAATACTAAGAAGAGGATCTATAATTTCTGGGAGCATTTCTTTCAGTAGTTTTGTATGTATAGGGACTAGCACGCATGTTGTTGATTTAGATGATCTAATGATTTTAGACAGTTCATTGTGATCTACAGTAGAAAATAATTGCAATTTCTCCTTAGGGGTGCTGTAGTTAGTTTGTTCAGCGGGTTTCACTTCAGGTTGCATTGTTATAATTTTTTCTCTTATATCTTGGATTTTATTAGTGAAGTAGTTCATAAATTCTTCACTGTTATGCTGATAATCAGAATCTGACGTCGCTGACGACTTATTTTTTGTTAATTTAGCCACGGTGTTAAATAAAAACCTAGGGTTGTGATGGTTTTCCTCTATTAGTGATGAAAAGTAGGCGGATCTAGACATTTTTATGGCATCCCTGTATTTTCGAGTACTATCCTTCCATGCTATACCAAATACCTCTTAATTAGTTTTCTTAAAGTTGCGCTCCATTTTCCGGGACGCTTTCTTTAGAGTCTGAGTGTGTTCATTATACCACGGTGTTGGGCTGCCATTTTTAATTTTCTTTAAACGCAGAGGAGCAACTATGTTTAATATTTCCGAGAAGGTAGTGTTAAAATTTTCAATAGTAATGTCAAAATCGTCAACGTTTTTACTCATGCTAGATATTTTAGACAAGTCAGGCAGATTATCGAGAAACGCATCTTTGGTAGTTGAGGTAATCGTTCTACCATATTTGTAACAAGGAGTTTGATTTGCAGCCGTAGGCCAGTGAAGCAAACATAATACCAGATAATGATCCGAAATGTCTTCACTCTGCTGAACGATTTTAACATCGTCCACATTTATACCATAAGATAGTATTAAATCTAAAGTATGATTACGAAGGTGAGTGGGTCCTGACACATGTTGACTAACGCCCATGGAGTTAAGAGTGTCTTTGAAAGCTATGCCCAAGGCATCTGTATCATTGTCTACATGGATGTTAAAGTCACCAACGACAAGGACTCTATCTGCGGCCAGTACTAGTTCGGATAAGAACCCACCAAAATCTTTAATAAAATCTGTGTGGTGCCCTGGAGGCCTATATACAATAGCTAGAATAAGTTTAAAAAATGTTTTATCCTTAGTATTAGGTGTTGATACGTGAAGTACCATGACTTCAAAGGAATTGTATTTAAAATTAGACTTCTGAGAGATGATAAAAGTATTATTGTAAAGTGCAGCGACACCTCCCCCTCTACCTTTTAGACGAGGCTCGTGTTTATAGTAATAATCTTGGGGAACGGATTCATTTAGAGTAATATAATCATCTGGCTTTAGCCATGTTTCTGTCAAACAGAGCAGGTCTATTTTATGATCGGTTATCATATCATTAACAAAAAGTGATTTATTTGAGAGAGATCTAATATTAAGCAATCCGAGTCGTAAAAGTTGATTACTTGTATTTTGTTCATGTTTGATTTGTTTAACGTTTATTAAATTACTGTTCATGTGTCAAACACTCTGTAGACTGTGCAAGCTTAAAAACATATGTACTCATTACTAAATATCTGTTAAAATATATATGTATAAAAATAAATGACGTACATTCAGGTGTATCTTTTTACAAATGAAAATGAAAGTGTGTTATATTGTGTGTATAATACACTCATACACTCCTAAATTCATACGCATACACACACACAATGTCGGGTTTCCATGTTTTATGGGGACATTCAATAGACGCAATGTTTTTTTACTGTACTATCTGCATATCATGTTGCCTATCCCTAAACCTAACAATCCCACAAAACTTTCTTCTCTTTTAGATTTTCAAAAAAGTTAATTCTATATGATTTATAAGCTTGTTTCCTCATGGGGACAAAAAAAGTCCCCACAAGGACAAGGATTGACATTTAGTGCCCATACCGTTGGGTTTACCCTTCCCACACACACACCACACCACACACACAAGAACACACACACACACTCGCCTACACACACACACACTCACGCACGCACACATACACTGGTGTGTCTATAGCTTTAAAATAACTTTGAGAGAAACAGATAGGGACACAGATACCTCCTGTCAGGAAAGGGATATCCTGAGGCGCACTCATATAGACCTTAAGTGCTGACAAAGAATATCTGCTGCTTTTCCCACAATGCATTCTGATTCTAATGAGACACAGACCCACACACAGAGTTCAGACATTTACACCCCAGAGGAAAATCCGATTACACAACGGCTTCTCATTCATAACTCAGGAGATTTGTGTTTCATTTACTTATCAACTGTGTCTCAGATTTTTCTTTCGAAATTACAATAAAAATGAGAAATGAAATGAGAGTGTAATGTGTAAACACATGAAGAGTCTGGAGGTGTAAATGAAGGTGGATTGTAGAGGTGAAATCATCTGGATTTGAGTCAATGTGATGAGAAATCTTTGACTTGATATTGATATCTTCACTAATATTGACTTTTGATTGCAGACAAGACAAATCTGAGCTCAGTTTGACACATTGTTGACAAGACACATTTAATTTTCTCAGGAGAAATATCTGAGACCTGAGAAGTTTCCATTCTGCTTTTGACATTGATGTCCAGGAGAAACCATTGAGATATTAAGGAGATCTCCTCAGTGAATGTTCATTGTTCACATCGGTGCAGGAGTAAATGAGGACATCTCGTCCAGCGGCCAAACCTACTGGTTTGTTTGGTTTGTTTGGTAACGCTCCATTACTGGAGAATGTTCTTAAATACAAATATTGTTTCCGCACCATGAACGGTGTCATAAATATTTGCTGTGCTCTGAATGTTTTGGCAGGCAATCAAAATCCTTTCAGCGTCGCATATCCATGTGAACAACGACTAAGACAAATAAAGGTCTGAAACATGCCGGTGCAGGAACACACGTCGCTCGCGTCTGTCAGGTAAAGCTGACCGGCGGCTGAGATTAGAGAGGATTCGCTTGATGTAGCACAACCTCCACATGTTACTGTGAAATAGTTTGACGCAACAATCCCAGCGAGCGAGCGAGCGAGCGGTCTGTCGACAGATATGATCAATGCAGCGCTCTGAGGTGTAAATCTGCAGGCAAACAAACCTCTTGCTTTGACAGTCATAAGAAAGTAAAGGATTACTCAAATCAAACTCATGTGAAGCCCACAGATGACTGAGAGATGTTTGTGTGACTTGTTCCTCTCGTGATATGACGGAGAAGTCCTTGAGCGCTGAAGCGTCCAGCTGTAGAGGATGTGCCGCTGGAGTCGCTGCAGGTGGATCCTCGGCGGGTACAGAGGGTCACGAGAGCATCACGCTGATACCACACGCTCAACTCACCAGGAAACACATTTCTCAGCACAATACATTCGTGGAAGCGGCTTTCACCGATGTCTGTGTTATTAGTCATAACCTCAGACGGCAGGTCACATGAATTTCAAAAAGCGTTCAAGGCAGAGGAAAGGTATTCAGGAAGGGAGTTGTTCCGACCATAACAAGAAAAAGTCATGAGATGCGACGGAGATGAAATTGAGACTCCTAGAAATCTCAACAAGGTTACAGTCTTTGCTCAACTCAACTTTATTTAAATTGCGCTTTTTACAATTTTCATTGTTATGAAGCAGCTGTACATGAAACATATTGACAAAAAAGGGAAAACACACAGAATACACATATAGGTCCACACACACCCACATGCATAAAACACAGACACACAACACAAAACACACTTTGCCAAAACACAAACTCCTATAGATGATTTCTTTCACAGAATGTTTTTTTTTTTTTTATTCTTCAATGAAACTATAATGTGTTTGTTTGTTTTCTGGGCGATCACACAGATGACAGAAGTTGTAAATGAGTCAAACCTTTTCGTTTTTTTTACACAACCTTCATCATTTCCAGCAGACTGAAGGACCGCTGATGCTGCGTGTCATGTGATGGGTCAAACATTTCCACCAACTCCACCCATACGAGCTGCAGACATGAATCATAAAGCTTTATTTATCATTTCTCTCTTTTGTGTATTTTCGGGACACCCGAGATCCTCTACGATCATCTCAGTAAAGAGCTGAAGATCTCTGTGTATGAAGAGAGACGGACAGTGAGACTTGTATCAGATGACTGCGGGCTGACTTTATATCTGCATTACTCCTCAGAACACACCGCTCCATCTGCGCACGCAGGAATCAGATGACCCGACGCCTAAAAATAAAACAACAGCCATGCAAAAAAAAGTGCCATTACAGTCCCCAGGAAACACAATTCCATCAGAAGCTTTCCCGCCGGGTTTGAGGGGAAGTGTGTGTGTTCTGCCACAGGAAGTGAGGTCGCCCGGGCTTCTTCACACCCCGTCAGGTCTAGCGCGGATACGGAGGTGTCAGCACCCATGCGTGCTCAAGCGTGCCCTCTTGCACCAGGGCAACTGGAAAAAGATGAATTACCACCTCATATTGTCAGTACGAGGATGAGGAGAATGAGGTTAAAGTGTGACATGACGTCTGTGAGAATTAAAGTCCTCAAGTTAAAGTTACCCTACGCGCACACAAGCTCGTGTTGGTCTGAGGTTTGGGATTTCCCTCGGGCTTCTGGGACAAAGTTGTGATATTAGAGTCCCCTCATGCCACAGGGGTCTTCCGAGGTCTTTAGATGAGGACACGATCAGGAGTGACATGGTACGTGATGAATATGCACGATGATATAAGTGAACGGCCATGTTCATCTGAAAATCTGACATTTCATCCCCGTCTCACCTGTCAGCTCGAGACGCTCACATATTTACATCATGAACTTGTAATGTGTTTCCTAACAACGGGAAAAAAGACTTCTTAGCTCTTCAGATGTCGGCTATAAATTAACCCGGCCGTACACATCTATTCTAATACATATTTCTAAAGTGTAAAATGTGAGTTACAACTTCTGGTTTTTGATTCACAGATCACTGTCTTCAGGATGAATAAGCAAAGGCGTTTTTGGATCGTCATCTGTGAAATCTGAAAGAACTTCTGTGAGATAAACAAGATTCAGATTCCTCTCCTCTGCTGACATTCTGATCTTCTGCCATTGACTCTGGGAATCTGTAAACAAAACCACTTTGTGTTTATTTATAACGTCTGTTTAATGTAACGGTCAGAAGTTATTGCAATACATCATATAAATTCATTTAGAAAAACATTGTTGAAAAACTTGTGTGTGTGTATTTGTTTGTGTGTGTGTGTGTGTCTGTGTGTGCATGTGTGGCCTTGTTTTTATATCCCGGTTTTTCTATGATCTTTAGATTTAGGGGTTGGGTTAGGGGTCATGTGTGTGTGTGTGTGTGTGTGTGTGTGTGTGTGTGTGTGTGTGTGTGTGTGTATGTCTGTGTGTGCATGTGTGGCCTTGTTTTTATATCCCGGTTGTTCTATGATCTTTAGATTTAGGGGTTGGGTTAGGGGTCATGTGTGTGTGTGTGTGTGTGTGTGTGTGTGTGTGTGTTTGTGTGTGCGTGTGTGTGTGGTGTACATTCATACGCATTGTTTCTCGTTTTCATTCTGAATGTTATAAATGTTCCACTAACAAGAATAATGTTTCTATTCCAACATTTTTACGAAATGTTTAGAATGTTTAGTAATGAGATGTAATGTTGATAAAATGCTCTTTCAGCGTTACATCAAGAATGTTTTTAAATAACTTTGAGAGAACGTTTGGAGAATGATCCGTGTTAGGCTGTTGGTTGCAGTGATGTACTGTAGTTTTGTATTTTAAGTGAAAGCTGTTTCCTGTAGTGTTCCTGTGGCTCAGTTTATCCAATGTAGTGTCAGCAGCACAAAGGTCACGAGTTTGAATCTTGATATGTGTTCACAGAGCAGAAACAGAGACAGACGCCGACTGAAGCTCTTCTCTGGTCATAAAGTGAATGTGATGTGATGATGAAACGCAGGTCAAGAGACTAACAGGTGTAATAGTTTAACAAAAACACAATGATGCTTACAGCCTCCACAAAGAAGATCTCTCCATCTTCATCTTCAGGTTGATTGGGGTTAATTCAGCAGACAGTGAGTGAAACTGACCTCAGGTCTTCTGCTCTACATTATTCACACACACATGTGGTAACACTTCTCTTACATCAGTTTATCCTCCTCACAACAACAAAACATCACTGACACACACACACACACACACACACACACGCACACACACAGACGTCTTAAACTAGTCTTACTGTAGCTGATCTCAAAGCCGGACTAAAGTGGTTTTGAGCTGGTCTCCTTTACCTGTCAAACTGTTTTTTAGCCATCCTGTGTGTCCATCAGCTGGAGAGCTATGAATGATGAATTGTGGGATTGATGACCTCATGCGTGTGTTTGTTATGTATTTCCCTGTGAAGCGCTCTAGATGATTTCTAGATGTGTTCAGAATATCTGTCAGCATCTCTTGAGCTCGTACATCAGCTCATATTAGTATTGGGTTTGACCTGAGCATCACACACACACACAGTTCATCTGGCAAACACTAAAGCTGCGAGTCGCTCCGGGAAAACTTTGCTCCAGAGTAAATAAAGACGAGGGCAAATATTTAGTGAGGAGTTTCCGGATGCGTGTGCGAGCATGGTTCTGCGGTGAGCTGAGATGTTGAGCTCACCTGAGCCCGAGGCTGCGGCTGTCACAGCGGATCGGCTGCTGAAGGAAACTGTCTGGAGTCTGACGCTTTATAAATACACATCCATCATTCATGTGCTCCAGGACACATTAGCACTTACACAAACTTAACATATCACCATGATGATGACGATGATGATGATGGCTTTGGGGCTTGTGTCTTTTGTGGGTTACAGTGGGGTGAGAGGGTGAGAGGCGCACATCAAAGAAAGAAAACACAACGCTCAGAGTTCTAGAGTTTCAGCTCATGGCACATAACAACTAACACACATTGTGTAGTCACATTGCTCTCAAACTCTTATCACACTCTAAAATCACACACTAATGAAACACTGGACCACAGGAACATATTCACTTTCACTAACATTCTCCAAATGTTCCATCAATTGTTACCAAAACAGAGTATTTTATGTATATAATAATTAAAATGTTGGCATAAGACATATTCTTACATTATAAATGGAATATTGAAAAGTATAAACGTTTTCATAACCTACTGGAAACGTTAGCAAAACATTCTTAGACGATACAGTATTTTGGTCCAACAGCAATAAAACCCCTCAAACTGCAGACCTTTGTGAAGACGCTTATAATCTGATGAGATGACATCACATGACCTTCACATCATCTCTGAGCTGAACTTTATGAGCATTGTGTGAAGAAACATCTTTGTTTGGTTTGGTTTGGTTGTCCTCTCTCAAAGCATCTCACACTATAAGATCAAGTGAACACAGAGAAGAAATAAAGAAGAGAAGGTGCATACAGCTGAAGTTGAGACGCTTAAAGCTGAATAAAGAACTGAATCTGATTGACAGGAAGATTTCCCCCGTAACATTCCAGAGGAGTAAGATCACAGACGGGGGGTTATTGATTATCGCTGAATTCTCTTCAGACCTCCGTCTGTGATGATGATGAGCTCTTTTATCACATCCAGGACAAACTCATTTCAACATACAAACATGAATAATATATAAATCCCCGTCATCCTCTGCAGTAAATATTCCTGTTCTTATCTGTGATGAATTATATGTGTCTTCACATCGAAAGACCTGCATGAAAGTTCTTCTAAAGAGGGAAAACAACAACAGCTTCCAAACACACAACACAAAGAAGAGAGATTTGGTTTCTCAATCGCCTCGATTAGGACATAAATCACTTTGTCAATCAATGTTCTGAATAATTAAATGGCTGGCAGTCTGTTTTCTGTTCGGAGTCTGTCGATACACGCTGAATTTATGACTACGGCAAAGCAAGAGGCTCAATTTTTATTGCTATTCGATTTTTGACTGGAAAGTGAATAATTTGAATAGACGCACGAGATCTCGATGAGACGCTCGAGTATTTATTCTGTATTCTCTGCTGGTCGATACATTGCTGTTTACACTCTTCTGCTTTCAACAACAAGCTGGCAGACAAAAAGATTTCTCTAAACATTCATTTGCCAGGAATTGGCGTTAAATGAATTTTCTCTCAGTTTTTAATCCCTACCAGCCAGAAGAAAATGTGATTGTTCTTTCATAGCTGAAGGGATGTGATGGAGTTCTCTGTTGTCCCAGATGTGTCTTTTAAAACAGTTTATGAGGAACATTAATGCATTAATACTCTATCTGAATATATGTAGTGGTATGAGACACAGAAGAGCTGTACAGATGTTGTGTAACGGCTGCGGTGACTGAGAACAAGCGTGCTGATGTGGGTCCAGCCTTCAGGACGTCTATTTCTGAGCCTGTGTGAATCTTTATTGGAGCTGGACAGGCGAGAAAGAGGCGTTGATGGAACACAGCCATTCCTCTGACCTTGTGGCTCCTCTCGGAGAGGAAGGCCGGAGACAGGTAGATATATGAGCGCTTTGTTATTGTGAATTCCAGTTGCGCTGGTTATCTGGGGCCATTTTTTAATCTGGAATTCCAGAGACGGTTCCCCTCGTGTTCACCTTTCCCTGACCTACGGAAAAAAGAAGCAAAGGAGGAAAAAAATGGCACCTTATAGATTCCAGGGATGGGGTCGGATTTCGTTTTAATGTCCGTTTGCATGGGGGGTTGTTCCCAAAGCAATCATCCATTTGGCAGAGCTGTGCTGATGTCACCGCACGCCTGACGAGAAACAGCACAGGCGCTTTTATTTACTGCTCGGGACGCCAGACAAAAATACGATTCTCCTTACGTTTGGTGAGAAAGAGAACCTGATTGAAAGCAGGTAAAGATGAACTGGAAGTGAGTGACAATCACATTCCTCTGGCGTATGTTTGAATGAGGTGATTACAGACACCCCCCTTCATCCCATCATACAGCTTTAAACCCTTCACAATGTAAATATACTTAACGCTAGGTAATGTATACGTTTAAGTATTCTTAATGTACACTGAAAAAAACGAATAGGATTTACTTTTTTGTGTTCATTTTTTTAAACAGTTTTTTTGTTATATTTTGTAAAAGTTAGATCAAGATTGTGCTAACTGTTTTTCAAATTCAATCCAACTTATTTTTTGTGTTAAGTTTTTCCACACAGTTTTAAAAAGGCCATTTTACTTAAAACCTTTTTTGTCAAGATTTTGAAAAAAGTTTTTTGTTAAATTATTATTAATTTAATAAGTAAAATTAAGTAAATCCTATTAGTTTTTTGTGTAATAAGTTATATAGTATACATACATCAGTGTACTATTTCAAAACTACAGTAGTCAATCAAAAGTGAAAAATATATAACATAAGCATTATCTTTATACTTTAACTGTGATGTCACCCCAACTAAATGAAACACTGATCACGAAAATAGTGTTTTTTAATGGTTTGGTTAATATCTGGTTTACAAATGAAGAGCGAGTGAAGTTTACTTGAAATTTCAATGTGAACTTAACTGAGAAATCCTGATAAAAGCTACAGACATTTGTGTTAAGCTTTTACATGAAAGCTCCTTTAAAATGTACTCACGTTGAATGAAAAAAGTTTTTCACGTAAATTTGACTCCACAGTGTTGTAGTTGATGACTAAGCATTTTGAAGTAGCCTCTACTCGTTTAATAGATGGTCTTCTTTAAGTGAACTTCACATCATACTTTGCAGTATCCAGGGTGACATCCCTATTGCAATTAAAAGCCTCAATGTGCTCAATTTGCCTCTCTGTCATCATCTCCGTTTAATCTATATTACTGTTGTGAATCAGGGTAATGTGAAAGTCTTCAACTGTGATTTTGACAAAAGTCGAAGGTGTTTTTATGCGACACCGCTTAACTTTTCTTCTTTTACTTAATATTTCCTTCCGGCTGTCAGCTTGACATATAGCGCTGTATACCGGCGGCTTTAAAGTTTGTTGATGCGTGGAGAGAATGTGTAATTTAGCGTCATCCTCCTCCTCAAACCGCAGGGACGCGGACGCAAACCCACCGCAATAACAGCACGCGCGCGCTTTGAAAAGTGTGTCAGTGTGACAGCGCGTGTCACGCGCGACATCACTCCCGCTGTCAGCGCTTATCAGCTCGCCTTCCAGTTTGCGCAGGCGAATATTCCCGCAAATATTAACATTCCCCTGCCGTCTGGGGAGAAATATGAAAGCGTTCAATAATCTCCCTCAGTATTATCTGCCGGCGTCCTTCATCCGAGAGCTCGACATCGCGGATTTTCATCCCTCACTCAAATGAAAAAGCAGGATATTAATGTTTTGATGCGCATCTTTCTGAAGACGATCGTCGGTGACAACCAGGCCGAGGCCATTCTCCGCTCCGTATTCCTCCAAATGATTTCATTTCACCCCGGGTTAAACGGTGGCGCGCAGATGAATTCGTTTTGTGCGGGAAACAATGGCGAGGGGTGCGCGGGGGCGGTTTACACGCGCCGTTTAATTGCATTACAAGAGCCACATTTAAGAGAAGAATGCTGAGCGGCGGATGCGCGCTTTTACGCGGAGCGCCCGCGGGTCCAAACAACGGCCCCAAACTCACATCCGCTTGAGCGTATCAGTCACAATGGCCTATCAGCGAGGTGCAGAGTAACCTGATTTAAAGCGGAGTTATGGGATTTGCGCGAGGGGCGCGAGGCTTCCGACAAAAGGCCTGCGCTAATCGCTGGCGGCGCCGTGCCCATGCTCGGAAAGCCGGTTACGGAGCGCTCCCCTGACGAGAAAAGCATTGTGAGATCCACAAGTACCCGGCCGCCACCGGCGATGTTCTCCTCTGGCTCTACTTGTCAGGTGTAATCATTTTGTTTGGCTTAATGTTTTATGCAAATGCGCTCAGGGTTCGGCTCTTAGGCCTCTGTGGGTGTGTTGCTTTTTCTGCAACTCTTTGCATTCCTCTGAACGTCTCGGCCTGATTTTTTCCTCTTTGCATCCGCGGTTCCAGCGGTGTGTTTGTGTAATATCACAGGACACATCATAGGTCTCGTGAAGGTTCCTTTCCCGTCTGATGAAGATCAGACACACGTGAGATCCATCACTGAAGCTTTGGTAAGTCAGGGTGTCACTGCTGTGTGTTCAATTGAAGGTGGAGTAAATCCACAACGTTATCAGAGCGTGTGCACAACACAACAGAGCTGTAAAGCTTAAGCGCATCTACGTTCCCCGTGCAGGATCATGTTAAACACAACAGATGAATATTTATATGTGAATGTGGAATTATCTATTAAGGCGAAATCTGTGAATTCGCTTTTAAAGTCAGTTGTTGGTCAACATGAAAGAAGAATTGAATCATTAGTGAAGATGGATAAAGAGGAAAACATCCTGCCTGCACTTTTCTAACACTTTAATTTAACTGCATCTCCTTTCTACGCTTGAACATCGGATGTGATGTCAGTCAGATGTTTTCTCTCTCTCTCTCTCTCTCTCTCTCTCTCTTTCAGTCGTGGCAGACTATGAACTCTAGATACATGAAAACACAACACTGTTTGTATGTTTTGAGTAAGCAGACACACTGCATCAGGAAAAATACACTTTTTACTTAATTCCAATAAAACTGAGGATCTTAAACCTCACTGGACAGCATTTCATTATTTTAACCTCATCAGGTTGTGTTTTATTTCAACAGATACTTAAGTGAATGTATTACTCAGTTTCAAGTTCTCTTAAAAGCATGTTGTGTTGTTTTCAGTGTTTTGTCTTTGATATAATGAGTTTGTCTGCACATTGCCCCCAAAACAGAGTTGAACTATTAAGCTATGCTCAAAAAAGTGCTAAAGATCCAACAAGAAACTTTGATGATGTCACATCCGGAAAAATGATGTCAGAAAGGTCAAAGTGTTATTTTTAAGAGGGAATATCACAGCATGAACAGAAATAATTTCTCAGATTATTTTTATTTTGAGTAATAATAAAGATTTGATTCTATATACAAGAACATTTTGAATCAGCTCATAATACAAAAAGAGGAAAATGCATAAATGTAAACGTAATATGGTCAAATCTTATAAGTGGTTAGTGGTCAATGGTGATGGTAAAAAAGCTGCTTCTCAATCAAGTTTGAATTGGACAATCCATAGCGAGTGATTGTTTACACTAGACAGGTCTGAATGTGTGTGTGTTGTGTGCGTGTGTGTGTGTGTGTGTGTGTGTGTGTGTGTGTGTGTTGTGTGCGTGTGTGTGCGTGTGCATCAACGAAATCTTTTGATATTACAGGTCATTTATCATTGCAGTATGACATGCTCATAAAGCAAAACATACAGTAATTAATTTAACCAGAGAGAGAGAGAGAGAGAGAGAGAGAGAGAGGGTGTATCACTGCAGACTAACAGAAGGTTATTACACTGTCACATGTCTGAATGAACTGAAACTTCAGATCGTAACCCTAAGACCCCCTGAGGTCTAGACAACATACTTCACTCACGATCTACATGTGTGTGTGTGTGTGTGTATGCATTATACAAAATCTCATTTTATTTTAACACTCAAATACTGATTAATGACATGAATAAGCAAACGATCACAGAATTTAGATTTAGGTGTAATTCTTTTTTTTTTTACTTTTTCTTACTTGATTGAATAACATTTTTGTTGAATATTTAATAGTTTAACGTTGTTTTAACTCGTGTAATTAAATCAAAAGTTTTTTTAAGGATTACCGAATACATAAAGGCTTAATTGATATATTTCAGAAAAAAATATCTCGTAAACAATCACAACTAAATCCTGCAAACAAGAAGCTGTTGTTTGTTGCATTTTTAACGTGATCTCACTGAAAATGTGTAACTATTTTAGGAGGAGGCTAATTAGTATGAATTTGTATGTTGTGAATCGTACTGACCGATAGAAAAAAAGCAACACTGAAGTCCAACCCTGACCTTCATCCGTGTGAAATGAAATATATGTATTTGTATATGCTTTATAAAGTGAAAGTGATATTTAAGGGTTATGGAAAAATAACATAGGATCACTATAAAACCCATAACATAAAATTTATTCAAAGAAAATAAGAAACAATGAAAAACAATAATAATAAAAAACTAACCCTCTCTCTTTCTCTCAACAGGTGGTGGTCTAGCTTTTGCTGAAACTAGTAACTTTGTATCAGCACCTATTGTACTATTGCTCCCTGAACTCTCTGTAAGTCGCTGTGGATAAAAGCGTCTGCTTAATGACTAAATGTAAATGTAAACATTCAGACAAATATCAGAAATGGCTCACAAAAATAACCCATGGAAGTAGAGTAAACATGTTTCTTTGGGGGACCTACAGTTTGACTTCAACTATCATCATTAAACTGGAGAAGTGGAATGCCTATGACATCATCATCTTTAACCTCTAGACACAGCATATGCACATATATAATACTCTCTTGGTTATAAACGATGTGGATGGCATTAGTTTTGAAATCTTGTGTGATGTTTACAGGACAAAAACAGGATTGTGACGATCCTCAGACTTCCAGAGCTCACAGTCATTGGTCACGCTGCATGGGCAGATCCACCACAGGTGTTTCCCATTTCTAAATCTCTCGTTACAGTCAGGCTTCCAGTGACAGGATGGATGTACCGCGGTAAACCCCCCCGCAGACCTCTGTGACAGGTCAATGCAGAGACAGCATGTGTTTTAAACATCACACCTCCACATACACATCGCCAAGATTATTTATCATCATTTGTTCGTTTGACTTACTGACAGACTCTTAATCAATGACACCACAGAAACGTTTAGCCCATAGAATAAGAACAGAAGTCTTAAACATAGTTTGTATTTCAGATGGAAATATAGCGAGTGGTCGTTCAGTTGAATTTCTTTCTTTGTGAGGTTTGTGTCTCTCCAGCTCAGCATCACTCGCGCAGACCTCAAGACTGAACCTGTGACACCAGGAGACACTCCTTCCACCTACATGATTGACTTCATGATGGCTGTCGTGACACAACCCGTGGTTACGCTTTCAAGCCGTGCCAAAAGTTTCCTGTGAGAAAGTGTTTGTGAAAGAGACGAGCGAGGGGGGGACGGAGGCGTTTCTTCTCTGTTAATGGCACTGAATTACAGGTCTGACTGAAGAGAACGACGGCGAGCTGGTGACAGGACTGACGGGACACTCTTTCTGCTCCAGTAATGGAGATGCTGGATGTGGACGGCGCTGGATCTCTCTGACCGTCATTCATTTGCATACTAACACTTTTTTATAAGCCGTCAAGGAAAATGCGGCATGTGTCTGAAATGAAAATATACAAGCAAAGAGCTCTCGCATGGACTTTTCTCTCCCACACGCTAAAAAATGCTGGGTTATTTACAACCCGACGTTAGGTCAAAAACGCTAGCACTTTATTTTACAGCCCTGTTTCCCATGTACAAACTGTGTACTTATTACAGAAAACATCATAACTGGGTAATAACTAAATACTGCTCATAAACTTGAACCATGTACTTACCCAGTTCTTTTTTGGGAAGTACGCTGTAGGTACACGTACTTTATAATAAACCGAAAATATTTATATTTGACCCAAAATGGATTTAAACGGGCCAGCATTGTTTCATTTAAAACCGGTGGGTTGGGTTCATCCCTTGTGACCCAACGCTACCTTGAAAACACAAGCCAGCAGTGTATTTTTTACATCTCACGCACACTTTTTCACTCTACAGATTCAAGCTGCAATCTGAAATGTTTGCCTCTCATCATCATGTGTTTGAAACATGACATTTTAGGTTGCTTTACATACATGACATTTCCCATGAAATCATATCCGACAGCTCAACTTATAAATCCTTCTTCTAAGCTCACCGTTGTGAATCGGGGTAAAGAAACGGTTTTCAACACTCATGTTTTATCTTGCTCAATAACTGGTTAAAGTTTTTTCTCCCCAAAATGCCCGATTGTAAATTTCTACATTACATAGCACGCTATACAAATATTTGAATGAAATAACAAGACATGCTTTAGCATAAAATAATTATGAGAATTGAATCTGACATTAGCCAGACTCAACCCCGTAGCCCCATGAGCACCGCCGCACCTCTGATGTCATTGTGTGTCACTGGTCAGCGGTGTGTGTGTGTTGAGGGCTTTCTGCATGAGCTCACGCGCACTTTCCTAGGATTTGATTCTTCTGGACTGAAGCATTAAATCAGTGGATTCTGAAGGTGGCTGGCCAAACCCTCACGATCTGCTCCCCCGTCCACCCTCTCAATGTCTCCGAAGAGCGCATCATCCATAAATACAGCAGCACAGATTAGTTTCTATAAAGCCCGTGAATTTCACTCACCAGTCTGACTTGTCATGGAAATACAGGAGAAAGAAAAACAACAACAACAAGAGAAGAGAAGCAAGCTGTGGTGCAGAAGAGGAGCATTCTGGGTAGAATTTCTGACAGCTCGTGATGTAACCGGGGAGAGAGGTTGGATGTTCTCTCTGCTACACAAACACACACACACACACACTGTACATCATTTAAAGGAAGAATCTTAGAGTATTGTGTTTAAAGGGATGCAGACGCGCGCGTGTGTCTGTGTGTGTGTGTGTGTTTCACCTCATTACAGACAGTGATGGATGAGCTGGTGTCACTCTTTACATCTCACACTATTAATATTGTTTGTATGTTAATAATCATCCACACTATTAACACATGAAGAGAAGATAGATCTGATATTTAGACACACACAGACAGTTTTGATTTAAACCTCAGGTGACAGTCCACCACATCTCTTCAAGAATCAAAACCATGAAAATATTCTCTAACTCAGACACGCTTGAAAAAATTATGTCATTTATATCCATTTAATGATGAAACACAGGGAGTTTTTTAGTGTTATATAAACACGTACATCTCGTATCATACATTATTTAATTTTGTTTTATTTCCGTCTTTATGGGAAATTGTTTTTATTTTTTGGTCTGTTTTGACCATATTATAAATATCATCAAAATAGAAACAAAATCAATGTTTCATCAAAAAACAAACAAGAAGAAACATTATTAACTGCAGGACATCAGTTGGATTTTTATCAGGATAAGAATAATGAAATAATGTGAAAGGGCACAAAAACTAAACTCTCTATTTAAAGATGGACTGGATCATTTGTTTGACAGCTTTATATTTGGACATTGTAAAAAATAAATACGCAAACTGAGCAAAGTACAATTAAAATCTCAATTAATGTTGTTTGTCAGATCACAAAAACTATAGAGATCTGATGTGAATTTATATATGATGTGTATGTGTAAGTATATGAGTGTAAAGTGTGATGTCAGAATATCTTTAGATCTCTGTAATAAAACTATGTGTTTTTAATTCAGCAGTAAATGTCTGAGCAAAAATAAAATAAATTCACTCATTGATTAATGAATTAAACACACAAACATCTGCTGATGAAATTAAGTGTTTGTTGAAGCGGATCTCTCTTCTCTTTGTTTCTGTGATACTGAAGAAAAATACTGTTGTGATGCTGTGAGATTTATCTTCCCTGTCACATCTCTGTGGTCTTTTACAGTCTGAACATACAGAGATTACATAAAATAATTCAAATAGTCTTCTTTACAATAATCTTAAAAAAAATTCACAAATACACAAACACCTATGATAGTGATGTTGCATGTCTTATTATAAACAAAAATACACATTGCAGTGCTCTATATTTATCAGTGTATTACTTTATTTACTATCGATTTAAATTCACAGGAGAATTCAAACCTGATCAATGCAATAACGTTTAACCATTTTTTTGGTCTGCAAAAAATCTTAGTTTAATAATTTTTTAGAAATTATAACAAATAAACATATAATAATTAGAGGAAGAAGATGCATTATTAAATATCAATTGGGATATTTCAATAAAAATCGATTCACTTTTTTATGGTCGACACAAAAATATGAGACCCAAAATATATGCTAAAATGATAAAGTGGCACACATTTGAATGAATCTAGAGGATGATTTTCAAGCAGAAGGGGTCTAGTGTGTCATGTTGGCATTGTGTGTAATGATGGTAAATGGATAATGAATGGATGCAGTTTACATGTGAGTGATAGATGCGCAGACAGTGTCCCGTGAGGCCGTGCTGCCATCCTCTATAGCTGCCTTAATTGCTCATTTGACATGAGGAACCTGACTGAACATCCGTGAACTGTTAGCCCAGACGTTTAACCCCCCGACACAAAGACCCTCCAGAAACAAAAAACCAAAATAATCATATCACCAAATAAATACACAACAACAAATGGAGCCTGAAGTGTTCATGTGCATTAAAAACACTTCTAGTTGTCGAAGCTATTTTACAAATGTTATTATTTCATACTCTTTCAGCATGTATGAAAATAGAGTGTGTGTTTGTGAAACATTTGCACCGGTGGTCTGTACATGTTCTGAGATCAGTGTGAGTCAATACAGTAAACACTTACAACTGCTGTACAACATACAACCCAACAAGCATGTGCTCCAACTGTTTGTGTTTGATGACCACACGCGCACGCGCGCGCGCACACACCGTGTCAGGCAGCAGGGGGCAGTAGTAAGTCACTCTCGGTCTGAGGGCCCTGCAGGAAAACTGCAAACAAAAGACTTTCTTTGTTGCTCTAGATAATGAAAGAATGCCTGAGCAGCTACTTCACCGCTTTACAAAAGATCTGCACAATAACACACACACACACACAAGAGCCTGAATTTATAGTATCACACAAAACACAAAGCAGCAGTTCATATGAAAGAAAAACATTTCATATTCCCCTGTGGAATGAATACAGACCGTACAAGTACACTTCACATCTCAGACACAAACAAACAAATGTTTTTAATCCTGCAGGAGTTGATCAATAACAAACACCTCGCAATAACCCTCCACTTACAATAAACCTGATGTCCTATACCAACAATAAAAATATAACACAACTACATTTCATGAAAACATTTCCCTTTTGCCTAAAGAAAACTACCAAAGAAAAAACAAAACCACACGCAACAAACATCACCGATGAAATTATTTCTTCAATTGAATTCATCTCTTTAACAGATTATAATCTACACACAACACATTGTGTAAATGCAGAATAGTAGAATTTAATTCAACAAAAAAAATTGTAACAATTTAACAGCTTATAATATTATTGAAAATTAATAAATAAGACATGTCATACATTATAGGCTTGAATATACAAATGTATGTATTTGCAGAATATAACAGAAGAGAAAAACACAGAAAATAGTGTTTTTTATAAGTTAATTTAAATGTTTCATTTTAAGTTAGTGAACTGTATATGTAATGTAAAAGCTTCTAAGGCAATAGAAATATGAATGTATATAGCAGGTTATAAAGATGAACGTGACGGAATATAAATGTGTTAATATCTGATTTTATTTCACACACACACTTGAGTGGCATTGAGCGGCTTGTTTGACTCGTGTGTGTTTTTCTGTGAAAATAATGAGTGTGTTATTATGAGCTGGAGTATTTATGTTAGTGTTGTGCTACTACTATCAGCCCGAGTCTTCAAATACAAACACATTTGTCAGAGTTATTGACCTTTATCTCTCCACTTTCCTGACAGCTTCTCCAGTTATTGACAATACAAACACAGGGCAAAGCATAACCTTTCATTTACCATCCCTCTCTCTCTCTCGCTCTCACAGTGTGTTTAAATACGACAGCACACAATGCAGACGATTTCTGCCATTTTCTTTTCTTCACATTTCACTGAATAATAACATTAGAAAGACACAATGCCCTAAATCCTCGATTTCACTCTGGTGTGGTGACACGGCAAGCGTTGTTTATCTGTTTGTTTGCTTGCGGCGTCATGAATATCATTTTAAATCCTTTACCAATCTGCCCTCCTGAACTGTTTGAAAACCGCAATTTGTGTATGCAAAGCTTTCAACCACAAAAAAAACATGAACAAGAATACTGTACGCTTTAACTAGAATTACACAAGCAAATACAGTTTATGTATGCAGCTCGTAAACCTATAAACAAGAATAAACAGTATTCGTGAACCGAGAGTGAGATTATAAAAGTGTGTAATGATGATAAATGACATTAAAACAGTCTAATAAAAATCATGAGGAATGACCGGCCTGACAAGAGCACAGAGAAAACCACGAAAAAACACAAAACTGTATGCAAACCACGTGCAACCAATACAGAGCAGTGTTTGGTGACCAGCGTTAATCATCAGCAAACAAAGACATCAAATGGTATTAGATAATGAGGAAAAAAGCCTCCAGGATATTAGAAATGAAGGAGGAAAAACCTCAACACGAGCCACAGAGAGAGAGAGAGAGAGAGAGAGAGAGTCTGAATGTTGTGCGCTTCTCTTTGCTCTAACAAGGCCACATTGTCAAGATGTTGGTTCTTGTGTGTCAGAGTAATTAGGTGTTCAGTGAGTTGAGAGTTTTCACAGGCCGCTCGTCCGTCCGGAGCTCTCGTGCAGTCCGGTGGGCCGCTGGGAGACTCGTGGTGATTGACGCGCCGCTAAGCGTTCAGAGGAACGGCCGTTACCTCACTCATGCAAATGTGAGGCGAGCTTCCCCTGACAGAGATTAATGAGTTCACGCTGCACCCTTTGTTTCGGCGCGCCGCCATTTAGTGTGAAACACAATCCAAAAATATTATCCATCCCCAATTAATCCAGCAAATTTGCTCGTACCACACATGTTGTTTGGGCCAATTTACAACGACTGGGGGATGGGAGGGGGGGGCGTCTCGAGCACAATTACATTTAATTACTCGCCATCTAATTACATTCATTAAAAGCTAATAAAATAAATGAGTGGAGCAGCTTTAAAATCTCAGAGACTTTCATGTGAAATATAGCTGTGGGATTTCACAGGGCGACCGTGATGTGACTGAACCCGATACGCTGATCGTTCTACAGTCCCCATTCATCGCCAAATCCACCTTAATGCACACAAAGCTCATCGCTATCATTTAAAAAAATAAATAAATCTCATTCTGTCCACTTCAAATGGCACGCGCCACACAAAACTTAAAGAAGTTGTGCTGCTGTAGTAGCTGTTCTTAATCAACTTTTTTTACATTTGAAACTATTTCTGACATCATCTACATTTTTGTCAAATCAAATTCTCTGTGGATTGAGTATCTCTCTTCTATTCATCCCTCTGTGCTCTCATGGAGTGTGAAGGGAGGTTATTGGTTTTGGGGCCTTCAACGTGTCCCACTGTTTCTAGAGAAAATATGTCACAAAATATATAATTTCTTTGCCAAAATAATTTGTTGTTTCTATTGAACTGGAATAAACACAAAGACTAACCTAAAGTAAGAGTGCATGTAAAGATGCGGTCATTAGTGGTTGATGGGTGTTGAGAGCAGTGATGCTGAATGTGCTGCTTCTCAAAGCAAAACGTCCTCTGTAAATTCATCTCCTGCTGTGTGGCGACTGCACAGCTGGTTAACGCGCTGCGTCTTCTATCGCTCTGTTTACATGCGGCCGCACACACGCACGCACACTGAGCATCTCCTCGAAGCGTCACGCCAGCCTTTGATCCTTTTACAACCATTACTCTGTTTGATTTGATCTTCTACACCGAACCTCTGATTCCCAGAACAGGCGAGCTTCCTCCGGCCCTGATCCTCAGATACCTGTGAGGGTAAAGCCATTCCACAAGGCCTGACCTCCAATCAGCCTCACGCTGCCTCAGGACCTCAGATTTCTATCTGCTTTTGTCCTGACGACCCAGAGGAAAGCTGCTCTTTTCTCCAGCCATCACTCATTCACACAGCAGACACGCGTCACACACTCATATCACACAGTCCTCAGAACTGGTCAAATACATGAGCGTCAGGTCTGACTGAAACAAATCACCAGTTTGAGGTAAAGCAATGATTTGGGAGATGATTGTGGAGGTAAATGGACACTGAATGTATATTCTACATAATGACTTATGCTTAATGTAAATATTTTTCAGGGAAATTCTACAAATTGTAACCCCACAACTTTTACTTGCGGTAGCAACCACAAATTTATAAAGTAGCCTACAAACAAAAGAACAAATTTGTCAAAGATTTGTTAACGCAAACAAATAAGCCACCCGACAAAAATGAAATACAAACTTTAACATAAATGTATTCCCCCTCAACAGATATAATTATTCGTCAGCCAACACCCAGACACAATTTCGGCCTGTGCACAGAACAATAAAAAAAAGACCAAAAGTAAATCATCTACAAACTCACAATAGCCTACACTTCAACCAGAAAACGTACTTCATACCAAAATCAATGCCACCCCAGATCATGCAAAAGGAATAGTCCATGTGCTGTAAAGCATCAATGGTTCAAAGGGCACCACAGCTGGCTGACAATATGAGGCACGGAAGGGACATACAAACAAACCAAAATAATAATAAAAAAACAACCCGCTAGCCAAGATGAGCATCACATAAAGGTGGAAATAGAAATAAAAACTTATGAAAATGAATCATGAGAGTAACCTTTAATAGTTATTTATATGTTACTATAATAAAACATGGTTATTTTCCTAAGCTGTCAGAGCTGATCTCTGCAAAGCAATATGAAAACATGTTCACATCCTTTATATGAACGTGGCATGATAAAATAAAGACTTCCGGTTGAGGATTATCATTATAATGAGCACCACTGATAATAAAACAAATTAACATAAAGTACACCTTTTGCTGACAGTTCTAAATAAATGACAGATAAACGCATTTATAACGCCTCACATTTTTTGCTGTTTACAGTATTATAAGTACTCTAAATAAACATTTAAATAAACTAAACAAATCTTTTAACGTTTGTTTTATAAGCTACATTGAGCGTGTGGGATACTAACCAATCAGCTTCGAGTATACTCAATGACGGCGGTCGTCTCGGCCAATCACCACGGCGCTCACTATAAAGTCATGTTTGAAGCGGCTGGCGGGAGCTATTGAGGAAGTGATTCAGTATCTTCTGGTGAATGTGTTTATTTAACGTTTATCGTGTTTGACAGTGTTTTATAGTTTCATTTATTTATATTTTCGTCGTTGTTACGGACGGAAACAGATGGATTCGGCTTCCGTAGGTACGTGTTTCTGTCGTGACGTCAGGCAAGCTTAATTTAACCCTAAATACATTCATATGTACGGTTAAGCATTCACTGCAGGTCTAAATACAGTGTGTGCAGTGTTAAGCCATGTTTGTGTGTTGATGTACTGTGTGTGTACGTGTGCATGTGTGTGTGTGTCGATGTACTGTGTGTGTACGTGTGTGTGTACGTGTGTGTGTACGTGTGTGTGCATGTGTGTGCATGTGTGTGTGTCGATGTACTGTGTGTGTACGTGTGTGTGTCCTGTAGCTCAGCTGATAAGATATTGCGTTAGCGACATAGAGACGTCATCATGGGTTCGCATCCCAGCAGACACACAAACTGATAAATGTGTACGGCTTAAATGCACTGTTCGATTTAAACAAAGTTACTGTCACGCTAAAATAACATTTTTAATAGACCTATTGACATACAGATACATTTACGTGTACACGTTGAAAATAAAAATGTTTTTATATTCTATAAAACTAAACAATAAGAGTACTGTTACTTAATTATTAAAATGTCTGTTCTTTCTCTCTGTCTTTCAGGTCAGGAAGTGAATAAGACGAGACTTTGTCGAGCAGAATACAGATGTATCAGCAGGTTCATGGAGCATCTCAGACCCACACGTCAGTGTATGAAGAAACTCAAGACACAGTTTCCACAGTAAGATCTCATCACACTCACACACACTCACACACTGGACATCATATTATTCAGTTTTTTGGGGGTTTTGGATCTGGTGATGGTTTTGCTACTTTTTAAGACATGTATAAATAATATATACATATATAGTGTTTCCTGTAGCTCAGTGGTAAGAGCATAGCGTTAACAACACCAAGGTCGTGGGTTCGATCCTAGGGGATTGCACCTACTTAGAAACAAATGTATAGGATAATGGAATGTAAGTCGCTTAGGATAAAAGCTTCTGCCAAATGCATAAATGTAAATGTAGTGTTTTGCGATTGCTCTTTAATGGAAACAGAGATGTTGTAGTCTTTCTTCGTAGTTTTCTGTTCATGTAGTGAATCAGTTCAAAATAACTCGTGGAATCGATTTACAACGTGATTTATGTGTTCACATGTGTTTATCTGTTAGGTACAAAGCGATTAGTATAAATATGTATTGTTATATTGGTGTGTCTAAATGAAGTGCTTTGTGCTTTGATTATTTTACCTTTCCATATCTCTCGGCTCTAACTGAGGACCCTTTAGCATTTTTTTTTAATTGAGGTTTTGACTTCTTCCCTTCCTTTATTTTGTAAAGAAATATCATATTTCTCAGCTGTTGATAATGGAAGGAACGTTTATTAAACAGTCCAAATATTTCATGTTTTATTGTATTCTCCTTGTATCGTTTTAATATCGCTAAGAGAGTGTACTGCTAATACTGTCTTTCTTTCATGTGAATATGTTTATTGTTTGTGTGTGCGCCACGGCAGCGTGTCGTTCAGCTCTTGACAATGAGAGCGTGTTCTTTATTGAATGTAACGCGTGTAATCGTGCCGGACCCCAGAGACCGCCTCATTCTGCAGAGGTCACTTAGAAAGTCATATGAAGCAGTATCTTCCTGTTTTCATCGCGCTGTAATCACAGCTAGAATACGGCCCGCGTCCCTCAGGGATACAGCGCGTCTACCCTCCACGCGCCGCGTCAGCACTTTATAGCATATAGTGTGTATTAGTCTGATGCCCTACATGTGCTGCTTTATATTCCACAGTCCTCCTGGAGTCTCCTGATAGATGAGCCTCTTTCCAGCACATTCTGCTCGACTTTCTCTCGCTCACACACTCACGCTGTTCTAATGTTTGTGATGAAAACGGGTGAAACCACAATGTACTTTTTTTTTGTCAGTGGTATTGTTTTCTCAGTGGAAGTGGATCCTGTGCTTTCAGAAGCCTGCACGCGGTCAAAGATCTGCGCAGACGGCGCCCGCAAAATTATTCTGCTTGTCCAATCAGCCCAGCGAGACTCTGGAGGCTTTCTGATTGGACCGGCAGGAAATCGGGCTCTTAAGACACAACATATCGACTAGGCCATCCATCATCTCGTAGCGTTCGCCCAAGCCTGCCAATACACCCCCCACCTTTCTGAAAGGCACGGGCGGCTGTAAACACGAGCGCAGAGGAGGGGCGGCGTTCTCTGTCCTTTGGTTTTCACTGCCGGGCCGAGCTCATCGAATCTGCACGCTCGTCATTCATCCTGCAGTTGCCCGTGACTGCACGTGCATCTGATGCATGCGCTTTAAAATGGGTCTGGACCTTCAGAAGCGTCAACATATTTATTGTTATGAGCTGTGAAAGCTCTTCTGTGCAAGAGAGTTCTGATGTTTAACTCCGTAAAGGATTTATTTATATCCGTCACCGAATCATGATGACGCTTGAAGATTTTGTGAAACCGTATTGTGACATTACTGTATTGCAAAGCAGACTGGTTAAAGGACATCATTTTTTGTTCTTGATCTCAAGTTAGTCATTTCAATTAAGTGACGTCACAGGTTCCTGCTTTAGTCAGGTCTGTAGTCCATGTTGTTTTATTTACGGTCAGCTGGGACACACACACACACACACATCCATACTGCTTCATTTAGTAAAATAATGATTTGGTCAAAAAATTATGTTGTGATTATTCTAGCAAATAATGTAATTGCAAATAGAATTGTGTATTACAATAATAAATGAAAATACTGCAAAAATGAACAGACATTTACATTTCTTTGCTTGGATATACTTGCCATAAAATCTAACACAAGAATTATAACACACAGACATACATTCAAACTTTAGTTTTTCTTTCCTTAACCTTCCTCTTTCTTGGTTATTTATATAAAATGTCCTGTTTTAGAACTACGTTATATAATTGTTTTGCTATTTGTTCACTTTGATGCATTTCTGCTGGGCATTTCCTTTCATTCATCTACACAAATAACCTTTCACGTTTCAGTGGGAGCTAAATATTGTTATACGTTATTTTTTCTTGATAACAGCTCAATTCTTACAGCACCGTTGCCTGTTTTGGTATCATTTGTAAAGCCATACAGGATATAATATTTTGATAAAGGACATAAAATTGCTCAGAGAATTCAGAGATTTGAGCCAGCTCATAAATGTCAATCCTGATGTTAAACAAACAGAAAATTTGACTTGGTGAGGCCGGCGAGGTTTTGTATCTGTGTTTACATGAATCATGTGCTGAATAATTACAAGATAATTCTGTATTTGTGCGAAGTGTCTTGTGTATTTGATATCAAGCATCACAGGTCATTATAAGACATGTTGTCATGATGTGTTTTTAGTGAAACCAGTGTGTGACTACTGTACAGGACCAAAACTATATTTCACATAACCGCGGCCGGTTGTTTAATAATCACATATCACACGTTTTCTATTTAAATTCCTTAAATTGTCTAACCCTAATTAAACACTAATGCTAATTCTTTTCCCATTTATAGTTATTGTTTCAGCTTCATGTCCTTCTGGTGATGTTTCTGTGGAACACAATGATGGTTCATATTGAGAACAGAAAACACTAATAAAAAGTCACGCACTACAGTCCACCGATAGCATCTTTGGGTTCTTTTTTACAGTTCTTTTTTAATCTTTCTCACACTGATAAATCTTCATAAAATCTTCTCGGTTCGTGTTCCATGCTGAAATCCTGTTGTTTTGAGATGAATGCGAGTCAGTAATGAGGTTCAGAAATGCAGCGATGGATGCGTTGTGTCTGTCTGTGGCTTCATGAACTGCTGTCGTGTGTTTGCTGGAGACCCGTAACACAGATGTTGAGAGTCATCTGTCAGCCAGACCTCTCTCGGGCCGAGCTCCGGCTCTTCTGAAATTGGACACGGTGCTGTCACTCTCACCGCCTCACAATGGACACGCATGCAAATCGGGAACACCCCCCGCCTGGCCAGCGTCTACAATGAGGGCGACCGGCGAGCTGTGACATCAGTCAGGCCTTTCCTCTGACTTCTGAGCATTAGAATTGGAAATGAAGAGCGTTGCTAAAAGTGAAGATCTCCGTCACTCCTCCCGCCTCTTTATCCCAGGAGAGCGAGGCCGCGCACCGTCCGTACAACCCCATGAATGAATCTGGGTGTAATGATGGCCCGTTCCGCCCGGTTTGCATATGTGTCCGTAGCTGGCCATGAAGATGGTGAGCGGGGCTCTGGCAGATGCTGCTGCTTTGGTTGTGTTTGAATGCGCTCTTCATCGGCCCTTATGTGTGGTTTTCATCAGCGGCGAGGCGGGCCGCAATATGGTGACCGTGGCTCGCTGGGGGAATATGAATTTTGATGAAGAACGCAGCGATGCTTTTGAAGAAGTGTCAGAATAATGGATGTCAAGCGTTGGTTAATTTCTCTGTTATTGGGGGTTTATCGAGCGTGATCTGTGGGATCAAGTCATTGATATGCTGATTTCTTGGCGACAGACACTGTTGTTTGTTTGTTACTCATTGATTATTTATCACTCTTACGCCTCTTATCCTCTCATTACATGCCTGTTACGTTGTTAACCAGCTTCTTGTCTTTCTGTCTCTCCGTCTGTGTGTGTCCAGTATGATTTTACAGTCGGTCACTCGTGGGCAGTTGGTCTGTTGTGTTCAGTCCACCAGAGTTTGCTCAAACTAAATTTCTGAACTCTTTTCATATTGTTGTTATAAAATGACAGTACTAGGGCCCTATGAAATCCATTTTATTTGTTCCCGAATTCCGTCTTTTCCATTAGATTTTTTTCTAGATTCTGTGTTTTCCGTGGGGTTACGATACAAAAGTAATATTTTTGCCCTCATACATATACGTCAGTATACTGTAGCATTTACTCCTTAACTATAGTAAGACACCTATATACTACAGTGTTTTTGAACCTTACAGAAAAAATAAAACAAAAAATAGAGATTTTCTGTTTTTTCCTCTTGTTTTTTTACACCTACTTAAAGGTTTAGGATTTTTTTATTTTACTAGTACATTTACTCTAATAGAGGAAAAATATAATATTTTTCTGGTGGGTGTCTCATAGTTCAATTAAGGTTTTTTATATTTTGATGGGTTGTTGCCAAGACCTTTGTTGTGCATGTATGACCTTATCTTGGCTCAAATAAAGAGGTGAAATGCTAATGAAGTAAACTCTTATAGCAGCTCTGATGTGTTCACATACCCAAATAGTGAGATGCTGAGAACAAAGGC